>JAPKLW010000245.1:434297-581119 GCA_026898455.1 Plectranthus barbatus | reverse complement strand
ATATATATATATATATATATCTTTTCTTTAGGATTGCCATTAAGAAAGATATTGTCCATATCAATAGTTAGGATGATGCAAATTGTAGTAAACTTCACTAATGAGCTAAAGGTCTCCCAAAAATCAAATCAGAGTCTTGAGAATAACTTTGAGCTGCGTATACAAGTTGCGCCTTATAACTAGAGATGGTCCCATCAACATTCTGCTTGATTTTAAACAACCATATGCACCCCACCAAATTCTTATTAGGAGGCAAATTTGTAAGAACCCAAGCCTTATTTTTTGTGAAAAGAAGTAAACTCAAAAGACATGGCATTTTTCCAATGAGACCTAGAGAGGGGGCTTTAGAAAAGTGGTTTTGGTTCAATGTGAATAAAAGTATTTAAAAAAAAAAAGCAGAGATTCAGAAATGGAATGTGATGATTCGGATAAAGTAGGAGTGGATAGTGGTGAGTGGCAGTGTTGTGGAGATGAACAAGTAGTGTTTCTACACAAGAGCTAGATGATGATCTGAAACATAAAAAAGTATGATAGAGTTGTTGAGTATTTAATATTTAAAAAGGAAAAACACCTTCATCAAAGATAGCATCTCTTGGAATGATGATTTTACCAATTAGAAGCAAAACTTGGTAACTCTTATGGCTTCGACTTATACCAAAAAAAGTGTCACTATCGGACCAAGCTCAAGTTAAGCAACCGAAAACTTTAAGGATCGAGAGGTCAGATTTTTGGTTGTAGAGTAGGCTAAGTGGAATTCTGGAATTCGGGATTTCATAATAGTGGTGAATGCATCATCTAATATTTTATAAAAAAGCTGGACTAGAAGAGTAGGGACAATCTCATTTCAACAATGTGCCTATGTTTGTCTATATTTGTACTGCTTTATATCACATTATCACTAATTACACATTCCTGACTTGCTTTAAAAAACTTATTGCTCCTGATTATATAATCTAGTTTAATCTTGCACATTTGTCAAAAATTATTTAATATATAGACAAACTTTCAACATTACCTTTATTTAAAATATTAATTAACTTCTCATTTTTATAATATTATATTTAATATTCTCATTTTTCAAAGTTATGCAGGAATATAATTGTAAATTATGAAAACAATAACAAATAAAAAATTGAACCATATAATTGAAACGACCTAAAATAATTATCCGGACCAAATAATTGTAATGGAGGGAGTACAAAATATAAATGCCTATTACTAAGGACAAGTATCAGGGTTGCTGTCTCTCCTGAAGTAAGAGGGCTAACACTTGTAATCAACATTCATGCTGTTTCTCCACCTGTTTTATTTCCTCAATGCTCAGAAATTCAAGAAACGCTTATGGTGCTATCTCCATTTTTGACCACCTGGAAAGATGAGGCTTGCGTTGATGTCTGATCCATACCCAAAGAGAGAGACAGCCGCAATGGCTCCAATGGGATTTGATGATGCCTTGAGCTGAAATCCACCATTGTTGAGGAAGAATGCAAGACAGGGGCATCTGGCACAACTGAGAATCCATTGCCATTTGAAGGTATAGACAGAGGCACCGTCTTTGGTGGCTGACTCTGGCTCTCTTGATGGTTCTTGGCCTCTTTGATAGGCATTGCAGTAACCTATTAAGAAATACCAAAAAAATGTGTTACCTTCTTCCACAGCTAGAGAGTAGTGTAATCTCAATAGGATGGAAAATTTCAAATTCAGCAATAGCAAGAAATTGCAATCCATATTGTATACGAGTCAGAAAGTTCCCCTTTGCTTTTACCGGAAAAGGAGAACAAGTGGATTCATTGAATTAAGACATACTTCATGAACCAGCAAGAAATGCTCAAAACAAAGTATCCACTAACCATTACAAAAAAAACGAATAGATAGAAAACTTGAGTGAAACAGGGATTACCGTGATGTCGAAGAGGCTACAACGGTGGGGGCGGCGATTGATGTTAATGCTCCGGCGGAGGAAGTGTTTCTGAGCATGACTAGCAACTTGGGCTGGAGTACGGGTCTTAACGATTTTTGACATTCTTTTCCAATCTCCCTTTCCACCCATCTGCAAACCAAGGAGAAATAACTTGTGTTCCTCCTCTGTCCACGGAACACCTAAAAAAATTGCAAACAGCAGATAGAGCCGAAGACGTTTTCCGTGATCGGTATGACAAACAACCAAAATTGCAGTAATTCAATCAGGATCATGATGATGAGATATCTGACCTCGTTTACGCTCACGATTCCTGTTGGCCGGTTGAGGCACGGCATCACCGGCGGAGGCGTATCCGGCGGCGCAGTCCTCCGGCGGGCTGGTTTTGATCCCGCCATTAACAACAGGCTCATATTCAGACAGATTATTCATGCTGACGCACTTCCTCATCGGATCAACTCTAACCCTGACACCAAACAGCTTGATCTCGCCAACGGTGGACGAGGCGGACGGCGAGTCGCTGCTATGCCACATTCTTGAAAGAAATGAATGGCGTATTTATATAAGAGGGGTAAAAGGCTTAGAGAAACGTCATGGCCGTGCGGTACAAATGTAATGAATTTTGGATTTTATAAAAATTGAGGATATATATAAGGGGCTGTTTGGGTGGATGGATAATTTTTTAATTTCTTTTGGAAAAGGTCATTAAATGTGGATATATATTTTACACGGTTAAAGATGGAAATTATTCTTAATTTAAAAATTGATAAAATTTTATCAATTAATTTGAAAATTTATCTTATTCTTTTTAAGGAATTATACTATAATATTTGATATTTTAAGAGAATTTATCCAAACTTGTTATATTATAAAATTTTATACCCATATTTACTTTTATTGGTTAAACATACCATAGGTGATTGATGTGACTAAAAATACATTGAGTCACATGTTATATTAATACAAATTATAATAATGAATCAATCGATAAAATTTTATCAATTAACTTGGAATTTTTAACTTATTCTTAATTTGAAAATCCATAAAATTTTATCAATTTACTTGAAATTTTATCTTGTTCTTTTTGAGGAATTATACTATAATATTTGATATTTTAAGAGAATTTATCTTAATTTTTTATATTATGAAATTTTATCCTCATATTTACTTTTATTAGTTAAACATATCATAGGTGATTGATGGGATTAAAAATACACTAAGTCACATGTTATATTAATATAAATTATAGTAATGAATCAATCTATAAAATTTTATCAATTAACTTGAAATTTTATCTTATTCTTTTTAAGGGAATATACTATAATATTTGATATTTTAAAATAATTTATCCTAATTTTTTTTATATTATTAAATTTTATCCCCATATTTACTTTTATTAGTTAAACATACTATAGATGACTGATGAGATTAAAAATACACCGAGTCACATGTTATATTGATACAAATTATAATAATGAATCAATCTATAAAATTTCATGTTGGTCCCGATATCAGAGTACGTAATATGCAGCGGAAATAAGTTTGAGTTGCACTTGTTCTCCTAAACTGACTGGAATTCAGTTTAGGGTTTCTGAAAGGTTAAGCTTAGGTTTAATAATTCTAAGTAAGTTTCGCAAGATATCACTAATTACACATTCCTGACTTGCTTTAACAAACTTATTGCTCTCTCCGTTCCGATTACATAATCTAATTTAATTTTGCACGTTTGTAAAAAATTATTTAATATTTAAACAAACTTTCAACATTACTCTTATTTAAAGTATTAATTAACTTCTCATTTTCATAATATTATATTTAATACTCTCATTTTTCAAAATTATGCAGGGATATAATTATAAATTATCAGATGAAAACAATACAAAATATAGAAATTAGACAATATAATTGAAACGCCCTAACATAATAATCCGGACCAAATAATTGGAACAGAGCTAGTACAAAAAATAAATGCCTATTACTAAGGACACGTATAAGGGTTGCTGTCTCCCCTGATTGGTCCACAAATGTCTTGGTGCTCCTTTATCTAAATTATTTGCTGACTATATAATTGAAGTAAGATGGCTAACACTTCTAATCAACATTCATGTTGTTTCTCCACTGTTTTATTTCCTCAATGCTAAGAAATTCAAGAAACGCTTATGGTGCTATCTCCATTTTTGAACCCCGACATCATCTGGAAAGATGAGGCTTGCGTTGATGTTTGATCCATACCCAAAGAGAGAGACAACCGCAAAGATATAGACGATGGCTCCAAATTTGATGATGCCTTGAGCTCAAATCCACCATTGTTGAGGAAGAATGCAGGGGGCCAACGAGCATAGGTGATGAATCAGTTTGAGCCATAGCTGAGTTCTCACGCAAGACAGGGGCATCTGGCACAACTGAGAACCCATTGCCATTTGAAGGTATAGACAGAGGCACCGTCTTTGGCGGCTGACCCTGGCTCTTATGACTGTTCTTGGCCTCTTTGATAGGCATTTCAGTAGTGATGTTGAAGAGGCTAGAATGGCGGCGGCGGCGATTGATGTTAATGCTCCGACGGAGGAAGTGTTTCTGAGAATGACTAGCAACTTGGATTGGAGTGCGGTCTTAACATAGTTTTTTGAAATTATTTTCCAATCTCCCCTTCCAACCATCTGCAAACCAAGGAGAATTAGCTTGTGTTCCTCCTCTTTCCACGTAACACCTAAAAAATTGCAAACCGATCCATAAACTACTGAAACAAATCACATCAACTCATAGAGATGTAAATAAATGTGTGTGCCTGCACAGAGAGAGTTAGAGAGGTTTTCCGTGATCGGTATCACAAACAACCAAAATTGCAGTAATTCAATCAAAATCATGATGATGAGAGATCTCACCTCGTTTACGCTCGCGATTCCCTTGGCCGGTTGAGGCACGACATCACCAGCGGAGGCGTATCCGGCGGCGCCGTCCTCCGGCGGGCTATTTTTGATCCCGCCATTAACAACAGGCTCATATTCAGACAGATTATTCATGCTGACGCACTTCCTCATCGGATCAACTCTAATTCGTGTTAAGGTTTACACATGTGCGCAAGGATGAAGACAGATCGAACCCAACCACATAATGCTATTTCCACACTTCACTTGCATGATATACATGCAACGTATCTTCTAGAAGTTAGGTTACACGCATGCACACGTAACCAACCTATCTTTCATACTATAGTTAGTTAGATAGTTTGTTATAGATAACTGAATCTAGATCCTTCTCATCTCATGTATAAGTACCCAGTTATGTTTCAGAGATGAAATAATAAAATGATGACAGTTTCTCTCATCTAAATTTCTCTGCATTTTTATGGTTTTTCTCTATATTTCACATGGTATCAATGCCAGTGATTTCTTCAATCTGATTCGTTGATTTGTTTTCCGCCATGGCTGCTCCTGCCAATGCTTCTTCTTCTCTCTCTGATGCAGACGCTATATATGAAGAGCATGACTCATATCATCCCGGTGTAGCGCTTGTTTCCTTTCCGTTGACAGATGCGAATTATCGGATGTGGCGTATAGCGGCGGTTACCGCTCTAGTTTCTAAAGATAAGCTCGACATCGCCGATGGTTCCTGTGTTTGTCCATCTCCTACTTCCAAGTATTTTCGTCGATGGTGCAAGGTAGATAGCATGGTTTTGTCATAGCTCAAATCTTCTATATCAAAGGAATTAGTAAATCAGTTCGCCTATGTTAGCTCAGCATCGATCTTGTGGAAAGAGTTAGAGGAGCGATACAATGTCACGAATCTGTCTTTACTATATCAGCTTAAGCGCGATATTGCTGTTGCGAAGCATAATAATTGTGGTGTTACGGAATTCTATGGTAAACTAAAGGATCTCATGGATCAGTTAGAAGCTCTTCGTCCTGGGTTAGATTGCGAAAGCATCATTCGCAAGTATGCTGGTAAATCAGATGATTTTTTGTTAGGTGCTCGCACTGCACTGCTGGATGCCATGGCCGTTTTTGATGAAATCCAAATGGAAGATCGTGCCATGGAGTTTTTATTAGGTTTGAACGATTTATTTTCCATCGAGAAGAATCAAGTGCTACTACAAGAACCCGTACCTCATATCACCAAAGTCTATTCTATGATGCTTAAAGCCGAACAAAATAAGCAAGTTTCTGAAAATTTCCTCATGGGGTCTGAAAATGTTGCCATGCATGTCAAACACAATCAAAAATGGTCTCGTGACTCAAACCGGTTTCGTCCAAATCAGAGGCGTGATCATTCGGTTCCTACTTGTTCACACTACAAGCGAACCGGTCACACCGTTGACAGATGTTTCAAGTTGGTGGGATATCCTGATTGGGTCGATCCATCCAAGAAGCGAGGACCGAATGTAGCTGCTATGGTGTGCCAATCTCCATTGGATTGGGATAACTCTATGCCTGCTGCTCAACCTTCCGCTGCTACTGAATTCGAAGCAGTGAATGCCGCCTTTCTTCATGATTTCGCAGGTATTCCCTGTAGGGTTTGAGTTTACGATGGACATCATGATTGCCATTAATTAAATTCTTGCCAAGGATTGTTCTCAGGATACCAAGACTAAATTTCAATTAAACAAAACATGCGAACCTATGCATGCTCCTACAAAATTAATTGCAGAGAATGGAATTTAGGGATACCTGATCTTCACCGTTTGATCTACAGATCTAGATCGGAGAATAAAACGATGAAGCAAATCTGGATCTGAATGATGAACAATGGCGATGGACAGTTGTTCTTACAGATCTGATCTTCTGATCTGTTCCCTTGCTCCTTGGAAATCTGGTGAGGATTATCTACCAAGTTGGATCCGAGATCTGGAGAAATCGATCAGTTTCTCCCTCTAGATCAGCCGCTGTCGTCTCTCTCAATTCTTTCAATATACTGAAATCTCATCATTAATGATCTGATAGAGAGAAGACCTATATATAATGTTAGGATTTTGAGAAACCCTAACCCTAATGGGCTTGAGCAGTTCATGGGCCAGACCAGGGAGCAGATGCAAATAATAAAGTGGGCCCTCTTTATTAATTAATCATTCCTTGTTCAACCCAGAACATAATTAAATAATAAAATATTGTTTTAACCTTCACCACGGTAACAATGCTGACTCGCCCCTTTATTACCACATTATTAGGAATGGGTTGCACGTAACTAACATGATCCACATATTTAAGGTTTTAGACATTCATTAATTAATTTAGCTTATGACAATCAGCCATAATTAATTAATCTCTTATTTCCTGAGTAATACCCCTCACTCCTTTTCACTTATGCCTGAATTAAATAATTCAACCTGCAGGGTTTAGCATAATGAACCTTGTGAGCTCCTCAGGGAATGTCAACATCCTGAAACAGATATGCTTACCTAAACGTCCAGCCTAAGCAGGCCACACACAAATTTCCAACACCCAAAATACGAGTATTAGAGTACAAGTAAGACTCACCACCATGGTAAATCAAAGTGCGGTCAATCTGTGTGTGCCTCTTATCCTTCAGTTAGGTTTAAGATCATAGGAAGTATGTTAGGGATCTGGCTCATTCATATGTCAATGAGAATGACACATCCCACTGTTGATCCCATCAATACATAACCATGTACCGACACATCAAGTAGCTAGAATAAGCCCACTTATGAACCGATGTGCCGCAGCTTAGACCGATAGCCTATATAGGGACTGTCTCAGCTGTGATACTGTTTATATCTCGCTAGGTCAAACGAGTCATATGATTCTCTGTGATTTCATACACACCATATGGTCATCCCTATAGGCAAGATTATTGGATATTATGGTTCATCGTATGTTTGTTTCATCAGACAGCGAGCATTGTTGTAGTAACACATATATGAATACTAGTGTACAAAACACTTAATCATATATGCTTTCAGTATATAATCCCAAAAATCTCCCACTTATACTTAAAGCATAATACCATTGCTTTATCAAAGTATTAAGTGTGTCTATACTGTCAATCACTCCCACTGCATTCACGTTACCTCATGTCACAATTTCTCGTATGATGTGATACTACACATACTATGTGTTTCACCACCTTGTGAGTCTTGGGTTCCCTTGAGTTTGTCATTGCACCAACATGATCACAATTGCATGTGACCTTATTAGGCAAACTCAGAACACACACCTCTAGAGGATAACATCGGAGTTATACTGCTTCTTGCGAAGCTAATGAAGCTGTCAAAAGCTCAGCCTTCATACCGGAATCCGTAACACACTTCTGTGTTAGACTCCTATAACTCCTCCTCCAAGGCCGAAACATAGTTAGAGGTCGATTTCCTTTCCTTATGATCCTCCTTGATATCCGATGCAATTCAACTCATAAAGCTCATTCACTAACCAATGTGCCTATCCAGAGTTGAACTGATATTTGTTTAACATGCTTATAGCAGTACAGATATCTAACTTTGTTCATTTACAATATAGAATGATAACAATCTTTCTTGCTATGAACGACTCACCACAGAATCAATTTAAGTGACTAGAGATACCTGAACATCCTTTTCTTGTGGCAACACAAGACTTTAATTCAAAATATGTTCCAAGATCTCATAAGTCCTACTTCTGAAATTGTTCGGATAACCATCCTTCATGCCTGACAATATCTCCACACTATTTCCGAATGTGAAAAATACTATCTGCATAATGTGCAAGGAAAACCACGCTTCCGCTGACACATAACTGGTACATGAAACTCTCATTCTCGGTAGACAATATTGAAATGTCTGTTACATGACTTTGAAGCACCTTTAAGTTCATACTTGAACTTTCTTGGCTTGCAGACATGATGTTTTTCACTGCACATAACTTATCTGGTTATTGCATACAAATGTCGTCACCTTTTATCAAGGTACTCGTTCATAAAATACGGATGACGTCATCTATCTTCCAGATATTTAGATTCATATGTGCTGTTATGGTTAAAAGAATTTGAATGGGTTTAATAATTGCAACCAGTGAGAAAGTCTTGTTGTGAAACATACCTTACTCACTAACCTAGACCTTTGAAAACATACTAGGTTACCATTCGAGCATTTCTTTCCATGTATATCAATCAGTTACTTATAGCTGGTAAGCTATTTGGCAATCACTGATCCTGACACACAACAATAATCTTTACTGATTCATTTTTGAATCCATGACTTGACGTCATTAAACTGCATCGTTTATCTTAACAACTTCGTTGCGCTTTAAGGGATAAGTACGATCTTATTCGTTAAGCTGGGAACAAGTCCAGAGACTATTTCCACGAACTAGTACCATTAGGCCTGTTAAGGCAACCTCCCACTGCAACGATGCTCCTTTTATGTTGTCAGTTAATGGTGCATTAATTTGTGGTTTATCACCTTACACAGGTGACCGTGCAATTGGTACCATACCTTCCAAGGTATGCTCAATATGCCACGAGGTATTTCCTGATGGATTTGAATTGTCTTCTCTAAAACGTTAGAGAACAATCTCATATTTGGATTCATGGTTTTATCCTATACAACTTGCTTGTATCTGGGATACACAAAGCAACCATCCTTTTCGTTTACATGGAATAGCCCACAAAGCAGTACTAGCTTAAACCTCTCTTCCAACCAATCAGTTTCCTATATTAGCTTAAACAGCCAAATTACCCATCATTGCCCTTTTGACAGAGTCAAGGTCTGCTAGGGTATTTGGAACTGATTTAGAAGGCACTAGATTAAGCAAACACACAACTGCTTTTGGCGCTCTTCCAAAAACGAAAATTTGGCAAAGCTGGCATAACTTATAAACTTTTAAAGAATCTTATTTCGTTTTACCTACACTATCCCAATCGAGGGATAATAGGTGTAGTTAACTGGGATGCAATCCCTTTGCTCTGCTAGATACTGTAAAAACCCCATCACTTAAGATATACCATTATGAATGAACCATAATGTTTTTACGGTCTTGTTTAACTTATTCTCTACCTTAGTCTTGAATGCTCTTGATTAAGCAAGAGACTAAGACTTGTAGTGAACTAGATAAACATATCCAAATCTTAAATGATTATAGTATCAATGCCTGTTAAGGAAACTGCGGAAGTAGACTCAAACCAGCAAACCAGAGCAAACACGAAATAACCTATAGATATACAATCGCCTATTAAAAGGCCTGGTTACCATCTTATACCCCTAAGTAGTTGTCATAAGTATCATTCTTAGGAATACCGGGATTGAATCCATAATTCCATGAATTACTTAAAACTACTTAGACTGATGTAACCTATCTCTATAGAGATTCTTTAAATTATATCTTAGAACACTGGCAGTTTATGTAATCAAGTAATTAAGAGACAATCATCCATAATAGAAAACACTGTTATTCATTATGATAGAAAAACTCTATCGAATAACTGATAATCCATTACAATAGATGAAAAATATGTTTATTAAAACCAAAACACCACCTCTTCAGAAACTTGAATCAAAACAGAGTTTTTAACATAAACTCAAAGTAAAATCTCCATCAGTTGAAGTAGCAACTTCCAGCATCAATCTTGGAGATGGTAATCCCGCCATCTTCAAGCCTTAAGCTTGATTCCCTACAAAGTGTAGCAAACACGATTAGTGACCTTAGTTACCACTACCCACTAAGGAGTAGAAAACCGATACTAAACATGTTTCAACAAGCAATGCAAAAGATGACGTACCTTGTTCTTTAGTTACCAAACTTGGACAATTTACTTTCCAGTGACCCTTCTTGCCACACTTGAAACATTTTTCCTTCTTGTTATTCTTTCTTCCCTTTGTTCTCTCCTTTACCATTCTTCTTCTTCATGTCATTATGACGCGATTTAGAAGAATTTTTAGCAAGAGATCTGGAATGAACTGATAAGGCAAGACTGCTCCCACTGCTTCCTTCATTCCTCTTTTCTTTGACATCACTCTTTTGACTCGGAAGCAAATCAAAGCGACTCACAGAAAAGACCTTCTGTTGATACAAGATCCTTGAGCAGACTGTGAACAGTATACTCACTCTTGTTTTTCTCAACAGAAATTCTGAAGTCATCAAATGACTTCGGTAACGTGTTGAGTATCAAGTCAATTTTGACATCATTGTCAATTTGACCACCCAATAATGTGTACTCATCTATGAGTTGGATGAGTGATTCCACACGTTCACGCACCGAATAGTTCTTGATCAGACTGGATCTAACATGTCCATTGAGTCCGCCATATGCTACGTCAAGACGTCGCATAATGTCACGCACAAACCATACATCACTATAATGAGAACGCAGTGCATCTGACATACCAGCCAAGATATATTGTCTGGCCATGCCATTCGACCACATCCACATGTGATACTGTGCACGCTCCTCATCGGAAGATGTATCAGTCGGCGAACTCGGACAGGGAGTTTGCAGAACAAACAAATGTCCAAATGAATCCAAGAGCTTGACAATGTCACTTTTCCATCCAGGAAAATTCAGACCAGTCAAGGAATTGTGTACGATTGAAATGATGAGCGATGAAATAATAGACATATCTGAAAACAAATAAGCGAATTAAAGTAAGCACATACTACAAACAATTAAAACAAATATGCATAAAACCTTTAGATAAAACAATGCAATTTGCTTCCTCCAATTGCCCAAGCTAATTCACCGCAAACTACCCGAGTAGACGTTTACGGCAAACGCTCAACCAGACCAAAATAGGTCCTTTAATTTCTTAACATGGCAGGTATCTTAAGCAAAAGAAATTAATATTGGAGATCTTAAGACCATGTTCACCTATCCGGAGCAGGGACTTCACAACTGAGTTATACTCCAGGCAACATCTAAGCCAAAATAACCACAGTCCTACCTCTGAATGTAAAAGGACTATTTAGCATACGTACTGGACCCATACCGCATGCCCTTTACATTCTTCGTTATCCCATTTAGATTAATCTTAGAGAGTTATGAAAGTTATCTCAACACAAGCTACCCGAGTAGACGTTTGCTTAGAGGCTCCCACTTCTCATCTTAAAATAAATGTTTTATTTTGGAAACCTCATCCCATTAGAACTGGTAAATTATTTCTAACGCAAGCTACCCGAGTAGTCATTTACGCTTCGAAATGCTTTACTTCTAATGAGAAGTCGTATTTGTGGAGGTCTAATAATATTGGTTAGAAAAGAACCAAAATCCAGCTTAGTATTTTTAATTCCAAAGGTTTCATGCGCACACATTATTTTATGTTCCCATAAATTATGTCACACCCAAAATTCCATCATAAATTAATATGATCCCGGAATTTATAGACACAATTTAAAACATAAAATAAATCACATAAGACATGCTCAAAAATTAAATTGCAACATGCTTATAACAGTAAATAATTAAAGCAAATAAACATGCTTCCTATTATTTACTAGTGCGCAATAATAAATCACATCAATACGAGAATATATAAATAAACAAATAAATTCTCGTGGCCCCTCAGATGCGATTACATGGAAATACATTAAATCTAACTATTACCAGATTTAATTCCAATACAAATCTTCAAACTGGGCCTCCGTTGGACTTGAAATCTGATTTGAACTGCTTTAACAGCTATTGGGCTTTGAATTAGGGTTTCTGGCCCAAAACAAGAACCAAACCCTAATTTTTAGAACAACGGGCCGCCTCCGGGCCGTCAGGCCCGAGCTACAGCCCGAGCAGCCAAACCCTAGGGTTTTGAAAACCCTAGCCGCCACAGCCACACAGCAGCTGCCGCTGCCGCCTTTCCGGCACTGCCACCACTGGAGATCGCACCCCAGCTATCGCCGCCAACTGCCCGTGTCCCTTCCATCTCCAGTCGCCGTCGCCGGTCA
This sequence comes from Plectranthus barbatus, assembly GCA_026898455.1. NCBI lineage: Eukaryota > Viridiplantae > Streptophyta > Magnoliopsida > Lamiales > Lamiaceae > Plectranthus > Plectranthus barbatus. Next base: position 568,345 of record JAPKLW010000245.1, on the reverse strand, counting down.
CAGCAGTAGGAGCAAACGCCGGCAGGTTGCAGGAGAACCGCGAGAAGCAGCAGCAGCAGCGTTACTGCCTGCTGCCCCGCCTCCACCACCGTGCCTCGCTGCTACCCACTGCTGCAACTGACGACTAGCCCGTGCTCGCTGCGTGCACCACCACCACCTTCCAAATCGCCATCTACAGCGATTTCTGCAGCCGCAAGAGGGATAGACGCGAAACCGCACGCAGAGGCTGCGGGAAAGCTACCTAGGGCGGAAACCTAGCCGCCGCCGCTGGTGCTGCCTTCGCCCGCCACCTCCGTGCATCACCGGACCGGATCTCCTCGCCGGTTACGTCATACAACAGTGAAGAAACCTGGGCGCAACCCAGCCGCAGGGAGAAAACCCTAGGGCTTCACCCTGCCGCTGCCACCCACGGCCGCTGCAGCCTGCAGCGCCGCCGCCTGCCGTCGCCGCAGCCGCCGGAGAGTCCTGCTATGGTGAAGGGGCTGAACCCTAGGCAATGGTTCCTCCAATGCCTGTTTTTTGTTCTTCCTTCTATTCTTCTTCCGGATCTCAATTCTCTCCAATTTTTTTTACAAATTTGAAAAATAAAGAAAATACAAAGAAAAGATCTAAATCTATTACATGATTTTCCCTATTAAATCTATCCACAAATTTTCTCGTGGTGAAAAATAGATCCAAAAACAAGAAAGCCACGAGAACAAAAACATCCACGGTAATTTAAATCCATCCATGAACATACATATTCGTTTAATTTCAATTTATCCAAGATAGAGCCTAAGAATATCAACCTGGCTCTGATACCAGTCGTAGGGTTTGAGTCTACGATGGACAACATGAGTTGCCATTAATTAAATTCTTGCCAAGGATTGTTCTTAGGATACTGATAAGCTCATAATTATACTCACTTATCTATATTTTTCTCCATTGTTTCAAGTGCTTTATGTTATGTTTTTACTTATTATTGTGCATGAGTCTATTTTAGAGGGTGTTATGCCTTTGATGGGTGATTTTTGCAGGTTTTAGGCCAAATTCATTGGAAACCCGTACTGAAAGCAGATGATGTTCAAAGGAACAGTCACGAATTCTTCCACACGTATAATCTGAGCTAATGGAGCATGGCATTTGAAAGATCTTTGAGTTAGCTTTCCAACGCAACTAGAATCGGGTCAATCGGAGTTCGGGAGAGGAAGTTATGGACAAAACTATGAGACTGCGCAGACAGATGTTTCTGTGTCGAGAGACAGGATTTGTGTCGATCGAAACAGAGGTCAAAACATTCCTGTCGATCGAAATTCTCTTTGTCGATCGAAACAGAGGTCAAAGTTGCAGAATCGACACAGATGTCCGAGAAGGCTATTTTTGGCCTGTTTTGGCAATTTTTGCTATATTTTCCCAATACTCAAATTAGGTTTTTGCCCCCTCTATAAATATGATCTCTTAGGCACGAAATTACATCTTTTTTTTTCTCTGTTTTACTGAATTCATTGGAGTTTTTCAAGACATTCAAGGTTCCTATTTCTTTAATGATTCAAGTAAGCTTATTTATATTTATTGCAATGTTTATTTCAATTATGTTAGGCTAGAGCCCTTAACAGGTTCTAGGGTTTCTCCATCCTCTTTAGCATGTGTTAATTCAATTAATTCTAAACCCTAATTAATTGGTTCAAATTCTATGGTTTTGATTTAAAAATCTATTTTCAATTGAAGGATCGAGAGATGAAAATTGGATTAGGTTTATAGTTATTAATTTGAGACCGAGAGGAGATAAATAATAATATGAAAATAGAATTTTGATACAACTGTTTTCTGTCTCAAAAGGAAGAATTAGTTGTAGGGTTTTCCAATCTGTATCTTTATTGGGATTGACTAGTTTGTGTTTTTGAGACTGAAAGGTGAAATTCACTTTCTAGTAATCTAGGTTTTAATTGCCCAACAAAGGAATTAATTCCAATTTAACATATTTCCCACCTTGATAATTAGTTTGGGTTTGGATTGATTGTTTATGCACGTTGAATTGGATTGGTTGATTTCCCTAGAATCTGTGCTTTTTATTATTGAATTTTATTCCCAAGTTACTTTCTGTTTTGAAAACAAAAACCCTATTCAAACTTTGGATTTCTCAAACAAAGAATAGATAAACTATGCCAGTACATGAGATAATTTCGTCGCACTATCCCTGTGGGTTCGACATTCCTTTGGGTCTATAAATTTATTTGCTGCTGTATTTTTACAACTTTATCAAATTGGCGCTGTTGCCGGGGATAGTCAGATTTTGTCTTGTTATTGGATTGTTTTGATATTTTCTGGATTGAGATTTTTTTTCTATTCGCGTGCATGTGTGTGAGATTTTTGCTTCTGTTTTGATCGACAGAGCTTCTGTCGATCGACACAGAGGCAGCATCCGTGTCGATCGATAGCCTCCCTGTCGGTCGACACAGAGACTGATTCCCAGTTTTCTGTTTTCTCTTCAGGTGCATGAACACAAGAGCTCGGGGGAAGAATCTTGAAGCCTTCGACCCAGAAATTGAAGCCACCTGTAGGAGAAACAAAAGCAAAGGAAATAGCAAGGAAAGAGAGCCTGAGATGGAGCAACCACTAGAAGCACAGCTCCAAAACATGACTCCTGAAGAACAAAGACAATTCATGAATGAGGTTCGACAACTCAGGGAGCAACTTCAAGTAGCACAAGCAGTTCAAGCAGAGCAGGCTGCCAGACTGGCAACCCTGGCCAATGAAGGAAACCCTGAAAGGCGAATTGTGGTGCCTCAAAGATCCATTCTTGATCGCTTCCTGCCACAGAGAGAGGAGCCGGGATTCCATGTTGGCATTGATGCCAACAACTTTGAGCTGAAGACAGGCCTGATTCAGATGGTCCAGCAGAACCAATATGCAGGGAAGACCATTGAGGACCCGTACAACCACCTCAGTCAGTTCATCGAGGTGTGCGACACAATCAAGCAGAACGGAGTGCCCCAAGACACCATCCTGATGCGTTTGTTTTCTTTTTCTCTCAGGGATGAGGCCCGGTCTTGGTTTGCTGGTTTGGACAAGAGCAGAATTGCCACATGGGCACAACTCCGAGCAGAGTTCCTCACCTACTTCTTCCCGCCTAGTGTCATCATGAAGAGGAAGTCCGACATCAGTCACTTCAGCCAGAAGTACGATGAGACCCTCTATGAAGCTTGGAAGGGATACAAAGAGCTATTGAGGATGTGCCCCGGCCATGGGATTGATCTTGAGATGCAGATATGCCATTTTTATGAAGGATTAACCCCTCACTTAAAAGAATTGGTTGATGCTTCAGCTGGAGGACTTCAGATGAAGAAAAGTGGAGAAGAGGGGATGCAACTTCTTGCAGACATGGCCCTCAACAGTCATCAATGGCCTACTGAAAGGCAGAAAGCAGTCAAAGCAGTGACCACTACTCCGGAAATTGATGTGGTGGCAGAAGTAAAGAAGCTCCGAGAAGAGTTCAAACAGTTGGAGGCCGGTAGAGCTTCGGTAGCAGCCATTTCAGATCCCAACATGGCCATTGTTCCCATTGAGGCCGACTACATCTACAAAGGAAGCAGTTCGAGCACCTCCAATACCGCTGAAGTGAACTACGCCAATGGAGTTTACAACAACAACAACTACTGAGCCAACAATCAAGGGTACACTTACAGTGCTAAAAACCATCCTGGTTTTTCTTATTCTAACCCTTATGCAGCTGAGAATCCTCCATTGGGATTCAGTGTTGGAGCCGGGGGAGAGATTGTGGAGAAGAAGAAGTCTGTGCTGGAAGAGACACTTGAAAAGTTCATCAAAAGCTCCGACAACAGGTTTGGCAAGGTGGAAACTGAGGTGAAGAACATGTCCACTCACATGCAGCATATGACAAAGCACCTTCAAATGCTCGATGCACAGTTCAGTCAGATTTCCACTGCTATGAGCAATCAACACAAGCCAGGCCAGCTCCCCAGCACCACAGAAGTCAATCCTGAGAAGGCCAAACAGGTCAATGCCATTGCCTTGAGGTTTGGAACGAGCTACAAAGGTCCGAAAATGCCCCAAAGCAAGTTTGGGGGAGAGAAGGAGAAAGAGGCTGTAGATCCGTCCTCTGTTTCGATCGACAGGCTGTCTGTCAATCAAAACAGAGAACAAGAGAAGGAGATCGACATGGATGAAGACTCAATCAACAGGACTGCAACGGGTGTGTCGATCGACACACCCTCTGTCGATTGAAATCCAGGACAGACAGACACAAATTCTTCTCAGCCGACACAACCACCTCCTCAACACAATTCCTCCAGTTCCAAAGATGCCAGACCACCTCCTATGCCCTTTCCCCAGAGATTTGCAAAGAAGAAGGAAGACTCCAAGTTTGCTCGATTCGTGGAGAATCTCAAGAAGGTCAACATCAACATTCCCTTGATCGAGGCTCTCCGCAAGATTCCCGGCAACATGAAGTTCTTGAGGAAGCTGATGAGCGAGAAGAAGCCAGTGATCGAAGATCAAACTATTTTAATTCATGAACAGTGTAGTCTTCTTTTGCAGAAATAGGTTCCAACCAAGAGGTCCGATCCGGGATGCTTCTCTATTCCGATCGAGATTGGGGGGAGGGAGTTTAGGAATGTCCTCTGCGATACAGGAGCCAACATTAACTTGATGCCGTATTCAGTTTTCCAAAAGTTGCAGATAGGCGAGATGAGGCCAACCTCAATCACTCTTCAGATGGCTGACTGCTCAATTTCTCGACCGAGGGGAGTTGTGGAAGATGTTTTAATTCGTGTTGGTCATTTACTATTTCCTGCTGATTTTGTTGTTTTGGATATGAAGGAACAACATGGAATGCCAATGATCCTTGGAAGAGAGTTTCTGAAAACAAGTGGTGCACTGATAGACTGCCGAGGTGGTGAGATTACACTCCGAGGGAATGACGAGACAATCACCTTTGTGATTGATCAAAGCCAAAATAAAGCAGATTGCAATAACATCTCCACCACCATTGAGGAAGATGAAGAAGCCGCCGAGATCGAATGGGAGCGCAAAAATGGGATGGCAAAATTGCCAATTACACCATCCTCTTCCGAGCTCACCACTGTTATTCGTGATCGGATGGTCTACATGATCGATGCAAGGGGGCGGCGAGTCTGGACCCGATCTCCTTGGTGAAGGATCCCTATCGTCGAGCCACGACAATAACTAAAGCATTGAATGGGAGGTAACCCATTTTTTTACTTGCTTTATTTCAAATTTTCTCTAATTTTTGTGTGCTGTTTTTGTTAAAAAAAAATTCGGAGCTCTGTTTCGATCGACACACAGGGTGTCGATCGACACAAAAGCGGATCGACAGAGCACTTCGAGCCAGCCCTTGGGTCGACAAGAAGGCTCTGTGTCGATCGACAGGGCCCCTGTCGATTGACACAGAGTGCCTGCAGCCACCAGATTTTGTCTTTTGCGTTCTGCAGCCTCCGGTGGATAAAAAGTCGATGTCTGAGATTGACAGTCTGGTACCGTTCTTCTTCTTGTCTGATTTTCAAACTTTTTCTTACTCTCCGAGTTCGAAATAAGTTTGGGGGGATGTGGACAAGAAGTTGAACTTTTATCCCTTATCTTTATTCGCTTTCCTGTTTTATTTACTTTTACTTGCTATATTTGATTTGGTGTGTTTAATTTTTGCTAATAAAAAAAAATATAGATAGCATGTGAGGAAAATCTTTAAGTAATTGAACCCTATAGTATTATATGCAATGTTTGGAATCGATCTTTGATTAGTTGAGTTGATTTCGATTGTGGTTGATTTGCCTATGAATGTAGAATACCACATGATAGGGTCTAATTGAAACTTACACTTGCTTGATGTTTGAGTGGATTGAAGTTGACTAAGGAAGAATTTTTGAACCCAAGTGAGTTTTGGAGCCTTTATTTGTTCATGAGAGATTTGCATGTATGTTTTCGTTTCTCTAGAACTTGCTTTCGTTCTGTTTTGAGACTGCATAGTGTGCACAAGGATAGAAAATGATCTTAGGCCATTTTTGTTAGCCATATCTTCCTAAACACTGTCCCTTATAATAAATTTATCCTTAGTAAAGCCCCTTTGAGCCTGTTACTATTCTTTCTTGTCTATGAGTTAAGAGAAGCATTGTAGTTCGGTTTTGTCTATAAGAAGTGCTATAAATAGGTGAACTGTTTCTTGTCTATAAGAGTTGAGTGAAATAAGGGTAGATTGATGTTTATTGTTCAAAAAAGTAACCTTTAAGTCTTTGGATTCCTTCTTGTCTATATGTTGAGGTGAAACGAAAATTATAAAAGGATAAGAAATATTTACTTGGTGTGCAAAACAAGGTTGGGCTCTAGAAAAAAAAAGAGTTGTGTTCTTATAAGCTCAAATCATTAAATAAAATTTTTAAGAGTATAAAAGGACTAGAAACAAATAGAGAGCCTTGGTTTGATTGTAAGATATAAGGAGAAGGGTAAACATCTATAGATGGTGGTTAGATTTGTTGGGAGTCGCGAACTCAATTAATTTAGTCACTTGACCATATTTTCCTATCTCACAAAAAGCCTTCATTACAACCTTATTAAAGTCCTTTTTGATTCTTGAATTGTGTGAACAAATCAGCAGTGGAGATTTTAGAACTCTTGCAAGCCTATGGTAGAAATTTCTTCATACATGTTGTGAGTGCTTTCATTTGAAACCCAAACACTTGTGTGATGAGCGATACACTTCCTTGTGAGTCTTCCAAAGTTGATGAATATCTTGTCTCTTTCAATTGCTTGTGTGATGTGGATTGATGAACCTTGATTGTGATGAATCTTGTGAGGCATTGCACTTTCAACTGCTTGAGAATTCTTTTCTTCTTTTCTTCGATTGAGGACAATCTAATATTCAAGTTTGGGGGGGTTTGATAAGCTCATAATTATACTCACTTATCTATATTTTTCTCCATTGTTTCAAGTGCTTTATGTTATGTTTTCACTTATTATTGTGCATGAGTATATTTTAAAGGGTGTTGTGCCTTTGATGGGTGATTTTTGCAGGTTTTAGGCCAAATTCATTGGAAACCCGTACCGAAAGCAGATGACGTTCAAAGGAACAGTCACGAATTCTTCCACACGTAGAATCTGAGCTAATGGAGCATGGCATCTGAAAGATCTTCGAGTTATCTTTCCAACGCAACTGGAATCGGGTCAATCGGAGTTCGGGAGAGGAAGTTATGGCCAAAACCGTGAGACTGCGCAGACAGATGTTTTTGTGTCGAGAGACAGGATTTGTGTCGATCGAAACAGAGGTCAAAGTTGCAGAATCGACACAAATTCAGCCCGGATTTCGATCATGAAGGTTGTGTTGATCGATAGCCTGCCTGTCAATCGCCACAGATGTCCGAGAAGGCTATTTTTGGCCTGTTTTGGCAGTTTTTGCTATATTTTCCCAATACTCAAATTATGTCTTTTTCCCCCTCTATAAATATGATCTCTTAGGCACGAACTTACATCATTTTTTTCCTCTGTTTTACTGAATTCATTGGAGTTTTTCAAGACATTCAAGGTTCCTATTTCTTTAATGATTCAAGTAAGCTTATTTATATTTATTGCAATGTTTATTTCAATTATGTTAGGCTAGAGCCCTTAACAGGTTCTAGGGTTTCTCCATCCTCTTTAGCATGTGTTAATTCAATTAATTCTAAACCCTAATTAATTGGTTCAAATTCTATGGTTTTGATTTAAAAATCTATTTTCAATTGAAGGATCGAGAGATGAAAATTGGATTAGGTTAATAGTTATTAATTTGAGACCGATAGGAGATAATTAATAATAGGTAAATAGAATTTTGATACAACTATTTTCTGTCTCAAAAGGAAGAATTAGTTGTAGGGTTTTCAAATCTGTATCTTTATTGGGATTGACTAGTTTGTGTTCGTGAGACTGAAAGGTGAAATTCACTTTCTAGTAATCGAGGTTTTAATTGCCCAACAAAGGAATAAATTCCAATTTAACAGATTTTCCACCTTAATAATTATTTTGGGTTTGGATTGATTGTTTATGCATGTTGAATTGGATTGGTTGATTTCCCTAGAATCTGTGCTTTTTATTATTGAATTTTATTCTCAAGTTACTTTCTGTTTTGAAAACAAAAACCCTATTCAAACTTTGGATTTCTCAAACAAAGAATAGATAAACAATGCCAGTACATGAGATAATTTCGTCGCACTATCCCTGTGGGTTCGACATTCCTTTGGGTCTATAAATTTATTTGCTGCTGTATTTTCACAGCTTTATCAGATACCAGGAATAAATTTCAATTAAACATATCATGCGAACATATGCATTCTCCTACAAAATTAATTGTAGAGGATGGAATTTAGGGATACCTGATCTTCACCGTTTGATCTACAGATCTAGATCAGAGAATAAAATGATGAAGCAAATCTGGATCTGAATGATGAACAATGGCGATGGACAGTTGTTCCTACAGATATGATATTCTGATCTGTTCCTTTGCTCCTTGGAAAGGATTATCTACCATGTTGGATCCGAGATCTAGAGAAATCGATCAGTTTCTCCCTCTGGATCAGCCGCCGCCGTCTCTCTCAATTCTTTCAATATACTGAAATCTCATCATTAATGATCTGATAGAGAGAAGGCCTATATATAGTGTTAGGGTTTTGAGAAACCCTAACCCTAATGGGCTTGAGGAGTTCATGGGCCAGACCAGGGACCAGATGCAAATAATAAAATGGGCCCTCTTTATTAATTAATCATTCCTTGTTCAACCCAGAACATAATTAATTAATAAAATATTCTTTTAACCTTCACCACGGTAACAATGCTGACTCGCCCCTCTATTACAACGTTATTAGGAACGGGTTGCACCAAACTAACATGATCCACATATTTAAGGTTTTAGACATTCATTAATTAATTTGGCTTATGACAATCAACCATAATTAATTAATCTCTTATTTCCTGAGTAATACCACTCACTCCTTTTCACTTATGCCTGAATTAAATAATTCAACCTGCAGGGTTTAGCATAATGAACCTTGTGAGCTCCTCAGAGAATGTCACCATCCTGAAACAAATATGCTTACCTAAACGTCCAGCCTAAGCAGAACACACACAAATTGCCAACACCCAAAAGACGAGCATTAGAGTACAAGTAAGACTCGCCACCATGGTACATCAAAGTGTGGTCAATCTGTGTGTGCCCCTTTTCCTTCAGTTAGGTTTAAGATCATAGGAAGTATGTTAGGGATCTGGATCATTCATATGTCAATGAGAATTGCACATTCCACTGTTGATCCCATCAATACATAACCATGTACCGACACATCAAGTAGCTAGGATAAGTCCACTTATGAACCGATATGCCGCAGCTTAGACCGACAGCCTATCCAGGGACCGTCTCAGCTGTGATACTGTTTATATCTCGCTAGGTCAAATGACTCATATGATCCTCTGTGATCTCCTACAAACCAAATGGTCATCCCTATAGGCGAGATTATAGAATATTATGGTTCGTCGTATGTTTGTTTTATCAGACAGCGAGCATTGTTGTAGTAACACATATATGAAGACCCGTGTACAAAACACTTAATCATATATGCTTTCTGTATATAATCCCAACAATCCCATTTCTACCTGTTTAAGTTCCATTCTTGATGAATATACTAAATTGGGTTCTTGGATCATGGACACCGGAGCCACAAATCGTATGTGTACTAGCTTAGATCTTCTACTTGTTCCCGAATCTATAAATAATCATATTCCAGTCTATCTTCCTGATGGTAGTACACAGTTTGTCTCCCATACAGGAAATTCAAAGATCTCATCCTCTCTGACCTTATTCTCAGTCTTATATATACCCTCTTTCAAATTCAATCTTATATCTGTTGGAAAAGCATCTAAGGACTCCAACATCAGCTTCAAATTTTTTGACGCATGTTGCTTGCTGCAGGACCTTAGAACCAATCATATAATTGCTGCAGGAACAATGCTCAAACATCTCTACATCCTCAACACTCAGTCATTCTCCACCGCTGCTATTCAAGCCTCTCAACAGAGATATGCATCACATTTCCTTTCCCATCCAGCTCATATTGCTTGTAATACCTCACTTGATGTACCTTTGTGGCATTCCAGATTGGGCCACCCATCTAACTCATTAGCTCATGAATGTGATGTATGCATTCAAGCTAAACAGCATCAAGCTCCTTTTACTCACAGCTCTATCAAAACCAAAGCTTGTTTTGATTTGCTCCATGTAGATCTATGGGGTCCTTTCCATATAACTTCTAGAACTAGGGCTAGGTTCTTCCTCACATTGGTTGATGACTATAGTTGGTGCACCTGGACTCTACTTCTTTCTCATAAATCACAGGTTAGCTCCACAATTAAAAACTTTCTTAAATTCATCAATACTCAATATCAACTTGTGGTTAAAACCATTATATCTGATACTGGTTCTGAGTTCATCAATTCTTCTTGTCTGTCCTTGTTCAATGAACTTGGTATTCTCCATCACAAAACATGTCCATACACTCCTCAACAAAATGGGGTAGTTGAGAGGAAACATAGGCACCTTATACAAGTAGCTCGTGCTCTTCTTATACACTCTAAGTTGCATAAGCTTTTATGGGGGGATGCTGTCCTAACAGCCACTCATATTATTAATAGACTTCCTGATACGTGCGTAAAATGACCTATATTTTGAAGTGTGCACATGCTTGTTTGTGGCTATTTTACTCCCGTATCATATGTTTTTGTCGTATTTTGGTTGTGTTTTCGTGCTTTGTGTGTTTGATTTGTGTAGGATAGGTTTTGGGCATAAACGAGCAATTTTGGTGGAGTTTTGGAGGAAAATCGCACGTGTTGGAGTTTGGAGTGCTCGACCGGCCGAGCGGGGCATTCAGAGGGCTCGACCGGCCGAGCAGGTGCAGGATTGGCCGAGCAAAGGCTCAGAAGGTGTTCAGAGGGCTCGACCGGTCGAGCGGGTGCAGGACCGGCTGAGCCAGGCCGACAGAGAGCAGGCTCGGCCGAGCTATCTTCGATCGGCCGAGCCTGGGCGGTTTTCTCCTAATTTGTGGCAGTTTCCAGCTTCGACCGAGCGAGCCATACTTTGACCGAGCGATCCGAGGCCCTGTTTGCTTGCCTATAAAAGGGGAAAAGACAGTTATTTGAAAGGCTTTTTTTCATTTTTTCATAAATCTAGTTAGAATTTCTCCTAGATTCCATTTCCTATCACGATTCATCCAAATTCTAGAGTATCTAAGAGCTTAATTCATCAATCCTTGGAAGAGAAGTGAAGAATCAAGGTGGTAGATCAAGGCATACAAATCCAATTGGGGAAGATTCCAATCTCTACTTTTCAAATTGTAATGGATGTAATTGAATTCAACTTTGAATTTGTACAATTGAAAGGTATGATGTTCTAATTCATTTTGGATGTTGATTTGAGTAAGGATGCATGATCATTTGGTTTGAGAATTGTTTGTTTACTTTCCTTTGAGAGCTTGAATTGCACTAGAACTTGTTCCTTACCTCCTAGGTGTAGGTAATAGCCAACGTAGGAGGTAGTTGATGTGAACGCTGCAGCCAATATGCGGGCGGAATCGTCGTGAATAGTGTAGATTTATACGATTTTAATTCCAATCCATGTGCGGTGCTAGGTCGTATGGCAATAATTGACGAACTATTTGGAGTGGTCTAGGGCTTAATAACGTGATTGTTTGCAAAAAGTTCTAGATCATCAACCGTTAGCTTGCCTTGACAAGGGGTTAACGAGTGTAGGGTCGATTGCTCAATCTCCTAGGAATTAAAAGGTGTTTACATCAATGATTAACCTAATTTGATTGCATCTACACTCATATCAACATCCTATCTTCCTAATTTGAGAATTTGATTGTCTTGGTTTACCGATTTGGGGAAGTATTGATCAATTGATGATTGTTTTTTTAATTCAATGTTTGTCATATATTGTTAGCATAGGTTTAGATTGAATGCTTAGATTGTTAGAAACTACTCAACGATTGTATCATGCCTAGCTATAGGACTTTGCTATAGTATCTCGGTATTCTAGCGGGCGAAGAGGGGAAGGACCTGGATTTGACCAATATTATTCTTGTGTAGTTACAGGTTTAATTTGATTGAACTTTTAGCCGCATCAAGTTTTGGCGCCGTTGCCGGGGAACTTCATTTAGTAGGTTGCTAGATATTGGGGGAAAAGTGAAGCTTGTAGGCTAGGTGTTTGTTTTGTTGCTTGTGAGAACTTTTTGCTTTTAGCTTGTTGATAGATAGTTGTTGCTCCTTTGTTTGATCAAGTTGTTTTGTTTGGTAATTGGTTTCTTTTGTGAAGTGTAGGTTGTATATGATCACGCGGTCCAAGGCTCGTGAGCTCTTGGAAAGGAAAGAACGACAAAGACAAGAAAGTATTGAGATTGATTTGGAGATGGCTAAACTGGGGGAAGATACAATGAGGATTGGAGAGTTAGAAAGACAAATTGAATTGATGAAGGCGTTGCTTAATTAAAGGAATGGTCCTCGTAAATCACTTCAAAATCTCTTCCGACCTCAAGGAGAGCCGATGACCGGTGGTTTCCAGTTAGGAGTAAATGCCACGCAATTCGAGATAAAGCCATAGTTGGTCCAAATGATACAGAATAATCAGTTTGGGGGACATGCTACCGAGGATCCGAATGTTCATATATCCCGATTTTTGGAAATCACGGATACCATTAAGATCAACCAAGTGCCCCAAGACCAAATACGGCTGCGGTTATTCTCATTTTCTTTGAGGGATTCGGCGAGGCATTGGTTCGAGGGCCTAGACAAGATAAATATAGCTACTTGGGAAGACTTAAGAGAGAAATTCCTCTTCAAGTTTTTTCCACCAAGCTTAACCTTGAAGAGAAGGGCGGATATAACTTCATTCGGGCAAAAGTATGATGAGCCTCTTTATGAAGCTTGGGATAGGTTCCGAGAGCTTCTACGCAAGTGCCCTCGACATGGTCTTTCTAAGAGTCAACAAATATGCCAATTCTACGGTGGGTTGAATTATGATACAAAAGTCATGATGGATGCTTCTTCGGGAGGTGCATTTCTTGATCAAGAAGAAGAGGATGCTTGGAAAACAATTAAAAAATGGCTGAAAACAGTTTCCAATGGCCAAAGGAACGGAAGGATTATAGACCGGTGAAGTCGGTCAACGATGCTTATGAGACGGAGGATTTTAAAGAACAAATAGCGGCCATGCAAAGGAAGCTCGACAAGCTATCTACTTCGGGAAGTGGAAGAGAGGAGATGATGATACTTAAGCATGACAATGCTTATTCGGAGAATGTAAATTTTGTTAATCAAAGGATGGGGTACAACAACCGACCCCAATACAATCCTCAAGGAAACATGTATTATCATCCGTCCAACCGGTTCCACCCAAATTTCTCCTATGCAAATCCGAACAACGCTCTTAATCCTCCAATGCAATTGGAAGGAGGAGGGAGTAGTAGTCAAGGGGGATACGCAGGGGGAGGAAGTAGATATGTGAATCAAGAGATGAGGAAGAATCCGAATGAAGAGATGGATAAAAGGTTTGAAAAGTATGACAGGATGTTCGCGGAAATCCAGCTGCAAATTTCTTCAATTGCTAAACAATTAAGTGGCGAACATCAAGCTGGGAAATTTCCAAGTGACACGGAAATCGTCCAAAAGAAAGGTTGTAATATGATCGATGGAGAAGATAGATTGAATGAGAAATTGGAGGTCATGACTCCAAAAGTGGAAAGTGGTGAAACCAACGAAGATGGAAAGGAGCTAAAAGAAGAGAGTGTGGAAGACGAGAAAGAAGGACAAATTGAGAAGGTGCATTTCTTTGATTATGTTAGGAAAGGAGATATAGAGATGCCACTTTTGGGTGAAATTGAACGTGTTCCCATGTTAGATGAACTTGTTGGAATTGAGATAACTTTGGATGGTGAATTACATGAACCGGGAAGTCAAGAATATGAAGAGAGGAACATAGCTAGCAAAAAGGAGGATCCGGACGGATTTGTCATTGGTTGTCAAATTGGAGACGTGAAGGTTGAAAAAGCCTTGTGTGATTCCGGTGCTATTGTGAACATAATGTCGTGGGATTTATACAAGGAGTTGGAGGTTGGACATCTTAAACCCACAAATCAAGTCTTGCAACTAGCAAATCAAGCTCTCTTTTGTCCTCGCGGAGTGGTTGAAGACGTGCTTGTGGAGGTTTTAACGTTCACATTTCCCGGAGATTTTCTTGTGGTGGATATGAAAAACAAAGGCGGTATTCAATTGATTTTTGGAAGGCCTTTCTTACATACGGCCGATGCACTCTTTGACATGAAACAAGGGGAGCTTACTTTCCGTTGTGGGGGAAAAGAAGTCATTTTTGCCTTACCTCGAAAGAATGTGCATGAATTTGAAGAGGAGAGAGTTGATAGGAAAAAGAGATTGAAGGATGTGCTCGATCCGGGATTAGACCTCATGGGATACGAGGATGAAGAAAAGGATGATTCGGGAGACTTTGATGGATATGAACAAATTCGGACAAAGAAAGCTCGAGTGGATTCGGATCCACCTCGAAGTGTAAGAAGGAAGTTGTCTTTCCCGGAGGATCATGTCATGCTAAATCAAGGTATAAGTTCGGGATCGGCACCATGGGATCACGATTGACTTGAGGTATGGTCGTCGAGCTTTCGACGTTAAACAAGCGCTTGTTGGGAGGCAACCCAATGTTTAAATTTTGTTATTTTCATATTTTTGAATAATGGTCTTATGGATTTTGGTCTAATAATGTTGTTTAGTGTTTGTTGATGAAGGATTCTTAATTGTGTATGGATTCACAAGTCTATTTACCATTGTGATTGAAGAAGAGGAAGGATGGAAGGCCGCGTGATCGGAAAAATGTCGGAAAAAAGGAGTGAAATGGTGGAAGCAAGGGCAGTTCGGCCGAGCAGGTGCAGGCTCGGCCGAGCTAAATCAAAGGCCAAGGGACAGAGGCTTCGCTCGGCCGAGCGGGTGCAGGCTCAGCCGAGCCACAACGTGCCAGCAGACCTCTTGTGTGAAACCATAGCATCGCTCGGCCGAGCCATGCGCTGATTTAAATTTCTAACATGTCCCTATTTTGCCCATTCTTCATCGTAACTGAAATTTCTCTCTCCAAATTTTCTTTTGCTCATTATCTTCAGCTATAATCTTTTGAAGTACCATGAATAACAGGCATGGACGTGGATTTCCTTCTTCTTCTTCCATTTGCAGGCCGGGGGGCTTTGATGACGATGAATATGTAAAGTACATTACATTGACACAAAGGCCAGTGATTGGGACAACCTATCTATGTCAAGAAACTTTGGAAGCTTTAGACTTGAAGAAGGATGTGTGGAAGCTGTTCAATCGTATGGGTTGGAAGAAGTTACTTCATGGGAGATGGCCATCGTTTGTGCAGGCGACAAGGGAATTCTTGGCCTCAGTTCACGTCATACGGAGTACACATGGTGCTCCGGTTATGGTAACATTCAAATGTGCGGGTCAAGAGTTTTCCTTAAGTAGACAAGAGATTGATATGATATTTGGGTGCTCCATGGAATCTGAGTATGTTTTTGATGAGCTTAATTCTCTTGCATTGTGGGAATCAATCTCTGGAGTCAGTATTTTGGGTGCTGTTGATGTGCAGTCTTGTAGGTCCGTTCTGATTAAGAATCCTATCATTCGGTATATTCACCTTATGTTAGAGGGTTGGTCTTGTCGCTTTCGTGGTTTTGGTGCTGTTAGTGTGGCTGACTTTAAATTTCTGTTTGCATTTTTGCATGGGAAGCCTTTCTCTATTGGAGGATGGTTGATGGATAATTGGAGCAATAAAATTGATGCTGGAAATTCAGTTATTTGTGGTGGTGGTTTATTATTTCCTATTCTTAAGGCTTGTGGATTAGATATGTCCGGAGTATTTGCTCCAGGGCTGAGCCTTAACACCACTACCCTTGTCACTAAGGCTTTTCTAGTTCCTGATAAATTGGGTGTTTGTTATTTCTATAAGTTTGGAGATTGTGGGATTGAATTGCCTAACCATGCTTTAACTGAGATTGATGATCCAGCAGATAGGTCTAACTGGTTGATGAATACTGACGCTCATTTGGATATGACTCGATTGATTGTTGCTCGTTGTGAGGAAGTGATTCCCATGCCTTGCATTCATTGTTGCAGTGGTCGTCCTCCGCAAGATGAGGAAGATTAGCGCCAACAGCAGCAGCAGGATAGGGATGAACAATGACGCACCGACTACCTTTTTACAAACTTAGTCTCACTTGACTAAGTTTTGGGGGAAGTGTCGGTAGTTGGTGCTCTGGTTCATTCTTTTCTCTATCCCTTTATCTCTCTATCCTTATGATGCTTCATAGTTTAGCTTAGTGTAGTTGAATTTCAATGATTTGATATTTCGATTGGGTTGTACTATGATTTACTTCTACTTTGGATTTGGATTTGAATGATGATTTGGATGATTTTATATGATGTATGGATGGAATATTTTGGCAAGTTT
This sequence comes from Plectranthus barbatus, assembly GCA_026898455.1. NCBI lineage: Eukaryota > Viridiplantae > Streptophyta > Magnoliopsida > Lamiales > Lamiaceae > Plectranthus > Plectranthus barbatus. The sequence continues at coordinate 551,814 of JAPKLW010000245.1, read as the reverse complement.
ACATGTGTTAATTCTTTCTATTTGGTTTTGGCATGTGGATGTGTTATGGTTTGGAATGAATGGTGGAAATGGTGGATATTGTTGTATTTGTTGTTGATAATTGGTTTGTGGATATTGGTGGAAATGAGATTTTATCGGCTAGTTTATGCTCAATTTTTTGGTGGTGTATGCTTTGTAGTAGGTGCAAATATGGAATGGAGAGCGGTGATCGTGCCTACTGATGGGTAACGTTTTCTATCGTCTTTCCTACCGTTTAGTTTTGTTACATTTGTGTTTTGGGATGTAGATTGTTGTTAGGATGTTGTGTGCTTGTGTGTGTGTGTGATGAACCCAAATGAGGCTTGAGATTTAATCATGATTTACTTAGTGGAGTTTGATGTTTACCTCAACCAATGATAGGGCGGAATCTAGTTTTCGAAGCATGATTTAAGGTTAACTTTTGAATTGTCGAGTTTTGCATGTGGTTAATGCATAGGACTTGACAAAAAGCTGTGAGGTTTGAGCCATGATATTGTCATATCTTTATTGTTTGTGAGTGGCAAGATTGAGAGTACGAGATCTAGAACTTGCATCCGTTCTCTATCTATTGGCATGAGTGTGTAACTAGAAAATGATCTTAGGCCATCGTTTCTTAGTCCTACCTTTCACATCGGGAGTATAAGGTGGTTGTTATCATAATTTTGCCTTTCATATATTTGAGCCCCGTGATTGAGCTTATTTGGTGAATCTTCTTTGAGATAATTAGGACCATATTGGGGGGAAAGAATGTATGAGGGTGTATACGGTGATGAGAGTTGGGTTGGGAATTGATTGAATGAATATTGATGGATAGTTGAGGCATGAAAATATGGAATAAAGGATTGGTTTGAATCCTAGGAAAATGAGCACCTACAAAATGAGCACCTACAAAATTTTGGTGCAAGTGTTTGGGAAAAGAGGCACCGACAAAATGAAAGAATGATGGTGCATTTGAAAAAAAATGATGATGAAAAGGAAAAGAAAAGAGAATAGAGAAGAAACAATGAAAAGAAAAGGGAAAAGAAAAGAAAAAAAAAGAGTGTGTGTTATGAAATGGAAAGAAGCCTCGGGGTTTGTAGTGGTTCGAAAAGAATAAGTTTGGGGGTTTTGGGAAATTGAGAAAATTAGTCACTTTGGTCCAAAACCACCCACCTTTTAGTTAGCCACGTTACAACCCGTGAAAAGACCTTTTTGATTCTAGAAACTAAGTCGTTGTAGTATAGTGGTGAGAATTGATGCAAGCCTATGTAAATCAAGCTCGATATCTTGTGATTGTGTGAAATCTCATCGTCCCTAAACACGTAAGGGAGTGATTTCGTTTCTTGTACCCATGTTTGATGAGTGGTTCATGTCCTTAGCATTAACCTTGTTACAAAGTTAGGTGATGGTCTCGTTTTACTTGAACATGCTAAGATAACTTTGATGAGCTATGAGGTATTGCATGAGGTAGATTGATAGCTTTATTTTGTTTTGATTGAGGACAATCAAAGGTTCAAGTTTGGGGAATTATGATACGTGCGTAAAATGACCTATATTTTGATGTGTGCACATGCTTGTTTGTGGCTATTTTACTCCCGTATCATATGTTTTTGTCGTATTTTGGTTGTGTTTTCGTGCTTTGTGTGTTTGATTTGTGTAGGATAGGTTTTGGGCATAAACGAGCAATTTTGGTGGAGTTTTGGAGGAAAATCGCACGTGTTGGAGTTTGGAGAGCTCGACCGGCCGAGCGGGGCATTCAGAGGGCTCAATCGACCTAGCAGGTGCAGGATCGGCCGAGCGAAGGCTCAGAAGGTGTTCAGAGGGCTCGACCGGTCGAGCGGGTGCAGGACCGGCCGAGCCAGGCCGACAGAGAGCAGGCTCGGCCGAGCCATCTTTGACCGGCCGAGCCTGGGCAGTTTTCTCCTGATTTGTGGCGGTTTCCAGCTTCGACCGGGTGAGCCATACTTCGACCGGGCGATCCGAGGCCCTGTTTGCTTGCCTATAAAAGGGGAAAAGACAGTTATTTGAAAGGTTTTTTTTCATTTTTTCATAAATCTAGTTAGAATTTCTCCTAGATTCCATTTCCTATCACGATTCATCCAAATTCTAGAGTATCTTAGAGCTTAATTCATCAATCCTTGGAAGAGAAGTGAAGAATCAAGGTGGTAGATCAAGGCATACAAATCCAATTGGGGAAGATTCCAATCTCTACTTTTCAAAGTGTAATGGATGTAATTGAATTCAACTTTGTATTTGTACAATTGAAAGGTTTGATGTTCTAATTCATTTTGGATGTTGATTTGAGTAAGGATGCATGATCATTTGGTTTGAGAATTGTTTGTTTACTTTCCTTTGAGAGCTTGAATTGCACTAGAACTTGTTCCTTACCTCCTAGGTGTAGGTAATAGATAGCGTAGGAGGTAGTTGATGTGAACGTTGCAGCCAATATGCGGGCGGAATCGTCGTGAATAGTGTAGATTCATACGATTTTAGTTCCAATCCATGTGCGGTGCTAGGTCGTATGGCAATAATTGACGAACTATTTGGAGTGGTCTAGGGCTTAATAACGTGATGGTTTGCAAGTTCTAGATCATCAACCGTTAGCTCGCCGTGACAAGGGGTTAACGAGTGTAGGGTCGATTGCTCAATCTCCTAGGAATTAAAAGGTGTTTACATCAATGATTAACCTAATTTGATTGCATCTACACTCACATCAACATCCTATCTTCCTAATTTGAGAATTTGATTGTCTTGGTTTACCGATTTGGGGAAGTATTGATCAATTGATGATTGTTTTTTTAATTCAATGTTTGTCATATATTGTTAGCATAGATTTAGATTGAATGCTTAGATTGTTAGAAACTACTCAACGATTGTATCATGCCTAGCTATAGGACTTTGCTATAGTATCTCGGTATTCTAGCGGGCGAAGCGGGGAATGACCTGGATTTGACAAATATTATTCTAGTGTAGTTAGAGGTTTAATTTGATTGAACTTTTAGCCGCATCACTTCCCTCTCCCATTTTTGATTGGAAATGTCCATACACAATCCTACATCAACACACACCTGATTATTCCTTTCTTAAGGTTTTTGGATGCTCGGCTTATGACCTGATTAAGTCTCCTTCTCTTGACAAGTTTGATAGTAGGTCATATTCTTGTATATTCATTGGTTAACCAACGTCCCAAAAGGGTTATAAGATCTATATCCCTGAGCTTGATAAAGTGGTCATATCAAGGGATGTTCATTTTCTAGAACATATATTTCCATCTGTTCCTGAAACTTCCCCAACTCCTATACTCCCTACATTTACTTCTATTCCTCATTTTTTTGATGATGATATTCCTCCTCTGACTACACACGTTACTCATCCTCATACACATACTCCAGCCTCTCCTTCAACATCTTCTTCCCCACTCACAGATACTTCGACTCCACCCTCTGAACATTCTGATATACATCCATCTTCCCCCGACAGTCCTACTATACAGCCTCCTATTCGACACATCTTAAGATCTCATCATCCTCCAGCTTGGCTAAAAGATTACTCCACTACCTTATCGTGTGTGGATTCCTTTCCTATCATTTCTTGTCCAATGGCTAGTACACTAACTGATTCTCTTGCTTTGTTATATACTTTTCAAGAACCTAATAGCTATAATCAAGCAAGGACTAACATTAAATGGCAGGAAGCCATGCTAGCCGAATTGGATGCTCTTGAAAGAAACCACACATGGGAACTTACCATATTGCCTAAAGACAAACGAGCTGTGGGATGCAAGTGGGTTTATAAGGTTAAATGTAATTCAGATAGTTCCATTGAGAGATACAAAGCACGGCTAGTAGCCAAGGGTTTTACACAAGTTGATGGAGAAGATTTTCATGATGTTTTTTCACCTGTCACTAAAATAGTTACTGTTCGATTGTTACTTGCTCTTGCAGCAAACAAGGGTTGTCCCTTACACCAAATTGATGTGAACAACGCCTTCCTTTCATGGTTCTCTTTCCGATGATATATACATACTACCACCTTCGGGTTACATGAAATCTCAGCCGGGTCAGGTTTGCAGGCTTCGTAAATCACTTTACGGTTTAAAGCAGGCCTCTTGTGAATGGAACTCTGAGCTAACTTCAAAGCTTCTGCAGTTTGGTTTTAAGCAATCAGAGCATGATCAATGCTTATTTATTCTTGCTTATTCTAACTCTCTCACGTTTCTTACAATACATGTTGATGACGTTCTGATTACTGGATCTGATATCAAGATTATTGATTGCATCAAACAGCATCTACATGCTCTCTTCACCATTTAAGATCTTGGTCAGGTTCGCTATTTTCTTGGGATGGAATTTACTCGTAATTCTGATGGCATATTCATCTCACAGTCCAAATATGCAACGAATATTTTGAAAGATATGGGTATGCTAGATTCGAGCCCAGCTTCTACTCCTTTTCCACCGGGGTTGCGATTTCTCGCAGATGATGATACCACTTCTCCTTTACTTGATCATCCTGAGGAGTATCGTCGGCTTGTGGGTCGCTTGTTATATCTGAATTATACCAGACCAGACCTTACCTATGTTGTACAACAGCTTAGTCAATTTGTACATTCACCACGGCAGACACATTGGCAGGCAGCCATCCATGTTCTACGATGTGTCAGACGCCGAACAATGTTGTATGCAGTCACAACTGAGCGTCTGTTTGTCTTTTGTCATTGACTTCTTCAATGTTCGTCTGCAACCGAACGACATCTTACTTTGTATGCATTCCTTGATGGAAAACTGTCCTGGTCTGTGATAACTATAGAAAGCAGCGAGCAAATAATATTTTTACACCCATAGGTGGTCGATCCCACAGGGACTGTGCAATGAAAAACCTAAAGTACTAGTCATAATTCTTAGAACACAGAAGTTTGAGTTGATAGATTTTGATGGATTAAATTCCTTGGTCAAGCAATTAAATCCTAGATTATTAATTTGTGACTATCTCCTCTCGGTCTCAAGAACACCAAATTAATCAATCTCAATAATTATCTATTAATTCCTATGCAAGTTTCTTCTTTTTGAGACAGAAAACAAACACAATTAATTCCCTCTTCCTGTTAATGATTTTCATCTCTCGATCCATCAATTATTAACTATAAACCTAGATCTCAATTCACCTCTCGGTCCTTCTTTTAATCTAGATTATAAAATTAAATCAGAGAATTAATCCATGCTATATGAGTTGATATCAATTAGACATGCATCAGAAAAGAAATCATAACCCTAGAACCTGTTTAGGGTTCTAGCCACAAATCATGACTAGAAAATAAAGAAACATATTATTAATGAACTTACAAATAAAATAGGAACCTTCAACGTCTTGAAAAACTCCAATGTACTAAGCAAAAATAGAGAAAAGAAGATTTAATTTCGTGCCTAAGAGTTCATATTTATAGAGGGGGAAGAAGACCTAATTTGAGTATTGGGTAAAAATAGCAAAAACTGCCAAAACAGGCCAAAAACAGCCTTTTCGGACCTCCGTGTCGATTGACAGGCAGGCTGTCGATCGACACAACCATCCAGTCAAAATCCGGGCTGAAATTTGTGTCGATTCTGCAACTTTGACCTCTGTTTTGATCGACATAAAGAATTTTGATCGACATGAATGTTTTGACCTCTGTTTTGGTCAACACAAATCCTGTCTCTCGACACAGAAACATCTATCTGCGCAGTTTCACGGTTTTGGCCATAACTTCCTCTCCCAAACTTCGATTGACCCGATTCCAGTTGTGTTGGAAAGCTAATTCAAAGATCTTTCTATTTATATGCTCCATTAGCTCAGATTCCACGGGTGGAAGAATTCATGTCTATTTCTTTGAACATCATCTGCTTTCGGTACGGGTTTCCAATGAATTTAGCTTAAAACCTGCAAAATTCACCCATCAAAGGCATAAGACCTTCTAAAGTAGACTCATGCACAGAAATAAGTAAAAACATAATGTAAAACACTTGAAACAATGGAGAAAAATATAGATAAGTTAGTATAAATATGAGCTTATCAATCTGAAACTGTGAGCGCCTTTCAACAGTTTCTCTGTGAAAACTGTGTCCACGATTTTCTTGATATATGAACCTTGACAGGAAAAACTGTCTATGCAGATTTTCTTAACCGTTACTCTGTTCTGTTTTCTTCATCCTTTGTGATTGACAGTTATCTCGTCTGAATGACTTCTTCTTCAAAACTGTTCCACATTTTTGACAATTTTCTTCACCTAGACTATTACAACTCGATCATCCTATACAAGGATTACATGAGGTAATAACTCTAAGGCCTAGACTTTGGTATATAGTTTTGACACATCAAAACATCAAATTAAGGTGGGATTTCTACATCAACACCTAACAATTTCCCCCCTTTTTGATGTTGTCAAAACCACACCTCTAAGTCTATCTAAGTCGACGAGAAGATGCAGTTGATCTGAGTTTACAAAGTTTGTCTATCTAACACTGCTCAGAACTGTGCTTCTCCTACACTCGACCTACTCTAAATGATCTTCCCCCTTAATGGGATAATAGTTCTCAATTGAAATAATCAAATTAGAGAGAAAAGAGAGGAAAATGCTGATCTCACTGGAACATGTGAATTCAGCCAGTCAAGAATCAAGGTAGGAGACAATGAGTAGTTGTCTTCAAACCAACAATTTTTCACTTTTCACTATATATGTTTCAATTACAAGTACATGAAAAGCTTTAAAACTGCAGAACTAAAACAGGACATACAATGCCAAAATCCAAAAAAATTCTTACCTCTGTACATCTTGCTTTATATGCATTCCTTGATGGAAAACTGTCCTAGTCTAAAACTGTGAGCGCCTCTCGATAGTTTCTCTGTGAAAACTGTGTCCACGGTTTTCTTGATATATGAACCTTGACAGGAAAAATTGTCTGCGCAATTTTTCTTAACCGTTACTTTGCTCTGTTTTCTTCGTCCTTTATGATTTACAGTTATCTCGTCTAAATGGCTTCTTCTTCAAAACTGTTCCACAGTTTTGACAGTTTTCTTCACCTAGACTATTACAAAAATATCCATACCTCTGTACTACTTGTCTTGATCCTTTTCCTTCTCTTTTTAATGAGTTGAGGAATCTGCGTCCTTTGGCTTCGAGGAAGTTGCGGCAGTCGTGGAAGACAGAAGAGCTTGTGTCTTGAGAATTGCGGTTACTTCTGAGAGGTATTTCAAACCTTGTTCTGTGGAAGCCATTATGCTTCCATCTGTTTTTTTAACTCTGCATCCCGCTTTCTCCGCTCTTCTTCTTGCTTTCTGTATTCTTCTCCTCTCTTTCTGTATTCCTCATCTCGTCTTCTTTGTTCCTCATCTCGCCTTCTCTGATCCTCATCTCGTCTTCTTTGTTCCTCATCTCGCCTACTCTGTTCTTCATCTCTCCTATCTATCAATGTCAACTACAGCTTCAAAGTCTCATCTCTTCTCTCATCCCCCTTTTTAACAAAATCAAAAATAGCAGCTATTCGCTGATTTATCTCCTGGTTGAGTGCATTAGTGGGTAGAAGAGGTGTAGCCACATAAATAGGATCGGGAGACATTGCTCCTTCAAGAGTAGCCAGTGCTCTGGAGTCTTCTTTGTTTGACTTTGAGGGGTAGCAGTAGACAGCTTAGGTGGAAGTGGAGCTCTACTTGTTGCTGTCTCTTCCTCCTTGCGCTTTCCTGCTACTTCTTCATTTCTCCCTTTTTCAACAACGGCCTCTTCTTCTGCTTTTCGAAGTGCTTCAGCAGCTATTGCTTCTTCCTCTTTTCTCTTCAGTTCAGCTGCTGCTGCTTCTTTTTTCCTTTACAGTTTAGCTACTGCTTCTTCTTCTTGCTTTCTTTTGAGCTCAACAGCTGCCTCAACTTCCTGTCTCTTATGTTCGGCTTCCTCATTCAGTTTCTTTATTAGCTTTCTTCTTCTAGTTGAAGCTGAGAAAGATGTGTCCTGAACATTTGCTCCTTGTCACCTAACTTTTGTCGCTGTATATCTAGTTTTTGTCGTTGGATATCTAGTTGCGCAAGAACAGCGTGATATTCAACGATCTTCCTTCTGATGATCTCTAGACTTGATGTTGATTTGCATGTAGTAGTCTCCTGTTGAGAATCAAATTGATCAGTTCCCCCAGAACTCAAGAGGGGATTGTTCTCATTTTCTGCATCCTCATCGAAATCTCTAGAGGTGGTGTGGTCATCCTCAAGCTGTACTTGTCTACGAGAAGTGGTTTGCTCAGAGCTAGATGATCGAGAGCATTCCATCTCTATAGGGCGTTTCAATTCTGGATTCAGAACTATCTCCGATGGTTTGGAGTGTTGATCTGCCCCTTCAAGCGTAGCATCAAAATGTAGTTTCTTGGCAGCTGGTCGGATTGGTTTATCATGATCTGTCTTCTTTCTTTTCTGAATGGAGGTGCCAATCCTTTTTGGTTTCTTGGAACCATCAACAGGTCGGACTGGTGGAATGGTGGCTAGATCCTCAGATGTCTCAACATCTACTTCCTTATTGTCAAAATTGTCATCCCCAACAGCTTTGTCAGTCAAGCAATAGACTGGATCTTTAGGTGGAATAAAGTCTGACGGTATGGGATCTTCTCCCTCATCTCGTACTCCTAGAATGCTCTCAAGAAGGTATCTAACCTTTAATCCAAAGCTGACAGAGGAAGAAAACTTTCCCTTCGTATGGATGTTCTTGTTTTTCTTGGCGTTCTCCAGCAATGGCCCAAAGATGAATGTTACCCAATTTCCTCCAGGGCAGTCATCAAGAACCATCATCAAGGAATATTTGGGGCTGCTTAACTCAGATAAGGATCCAATCCCACAGTATATCATCCTTTGTGCGATCTCACTAAGTGTCTATTCGGATACCTTAGAAGTGGATCTGAATTTCCCATTAGCCTCGGGCTTTTTCCATTTTAACCAATGAGTCATCAATTCCTCCTTATTGTCATGAAGATAATTGGCAATGTGTACTCCTGTGTTAGGTAAAAGAAAAGATGTTGAGCGAGGAGAGCGGGATCAACCTTTATATCTACTGTGGCAACCTTCATCTTGAAGAATTGATTTTTATCGTCAAATGTAGCATTTCGTAGAACTCGGCTACACGATTTGGGTTGAATCTATGGGGACATGCAGTTAAGAACTTTTTGGTCCCTGAGATCGGAGTCATCGTGGTAACAATAAGATATACACGAAATACAATGGAATAAAAATTAGCGTTTACTTGTAAGAAGGTTATTCTTAACTTTAGGGTTTTCAGTTCAAATTTGCTTAAGTTACTTTTTGCAGTTATACTCTAGCAACTCCGTTGCTAGGTTAAATCGTCGTAGCTCAAAAGTAATAGAACAATAACCAACAAGAAAACGCAAGGTTTATAGTGGTTCGATCAAATGATCTACGTCCACTCCTTAGCCGAATCGCTAAGAATTTCACTAAGAAAGTATACGGTGTACAAAGAGTTGCCTCTCCTGTAAAGCAAGCAGCTGTCTTCTCGTCTGTCTGCTCCACAACTATCTTTCGATACTCCGAACCTTTCAGGTGTGGCTCCGGCTGAGTCAAGGGTGCACCTTCGTAAAACTCGCTTTTACCACCTGTGGAAGATTTTAAAGTTCCTTCTGAACTATCCTTCGTTCTCGACATCAGTGCCCATTCTAATCAATTCCCTTTCGAGAAACTGACTGCTGGATACTTTTTATGACAAAAGTGATCCCAATGATTGAAGATTCTTGAATCCCTTCAAGAATTTCTCAGATGAGTGTCAGATGTACGGTGGAACACTCAAGACGTTGATGGCTTTTTGGTATCTCAGTATTATGCCTTTCAACTGAACTGCTCTCAAGGTTTCTGTCTCTTTTTGGAAACTTTTATACTTGTGTTTGCGTCAGAGAGAGTGAGAAGCTCCTGCATCTTCCTTTGACTTGCCTTTTATGGTTGTCTTCTTGAAGTTTGAGTCGGCATATCCGTTAGACACAACAGATCTTTCTACTTAAATGCAGGTAGCTTTTTACCAACTTTTCTATCTCCGTATAGGCTTTTCCGTCCTACTTCTGACAGATCTAATCTTCGCATGTTAGTCAGAATAGCGGTGTAGTAGTTGAGATTTGCTTTGCTGTGCCTTTACTGGAACGGGATGCTGAATATCTTTCAGCATGCTCCTGGTCTTGATGCGTAGCAAATGTTCTTCTACTTCGCTGGCTTTGGATTGCTAATGCCTTTAGCAGCCTGTATCGTGTTATCAGATGCTGACCCCTCAGCATTCTGCTATTACTAATTTTCTTTTTCTTCATGCTTTCCTGTTGTCTGCTGAGATTTCTTCCAAGCAACCTATTCTATTACAACTCGATGTTTACCCTATACAGGACATTACATAAGTTGCTAAGCTATGCTAAGGTTCAGCAATGATCAACCTTTTACTAAGGTTTGATCCAACAAAACCTTTTACATTGTGCTCCTAAGGGTAATTCAGGAATATTTTCCCAACAATTTCCCCCTTTTGGTGCGATCAAAGCTTACTAATGATTGCTGAGACTTAGCGTCGAAAATTTCTGAGTTACAAGGAGGTTTCTAGACAAACTATCTCAGAATTTTACTTGCTTTAAGTCCTTAGCAAAAAAGAAATTAAATCATTCAACAAACTTTCAAACATCCTTGGCTTATCTTTCAGATTTTGATTCGCTGAATACACAGAGAGTGTATTTCAATTATTGCACGCACTCGGAAAATCAGAATTCAGACAATAAGGTTTTGTCATGATTCTGATGATTTCATATATGATATTGCAATTACAAGTTTGGTGAAATCAGTTCAGAATCATGCAAAAAATATATATATATATATAACTCCATGGCAGATAGGAGTGACCTTAGTTCTGAGCGTCTGGTGGAGGTTTTGGCTTATCAAGGGATTCCACCTTCCTTGTTGTCATGGCTAAGAGTTTCTCCATTTGCTCGATACGAGCTCGTTGTTCTGCTTTCTGTTGTTCTTCTAACTTCATTCTACGTTCCATCATTGCTCTTTCAAACTCTTTTTCTTTTCTCAGCAACTCAGCTTCCTTGCTTTTACCCTTGCTTGTTCAGCAATCCTTCGTTCTTCCCCCTCTTTGAGCACATCCAAAACAGAGGTGGTGAAAGACTTGTGGTCAGCAAGATCGACGCTGAGAGTTACCACATTTGTTTGCACCGTAGAGACGGTTTCTTCCACATGTGAGATGTTGTCATTAACTTGACCAACCTTTTGCTGAACCTCTGAGACAGAGGTTTTAACTTCAGAGATTGCTCCTCGTACATCTGCAACTTCTCTTAGAACTTCTTCATTAAATCTGGCTTGCTGGATGTTGCGTTGATGTAGCGCGTTGTGGAGTATGTTGACAAGAGATTGAAAACTTACTTGCACTGGTTCAGCGGCAATCGGAGCGTCGGAGACGACCATTTCATAACAGGTTGCTCTGGTGGTAACTTCATCGACTTGTCCTCCCATTGTTATGATTGCAGATTCTGGGACAGTGACTTCAATCGATTGGGTGGTAGCTTCAGCAACTACATGTGTATCTACGTCCATTGAGTCACTCACCACATCTTGATCGTGATTTGAGGCAGAACCTTGAGCCTCAAGGGCTTGAATTAAGACAACAGCGCGAGTATAGTCTTTCTGAAAGTTTATCATTTTGAGATGATCCTGTCGCTTAGCCTCTTCTTCCTTTGCTTGTTCAAGCGCGGCTAGTTCTAGGCTCCTAAGTCACAGTTTCTCCTCATAAGCAGCCTTTCTCTTCTGATACACATCGAGTGCAGCCTTTTGTCGTTTGGTGAGTTGCATGTGTCCTAGAGATTTCTGATCTGGCGCAAACTGAGATCGGGGCACTGACAGGGATGCAGAGTATTTTCGGTGGGCATGGATGGCTTGTAGTCTTGCAATCACTTGTTGATCTGTAAATTGTTTCGTGCAAGAGGGCTGATCAATCCATTTGTTGGCCCATAACTCTTCGGAATGCCAGAAATTCAAACCTTGCCTTGCAATAGTGATCATTCGTTCTTCAAGACAGAGTTCATGCATAACGTAATCATATGTTTTCCATCGTCGGAATTGTTTACCAAGCACCTTGCCTTCTTCTGTTCCTTCATCAATTTCGACATAGAAGACCCCGACAATGTCCCTACTGACTTATTGATCTACAAATGCTAGGATTTCATCACTCCAATCTCGGAGTCGGCATTCTTATCATCTTCAAGTGAGACAGATGCGCACCACTGAGCTACCCTTCTAGAGTGGAAGAGTTTCCCAGGTAGACCATGAAATGGGATCCTTAGTTGTTCGTTTCTCAAGGTGGGGAATTGTCTTAATGTCTTGGCATCAAATACTTCATTAGATTCCCCCTGAATCAGATTCGGATGAGCATGTGGATTCATCCAAGAATCCAGCAGAGGAAACTTCTTGCTCTATTGTATCATCTGCATGATCCTCAATAGCAGCAACGACAGTTGTCTCCTCAGCAACATGGACTTCCTCACCAATGTCCAGCATAGTCACGTCAGCTATAGTAGACTCTTCAACAACTGTATGAGTCATGGTGTTAGCAGGTGGTTCTTCTCCAGATCCAGCAATCTTTTCCTCAGTAGCTGATTCTCTTTCAGATTCAGCATTTTTCTCAGCAGCTGATTCTTTAACAAACTCAGCATTCTTCTCCTCAGCAGCTGATTCTTTAGCAAATTCAGAGTTCTTCTCCTCAGCAGCTGATTCTTTAGCAGACATGTTGATGTCTATAGGTTCTATTGTGGTTCTAGACGATCCTATATCCTCAGATATAACATCAGTTGCTTTGTACGGTTTGTCCTTCCTTGAACTATTGTCTGCATGAGATTCGTTATTTGTTTCACGAATCTGTACTTGTTCGCCCTTGGATTGTTCCTTGATACTGAAGGCTCTAGAGTGGATCACCGTGACAAGCTCTGCGCCAGTCATCCCGTCTTCTTCTTCGGTTATTTTGGTAGATTGGGTGACTTCCACAAGGATTTCCACTTCTTTTCCCTTCTGAGCAGGCTCTGCTGTGGCTTTTCCTTTCTTTGCTGCTCTGCTCAATTCGTCAGCAGCTTCCTCGTTTGATGTCGAACTAACCATCTTCTTCTGAGCCTCCCGCTCATCATGAGACCGCTTGATCTGTTCGAAGTTCAAATCCCTACCTTCAAACGTGATTCTTTCAATCTCCTTTTTGTATGCTTTTATTTCTTGTGCCTTCTTTTCATCATTCCGTTTCCTCTTAATTTCACGAACGCCTTTGACACGTTCCTTAAAGCTTTTAGAGGACAGGGGTGGGTTGATAAGTTCATTATTTCACTCACTTATCTATATTATTTTCCTAATATTTTATGTAGATTTATTGAGTTTATATATATATTTTATGCATGAATCAATATTAGGTGGTATTAGGCGTATTTTGGTATCTGTGCAGGTTTTTAGGCCTAAACCCACGAGAAAACCGTTCCTAAAGCAGTAATGTGTAAGAGTAGCAATGAAGAGTTCTTCCACAAGAGTAATTCGAGCTATTGGTGCATGGCAATGGATGATGCTTTGAGTTAGCTCTCCAACGCAACTGGAATCGGGTCAATCGGAGTTCGGAAGAGGAAGTTATGGCCAAAACCGTGAGACCGCACAGACAAGGCAAAGAAGGCACAGTGCTAGACGAGGGGAAAAGGAAGATCGACGGAAGCAAAGGCCGCGTCGATCACTGCCAATTCTTTTCGATCGACGAAGATATTTCAGGAGCAGCAATCAACACCAAAATGCCACGATCGACGTGGACCTGCTGGCGCGGTAAATTGGCTGAATTCGAGATTTTTCATATCTTTAGCCCTAGATTTGATTTGATACACCTCCACCTCTATATATAACTTTGTAAATTCAATTTTTCAGAATGCCGAATAACCCCAAATAATTCCCCAATCATTCCTCATTCCAGATTTCAGATTTTAGAGATTCCAAGAGTTTTTAGGTTTATGTTTGAAGACATATTTTTGTGGGAAGACATTCAGACCCAAGTTTTTATGCAATTCAGGTTTTATCTTTCTATGATGAATATTACTCTGAATATGTGTAACTAATCTCTTCCTCAGATTCTAGGGTTTCGAATTATCAATGTATACATGTTTGATTAATTGAATTATTTTCCCTTTCCCTTCGTAGTTTGTGAAATTTGTGCTTATTCATAATCTTGATTTGCTGATCACATCTTAGGATTATCTAGTTGATTACTTGAGACGTAACTGTGATAGTTTTCAATGGAAAGAGATTTTCACAATATAATCTGATTTCTTGTCGTAACTGAAGGAGATTGATTGTAGGAATAAATCTGTAGATCTTTGGAGTTAGTTAATTTATCTTGAGACCGAGCGGAGATAGGTAATTAATTAATCTACTTTATGAATTGTCAAACAAAGAAGTTCATAATATTTTTCTGATGTTTCACTGCGAAGAGGAATTAAAATTGGGAATTAATCAATTCATTCATACATGTCATACTTGATAGGTAGATATCCCTGGAATCTGTGCTTCTCTTATTTGACTTCAAAAGCTTTTTAATTTCCTGTTTAATTTTCATTAGCAAGTATTGCGATTTTCAAAACAACCAAAACTTTTCAATTGATTTTCCTGACCAGTATTTTGAGAACTTATGATTTAATACTTAAGGTTTTTCGTTGCTTCATTCCCCTGGATCAATAACTTTAGGGTTTACAAATTTATTTGCCACTATTTCTATAATTAATCTGTAGAAATTACAGTGATCATGGGTCAATCTTCTTTTCGGTAGCAGCAGCTTGATCAGCAATTGCTTTCTTTTTGGCATCATTGAGTTCCTGAAGTTCAGCAGTTTTGAACAATCGTTGACGAGTAGATCTACTCTTTTCTGTTGGCACAACTTTTGTCTGTTGTTCAGATGAAATTGGAAGGGAAAGTTAACCAAGTACAAGCGGTGGCTGTTCCGCTGCTTTCTTTTCCATAATCTCTTCTATCCTTTCGGTAGGTATATCACCGAGAGCTACAATATCATCGAGTTGCTGAAAGCATTGTTCTATTTCAGCATTCTTAGTCAATGTTGCTATTTTTTCAGCAGTGACAGGTGATGCCGCCTGCAGCTCCTGATGTCCTTGTGAGCTTTCGTCGACTTCCTCGTCTGGGGTGGGTTTATCCTTATCGACATTGGACTTGCCAGTCAATTTCTTTGGTTTCTTGAAGTCAAGAGGATTGGCTTCCTTCCTTGTTACTGGAATGAAGTCAGTGGGAAGGAGCTTCACACCTTGATCAATCTTTGTGGAGTGCATGACTAACTCCAGAAACTTGCTTATTTTTAACCCAAAGTTAACATTCGATGAGAATGTTCCATCGACGGACATGTGATCATTCTTCTTGGCATGCTCTGCCCATCGTTCAAAGAAAAATTCTGCCCAATTGCCCTTCACTCTGTGTGTGAGAGCCATCATAACAACGTATTTTTTGGCAGATAATTCAGAGTATGAACCAGCATCACATTGAAACATCTTGATGACCAATTCAGCAAGAGTTTTAAACTCATCTTTGAGGACGTTAATGGGGGTGGCCGCCTTGAAGGTGATTGATTGTCCTTTCCTATCCTTCAATTGGCCAGGTTTCTTCCACAAATTCCAACGTCGTTCCATCTCATCATAATCTGCTACTTTGTATTGAGATATATGTTCCCCCTCATTTCGAAGACCAAAAGTCTTAGCAAGTACATTGTTATTTACTTCGATTATGGTTCCATAAACACAGGTTTTGAACGATTTTCCATCCTTACTCAATACTGCTCTGGCATAGAATTTAGATACCATATGCGGATGAAAATGTACAGGTTCAACGGATAAATATTGAATTACCTGTTCGCTATCAAGGATATCCATTATCCAATCCGGGATATGTTCTGCAGCATGACGCATGTACAGTATGCGATCTTTCAAGATTTGAGCTAATCGCCTTTGCTATTTTGTGTGGCCACTCTGTGTTTTCTTCCGAGCCATCATAAGTAGTTGACCATACGATATTGAATCGTCAACATCTTCCTTCTTTAGAATGCCTGTAAATCCTGGTGCATGTCTCGCATGCAGGGGTTCTTCAGAATTTGGTGGAAAATTGAAGATGCGTGGTTCGCTGGACTCGGATTGATGTTTATGAGAGGTGGGTTTCTGGGATGATGAGGCTTTGGAACTGGAGGCCATGTCTTTGAGAAAGAAATTGGGATAATCTTGAAGAAGTCAAAGATTTTGATTTTGGGAATTCTGTTCTGAATTTCGAAGGAAGTAGAATGAACAGTAATCAAAGCGCAATAGGGTGCAGTAGGGTTAAACTTTTGATTCTGAGATCTAACAATTGAGATCAATTCTGAAAGGAATTAGATCGACGATTCATAAAGAACGCGTCTTTCCATATGGTTTCCCATGCTTCAAGAGATACTCAAGTGTTTCTTACATGTCGTCTCCTCAGTTGATGTCGCCGTTTGCGTTCATTAATTACGCCTTATCGGGTCCCATCAAGTTTGAATTTTGGGTCATCCCGCCTCGATTTCAGATATGTGGTTGCTCTTTGATCTAGCAGCCGTCCAAGGATGCTGATAAGTAGTAGTAAATTTCAGCATCCAAAGGCACAAAAATGATTTGCTAACCTTGTACGAGATTCGTCAGCATCCTTCGGTGTTCTGCTGGGTCTCTGAGGACTTTGTTCGAAAACCGTAATGATGATGATATTCTCGATCCTTTCAATGCTTCCCACTTAATATTGCTGAAATGATTTGACTCTCCATGCATACAAGTCGATTCCTTTACTCGCGACATTTCGTATTCCAAGAGACGAATCATTGTGATCTTCAGACAGATTTTTCTCTTTCTTCTCGTCATAAGTGGCAAATCCTCTATAAATGCCTCCGCTTGAGATTATCCAAACATCACAACTTTCATCATCTCTGGACTCGTATTTTTAACCTTCCTTTCTTTTAGGAGATTCAACTTTCTTTCTTCACGCATGGATTCTCCTCCAAGAACCTTAGATATCAGGCGTAACTTGACTTTGGATGAGCCGGATCTAGATAGATATTATCTAGATGATTGCGATGTGGCCGCTAAGATCATGTTTGCGTTGCAGTGGGGGGGTCTTTCTCAATTTGCATGTGCCACTCCTCATTGTTTTCAGGAGGAGGTGTTGAGGGAGTTCCTCGGGGATTGCCATGTTGAGCCAGGTGCAATCTTCGGGGTGTTCCATGGAAAGCTTGTTCGTTGGACCCCTGAAACTTTTGCAGTGGATTTTGGGCTTCCTCGAGGTCCTTTGTCTGTGGAGGACTATCTTTCTGAAGAGGTGGTGCCAGAATGGGTGGCATGGGAGAAATGGCGTCATTCTCCTCGTTTTGAGTTTAGCCCTGATATTCCAGCCTCTGGTCTCCAGACTTCATACTGGGTGATGTTTAGCATTGCTCATGGTATTCTGCTTGGAGAGGAGCCTTACGACCTCTCTTTCTCAAGGACTGTTTGGCAGGTGATGATGGCTATGGATGATGCTACTTCTGTGGACTAGGCCGGATTCTTTTTCAAGAATATCTGGGAAAGCATTAAGCTTCATCCATTTGTGCCACTACGGAATGGAATGCAGTTGACCTGGTTGATGGAGAAGTATTTCCCGGAAATTGCTGACGGTCCATCCAACCTTCAATGAGCTGATTTTTATCCTTATAAGCCAGTGTCCCCATTCTGAAAACATAAAGAATTCTGTTGTAGATCTTGGTTTCCTTTTTGACTGAAGTTGTAATGTCCCTTCCTCTTTTGAAGATGTACTGTAGTTCCTCCTTTTGTAATGTATGCCTATTTTTAGTGAAGAATAGTTGTGTAACACTATGATCTTTGGCATATCTTCATGACATAAGATAGGTTTTATCTTCAAGTTTCATGATCTGCTAAGCAAATACATTTTATCTGCTGATTGTTCAGAGGAATGTTTCCGATATTTGCCATTAACTTAGCAGACTTCATTTAGCAGAGACTTCCGTATTGTTCTGAAGATAGTAGAAGAAAATCCACGAAGACCAAAAAAATTGAGGATAACATCTCATTCATCGATAGCAGCATCTAACTCTATCATGCCCAATTTGATACATAATTCTTTGAATCTTGATTCTGCTAGAGGTTTGGTAAATATGTCTGCTATTTGATCCTCCGTGCATATACGCTGAATATCAATATCCTTCTTTTCTTGATGATCACGAATAAAATGATGTCGGATATCAATGTGTTTGGTTCTGGAGTGGTGTACTGGATTCTTTGTGATGCACATAGCACTGTTGTTATCACAGAAGATTGGTACACATTCAGGAGAAATATCATAATCTAAAAGTTGTTGTCGAATCCACAGAATTTGCTGACAACAACTAGTAGCCGCGACATACTCCGCTTCGGTGGTTGATGTTGCTACCGAGTGCTGCTTTTTGATGAACCAGCTAATCAATTTGTGTCCAAGGAATTGACATGTTCCGCTGGTGCTTTTTCTGTCAATCTTGCATCCTCCAAAATTAGAATCCGAATAACCACTCAGAGTTAGACTGTAGGCTTTTGGATACCAAATTCCTAGCCCTTTTGTGCACTTCAAATATCTGATAATTCGCTTTGCTGTATCTAGGTGCGTTTTGTTTGGTTGAGATAGATACCTAGCACATAGTCCCACAACATATGATAAATCGGGTCTGCTGGCTGCAAGGTATAGCAGAGATCCAATGATCCCTCGATATAAGGTAGGATTCATGGCTTCTCCTTCTTTTTCGAGATCTGCTATGCACGCGTTGCTGATGGGAATCCTCAGCCTCTTGGTTTTCTCTGGACAATACTTAGCAATCAGATCCCGAGTGTATTTTCTTTGGTGAATGAAAATTTCTTCATCGGATTGCTGAACTTGAAGTCCAAGAAAATAGGACATCTTTCCCATCATACTCATTTGAAAGTTGCTCATCATCAGCTTGGAAAATCTGTCACAGAGATCTTGATTCTTTGACCCAAAAATGATATCATCAACGTAGATTTGCACAAGTAAGATGCTTCCTTTGTCTTTAATACGGAAGAGTGTTTGATCAATCCTTCTCTTTTTGAAACCGTTGTCGAGCAGAAATTTAGATAGAGTTCCATACCATGCTCGTGGTGCTTGCTTCAATCCATACAAGACTTTTCTCAGTTTATAGACTTGGTTTCCATTCTCAAACCCTGGAGGTTGCTCGACATAGACCTCTTCTTTGAGTTCGCCATTGAGGAATGCGCTTTTGACGTCCATTTGCATGACCGAGAACTCATGGTGTGCAGCATAAGCAAGGAATAACCTGATTGCTTCTAGTCTGGCTACTGGAGCAAATGTCTCATCATAGTCAATACCTTCACACTGTTTGTATCCTTTGGCTACCAGATGTGCTTTATTCCTTACTACCACGCCCGATTCGTTCTTCTTATTCTTGAATACCCATTTGGTGCTTATAACGTTCTGATGTTCGGGTCTATCTACCAGATCCCATACATGATTGTGGGAGAATTCAGCAAGCTCTTCTTGCATAGCGTTCACCCAGTCTGGATCGCGTAAAGCATCCACAACTTTAGTTGGCTCCTCACTTGATAGGTAGCAAAAAAACATTGCGGACCCTTATCTTGTAAGAACAGGATCATTAATATCGCCAAGAACATCTTCTAGAGAATGAGCACGCAGCCATGCCGGTCTAATTGGTTCTTCATCATTCCCTTCTCTGTCTCGATTAACAGAATGCTCTACATCGTTCACTTGATCTTTAGCTTCTGGAGTGTTGATGATTTGTTCTTCCGTGGTAGATGTTCCTTCAACAAGTGGAGCTTCTGCTATAGGAACATCATGATCTGGACCTTCTTCTTCAGTGGGTATTTCAGCAGTTGGTCACTCAGCATCTCCTGTGCCAAGGTCTTCAGCAGCATTTACTCCTTCAGCAGCGGTAGGAGAATTGAAGGTCTCCTCATCTAAATCATCTAGTAGAGTAAAGATATCCTTTTGAGGATTGGCCTCAGCATGATCATTGTCATCATTGTCCTGGTCAGCAGTTTGATCACCGGCTGTGCTCGACTTAGGTGGATCACAATCATTCATAGACTTAGTCGGGTCAATCCGCAATTTCTCGAAAGAATTCAGAACTGATTGACCATTGACATCATCAGTCTCATGATTGGTGTCCTTCGTCTCTTTTACAGCTCTGGGCACTAAAGTAGATTCATAAAAAATAACATTGCATGTTATTTCCACAATTCCGGTAGTCTTATTTAACACTCTGTAACCTTTGTGAGTGGGGTGACCATATCGAAGAAGTACACCCTCATCTGACTTAGGTGAGAAAGTGCTAAGTTTTGACTTTCCATTATTATGAATATAACATGTTGCACCAAAAGTGCGTAGATAATCTAAATTAGGCTTACGATCGATGTATACTTCGTAGGGAGTCTTGTTGAATCGTCCATTAATGGAACTTTTGTTCTGCGTATAACAAGTTGTCATCAACGCTTCTCCCCAATACTTAGCAGGTAGATCAGCGTCGGCTAGCATAGATCGCACTGCTTCTTTCAACGTCCGATTCCTCCTTTCTGCTGAGGTGTCCCAGCAGTGGACCTCTCATGATTTATACAGCTTCCGTGCAGAAATCCATGAGGATTCCATTGCAAAACTCGGTTCCATTGTCAGATCGGATCCTCTTCACAGTAACCTCTTTACTGTTTTGTTCCTTGAGAATTAACTCGGGTAGATTGATTTTGACTTCATCTTTGGCTTTAAGCAGACGAACCCATGTGTGCCTGGAATAGTCATCTACTACCACAAGAGTATATATCTTTCTACTTACAGAGGGTGGAGTGACTGGTCCAAATAGGTCCATGTGCAATAATTCAAGAATCCTGCTCGAGGTATTCTTCTCTGGATTGGAATGAAACGAAGCTTTGGTCTGTTTTCCTTGTTGACAGGCTTTGCATACGCCTTCCTTATGAAATGTGATGCTATCAGGTAGACCTGTGACAAGCTCATTTCGAGCAATATGGTTAATGGTTTTGAAATTCAAATTATTTAACCTTTTGTGCCATAGCCATGTGGTTTCTTCTTTACTCAGTGCCAGAAAACATGAATGCTGTTGGCCACTTTGCCAATCGACAACAAAAAGACCACCTTTCCGAATTCCTCGAAGTTTCACTTCTCCTGTAATATTGTCAGCTATAGAACAACCTGAATGAATAAAAGATATTGTGTACCCATTTTCACATAGTTGACTTATGCTTAACAAGTTATGCTTGAGGTTGGATACGAGAGCAACATTGACAATCCTTAGTCCATTGCGCTCTATACATCCTCTGCCAAGTACTCTGCCTTTACTGTTATCTCCGAACATGATAGATGGACCATATGATTTCTGAATGTCTGAGAATAATTCTTCGTCTCCTGTCATGTGCGCCGAACAACCACTGTCTAGGATCCACTCATTTGACATGCCTGATGTCTTTGTACTTGAATCCTGAACCTGTAAGAATAATTAGGTTGATTTAGGTCCCCGTTTTGCGTCGGGTCCTGAGGGATTAGCTTGAGTCATTGTTCCTTTTGGAACCCACATTTTGGTAATCTTCAAGGTTTTCTCCTTGAGATTCTTTTTGTCAACCTTCTCAACCTTTTGATATGTGTATGCATGTGGTTGTGTGTTGTGCTTCTTCTCCTTCATCGTCCTTTGGTGATACACGTGTCTGGACTCGGGCCTCACATAGGTGTTTCTCCTACGTGGTGTTTAATGATGGTTTTGGGGTTTCACTGAATGATATCCAGTTTGCTTTCCCCGAGTAAGGATAGGATTTGGCTTCCTAGCGTTTGAAACATGATGCTCAGCCTTTGTCCTTGAATTTGCTGAATAGTTCTGCTTGGCAGACCTGTACTGAGAACTTTGCTGAGAGTCAGTACTCTCCTGAAATCTTACATTCTGCTTGACTTTTTGCTGAGGTCTAGCATAGTACTTGACACTCTGCTTGGGTCCAGCAGAATGTTTGATATTCTACTGAGCGATCTACTTAGCATTTGTCCTATCATTCGATGATTCAGCAACTAATGTATCTTTCTTTTTACCATCACTAAATATTTTTCCGGCAGAAACAAAAGTGATATTTCTTTTTGGCCTCGAAGTTTCATCTTCGTTATGATAACTGTGCCCAATTCCAGATCGGTCATCGTGACGTCTCTGTTGGCTTATCAGGTTATTCAAGATATCCTGACTAGTCATATACGCACAGACACACTTCTCATTGGCTTTGTTTTTCAAAATCAGATTTTCTTTTTCAAGATTTTTGAAATTTTCAGAGAGTTTAGAAAATTCAGTTCTAAGCCTTGATAGTTCCTCACTATCAGACCTTAGTCTTTCGACTTCGTATGTCAGACTTATGACTTTTTGTTTGAGTGAAGAATTATCTTCTACGATAGCATTTTTCAAGGTGTATACCTTTGAAAGTTCTAAAGAAAGCTTGGTAATATAATCTTCCTCGGAATCCAAGAAGGAATCATCAGATTCAACTGTGTGTGCTGAGCATGAAATGTTGGCTATAGTTGTTACCTCTTGATTGTCGACTGCTAGGGCCGATTCAGAAGGTTGCTCAGCATTGGCGGACGATTCATTATCCTCAACGATTCTTGCCATGAAGACCATTAGGGCTTCTTCTTCCTCATCAGTGGGACAGTATTCTTCTTCATTGTCAGGAATATCTGGAACCTCTGTCCGTGTCAGCAACGCCTTGGTTACAGCTCGCCTTTCGAATCTTTGCCGCAACCGTTCTCTTTCTTCAGGACTTACTTTCGGACAATCATGCTTCAAGTGATCAGGAGATTTGCATTCAAAGCATGTCCTTATCTTTTTCTCAGTGGGATGCTGTATCGAGCTTGCCTTAGCATCCTTCTCTGCCTTTGCTTCCAGGATCATTTTTTGTGTCTTCTTCATCTGTTCTTCCAACTCGTCTATCTTTTGGTTTTCATCGCTTGAGTTATAAGTTGATGGAGTCTCCATCATTGGTTTTGTTGGTGTTGATCTCTCCTGATTATAAAATGGTTTCCTGGGATATTTCCATTTATTTGTATCCTTCTTGACGAAGTATGCTACATCTTCTTGAGTTCCAGCACTCGTGGCACTTGGATGTGCTATAGCAGCTTCATTCTTCTTCGACTGCTGAATGATGAATTCATGTGCCTTTAATTGAGAGAACACTTCAGCGGTACACATGTTGCTCAAATCCTTCTCAATTAAGCTAGTCATTTTGACAAACCAATCACTTCTGGGATAGAGCTTGGATATTATTTTGTTGTTCATTTCTCCTTTGTCATATTTCTTCCCGACATTTTTGAGTTCTCCTATGATGGTGTTGAATCTTTTTTCCATCTGTTGAATGGTTTCACCCGGAACCATGGCGAAGGATTCATATTTGTCCACAACAACTTGTAGCTTGTTCCGCTTCATTTGTTTTGTCTCCTGAGAAACTTTACAGACGTACTCCCACATTTCTTTTGTTGTGTTATAGTCCAGAGCTTTGTCAGACATCCGAGGCGGTAGACAATCCATGATTAGTTTCATGGCGATAAACTCCAGCTGGCCTCTCTTCTTGTCTTCGAGAGTCCATTCCTCGTAGGGTTTCTTCACCATCTCAGGTCGGGGTTGACCATCAGCGGGTGCTGGGGGTGCAGTGTTAACTTTCATGATCTCTATAGGACCAATTGTGAGAATGTCCCTCATCTCCGGATGAATGCTTTGCAACTGGATCATGGCCTTCTTTTTCCAGGTTTCAAAACCATCCTTGTTGTACTTTGGAAGAGCGTGATTCATCATGTTGATTCTTTTCGCCTTTACCTAAGCTATGTAAGACACAGATACAAGAAACGCAAGGAAAAACTAGGATCTAGGTCCTAAGCGACTCAGATGCAGTCGGTTTTTAAACCTCCTGGTCTGATACCACTTGTTGGTCCCTGAGATTAGAGTCGTCGTGGTAACAATAAGATATACACGAAATGCAGCGGAATAAAAATTTGCATTTACTTGTAAGAAGGTTATTCTTAACTTTAGGGTTTTCGGTTCAAATTTGCTTAAGTTATTTTTTGCAGTTATACTCTAGAAACTCCGTTGCTAGGTTAAATCGTCGTAGCTCAAAAGTAATAGAACAATAACCAACAAGAAAACACAAGGTTTATAGTGGTTCGATCAAATGATCTACGTCCACTCCTTAGCCGAATCGCTAAGAATTTCACTAAGAAAGTATACGGTGTACAAAGAGTTGCCTCTCCTGTAAAGCAAGCAGCCGTCGTCTTGTCTGTCTGCTCCACGGCTATCTTTCGATACTCCAAACCTTTCAGGTGTGGCTCCGGCTGAGTCAAGGGCGCACCTTCGTAAAACTCGCTTTTACCACCTGTGGAAGATTTTAAAGTTCCTTCCGAACTATCCTTCGTTCTCGGCGTCAGTGCCCGTTCTAATCAATTACATTTCGAGAAACTGACTGCTGGATACTTTTTATGACAAAAGTGATCCCAATGATTGAAGATTCTTGAATCCCTTCAAGAATTTCTCAGATGAGTGTCAGATGTACGGTGGAACACTCAAGACGTTGAAGGCTTTTTGGTATCTCGGTATTATGCCTTTCAATTGAACTGCTCTCAAGGTTTCTGTCTCTTTTTTGGAAACTTTTGTACGTGTGTTTGCGTTAGAGAGAGTGAGCAGCTCCTGCATCTTCCTTTGACTTTCCTTTTATGGTTGTCTTCTCGAAGTTTGAGTCGGCAGATCCGTTAGACACAACAGATCTTTCTACTTAAATGCAGGTAGCTTTTTACCAACTTTTCTATCTCCGTACAGACTTTTCCATCCTACTTCTGACTGATATAATCTTTGCATGTTGGTCAGAATAGCGGTGTAGTAGTTGAGATTTGCTTTGCTGTGCCTTTACTGGAACGGGATGCTGAATATCTTTCAGCATGCTCCTGGTCTTGATGCGTAGCAAATGTTCTTCTACTTCTCTGGCTTTGGATTGCTAATGCCTTTAGCAGCCTGTATCGTGTTATCAGATGCTCACCCCTCAACATTCTGCTATTACAAATTTTCGTTTTCTTCATGCTTTCCTGTTGTCTGCTGAGATTTCTTCCAAGCAACCTATTTTATTACAACTCGATGTTTACCCTATACAGGACATTACATAAGTTGCTAAGCTATGCTAAGGTTCAGCAATGATCGACCTTTTACTAGGGTTTAATCCAACAAAACCTTTTACATTGTGCTCCTAAGGGTAATTCAGGAATATTTTCCCAACAAACTTTGTCAATTTTTCTTCTATGAGCTTCGCAACAATCTCTTTTGCAATCGCTTCGTCGGCGGTGATTGAGAAGAAATTCTTCCAATTCAGGATTTTCTCCTTCACGACTTAAGATGCTAGAAGCTGTGGATTGGTGATGCTGAAGTCATCAACTATCTGGAATAGTTCATCCTATGAGCTCTCCTCAGTAACGATGATTGGTTCGGGATTATCAGGTGTGTTGGCATCCATGAGTTGATTCTTCTCTTTCGGCATGATTTAGAGATAACATGTGGATGTCTAGACTGATTGTCTTGTAGTGAGGGGCGTGTTCAAGACGATGACAGAAGGGTTTAAGGGATTTTGATGATCGATTTTCTATAAAAAGCGTAAGTTGAGATTGAGGCCCCTTTTTTCCTTGAACGACTGAGATTGATGCTGACGTATGCGCATGTTCAAGTCGTCTATCACGCCGTGTAGTAGCGCATGGAAAGGTTTACATGGATTCGAGTAATACGTCTTCGTGCTGCTAGCATTTAATGCATTGTGCAGCTGATCATTTTAATCAATTTAAAAGAGCGCGCCTTTTGATCTCAATCAATTTCCTTCTCCTTCCGTTTCAGCAAGCTATATGATACAGTTTGCAACTATCTGCCTTTGCTGAACTGCAACAGTTGTATTCCTTCAATAAACTGTCATCCTGGCCTATTCTTAGCCTTCTAACCTATTGGCTATTTCCATTAATGATTGAATTGGAACGGTAGATGAGCATGAAGTTGCAACTTAATTCCTTTTACTTCCGATCTGTCAAGTCATATCCTCCAATAATGATGACTTGGCTCTCTTCTTTGATTTACTCATGTGTCTGTCTATAAATACTCATTTGACGAGGTAGAAATCATCATCTTAACAACTTCTTCCTTTCCTTGATTTCTAACATACTCGTTCGAAATGGCGGCTACAGTTGACATCGTAGGTGATATGAGTAGGATTACAATCACCAGAAATAAGGTCCTTAATCATCGGAGGCTTTATGCAGAACACTGGAGATCTCTGAATATCTGCTATGACATCATCAACAATTTGGAGTCCAATGGGCTGGACCGCTTTCTGTCCGTTCAGCCTATTGCCTTTCAGAAGGATCTACTCTGGGTGATTGCATATAACTCTGCCATTTTTGAGGATGAAATCTCCTTCAATCTCAATGGAGTAGAGTTCCTCTTGTCAGCAGACTTCTTGGAACAAGAGTTTCAGCTGCCTCACTCTGGGGTATCTGTTATGCATTACCGAATAGATGAAACAACTCTTGAGTGGTCGGTTTGGTGGGAATGGAGGGGTAATGACAGCAGTTTTAATCTGACAGCACCATGTGGATTTCTTCAGCCACGATATCAGGTGTCCTTTGACATCATAAATGAGCTGGTGCTTTGCAATCCTCTTTTGTAGACTAACTTATCCCTACCTATCTGGAGAGCAATGATGGCTTTTGAGGATCAGGCTGAGGGCGACTAGGCTGCTTTCATCTTCGATCGTCTGAATATGGCCATGCAAAACTTGCTGGATGATCCCATTCCGTATGGGATGCACTTGAGCTGGCTCCTGGTAAAACGGATTCCTTTCTTTGCTGAGGGTACGTCAGGTTCGCGTCTGGAGCCAACTGACTATTACCCTTCGAGACTGCACTGACCGCTTTCCAAGTAGCTTCCTTTTGTCATCTGCTTCTAATTGATGGCTGTCTTCGAGATACTGACTATTTCCAAAAACAAAACTAATGTAATTTTGTTTGCTCTACTTTTTGTATGTACTTTTTATCCTCCTTTCGTATCAATGAACAGTTTGTAACCCGTATACCATACAAATTTTTGGATGATACACTGAAGGTGATGGACAGTAACTGCTACGTCTCTTAAGATAATGAGATCATTGGCAATATTAACTACCAACGGATCTGCTGGACTGCTGAGTCCTTCTCAACCAGTTTCGGACTCCCTCATGATGGTGTTCAGGTTATGGATTATCTCAAGGAGGTTTCGGTGCCCGAACGGTCCTCTTGGCCTCAATGGAGGGATTCAAATGTCAGTTTCCATCCAATGGCTTTGTCGAGGTGGTTGATGCCCCGATACCGTTTGATCTATGACATTATTAATCACATGGTCGTCGGTAATCCTCTAACAGTTCATGATTTCTCGCCACCTGTCTGGAAGGTAATGATGGCTGTTGGGAAATTTGGCTAAGTTTCCTTTCCCTCAGTAGCTTACTTGTTAGATTATAGAACTAGAAGCACTCATAGAAATGTTGTGATTCTGTTGTCTAGATCATAGTTTTGGTGCATCAAATCCTACGTCCAACCAGCGTCAGTTTGTCTCTAGAATAGCTCTAGTCTCAAATGTAAAGTCCTGTTTAGGTCTTTTGAGTTGTAAGTCGTAGCTGATCAAGACTCATGCTGGCTACTGTTCACCAGCATGAGATGTGCTTACCAGTTGAGAGAAGTCTCACCAGCAGACGACTGACAGACCCATGCTGACACTGTTCATCAGTGTGGAGTCAAGAGCTAATGACTGGCTACTGTTCACCAGTTGGAAGGATTTCACCAGCAGGAGGCTGACAAATCCTACCAGCAGAATACGTGTTCTGGCTGACACTATTCACCAGCGGTGAAGCCACCAGTCATGGGAGATTCCAAGAAAGGGTTAACATCAGACAAATTGGTAGACTAAGATTGTGCCAGCGTAAGTCACCAGCAGAGACTGCCAGCACAAGATCACCAGTACGATCTACCAGTCAGATGTTACCAGCAGAATTCAAGATTCGCTCTCCCAGAGTCTTAGAGACAAAAAGAAGATTCGTCTGAGGAATATACTGACAAAGTAAGACTTTAAGGAAGGATATCCTTAAAGTCTATCAGTTCAAGACACCAGTTGCGATTCCTCGTACTGACGAAATAATGCCGTTCTGACACAAAGAGGTCTGTGTCAGAAAAAGCAGACACAGGTATGGGGTTTTCCTGAAATTCCTACCTGCCGCCGTCTGAAGTACATCCGAGGACAGAGACCCATTCCGGATGTGTCCAAACGGCTAGAAATTTGAATGGGATCCTGCGTCTATAAATAGGTCGGAGCTACCAACATTTAAGAGGCTTCCCTGGTTTTTCGACGCTTACACGCTGGCATCCTGAACATTCAATACTCTCCAACTACCGAAAGAACGTACATTCATTGCTAGCAAGCAAGCATCTTTCGAGGCTTTCTTTAAAGCTTTTCCGTGTGTTGATATCTTTCAAACACGAGACTTCAAGCTTCCTGCTTGTAAGTTTAGACCTCACCTGGTGTTCTTTCTCTTTCTGAGGAAGAACATAGCAGCTCCAGAGCCAGCCAGCTCTTGAGTTATTACGGGCAGTTTGCCGTAGAGGATTTACGTTCTTGGGAGAACTCAACACCCAACCAGTCAGAGGAGGAGGTTGAAGTGACGTGCTCGCACTCCATCCATCTGACGAGAGTTGAAGAAGGACAAGGACCGGGAGCGGTTGATCCAGTGGACTGGTAGACGGGGCATCTACCAGCTGGAGATAGATCGTAGGAACTTTGTACCGGATTACTCTTATAGTGAATTTCCAGTGAGTCGACTGGAGAGTGGACGTAGATCAGTTGATCGAACCACTATAAACATCCTTTGCCTTTATCTGCTTTCAGTATTTAAATTTGTATTTGAAACCCAGCACTCAAGTGCTGGTGTATATCTGAAAACTGATAACTGTGCAAACTAGGCTTAATATATTCTCTGTGTTGAGCTATCAGCTGACCAGCCAGCCAGCCAGTCAGCTGACCAACCAGCAGGACAGAGTGCAAGTTAGACTTATAAGTTCAATATTTCCGCTGCGTAACGTTATACACTCTGATAAACCGGGACCAACAAGTGGTATCAGAGCGGACGGTTCTTACAGACCGTTCGTTTCTGTGTCGCTTAGGACCGAGATCCATTTTCCTTGCACCTTGTTTGTCTGTTTGATTAGCTCAGGTACATCAAGATGAATAATCCGAAGCTACTCGAATACGGGACTGTGAAGCATGATATATGGCGAAAGAGGTCGCTCATCTCTCTAAAGAGCATCCATCGAGAGATGAAAGATGTGCTAGAGACAGGGCCGATTGAGATCACCATGATACAGCACCAGCTAGGAGATCGTCCAGCTGCTGTGATCCCAAAGCCTCAAAGCGAATGGAACGCCGAGGACAGGAAGCGGAACCAGTTGGATTCCATTGCTCACGAGCTGATCCTGGCTTCTCTTCCTAAGTCGCTGATGGAGGAAGCCCTCCAGTTTGATAATGCCAAGGGAGTATGGGATTATCTTGATAGTCTATGTCAAGAAACTGACCAAATGAAACGCAACAAATTGCAGGTTGCAGTGGACAAATATGAGTCCTTCCAGATGCTGACTGGAGAAACCATCAAGGAGATGGAGGCGAGATTCAACGCCATTGTCAGCGAGCTGAAGTCTCTGGGCAGAGAGTACGACAATGCTGATCTTAACTCGAAGATTCTGTCCAAGATGCCTAAAGAAGATTGGTTCGTGAAGACGACAGCTCTGAAGGAAAAGGACCTGTCCAAGATGACTCCCAAGGAGTTGTTTGCTCAGTTGCAGGCACACGAGTGGGACATCCAGATGGTGAATAAGAACGAGGCCATCAGGAATGTTGGATCCCCCAGCGTTAAAGCTCAGGACGAGGCGTACTTCGTCAAAAAGGACTTCAATTGGAAGCACAAGAAGCCCTTCCATGCTGAGAGACCCGCTGCACAGCACAACCAGCCGAAGGAGATCCAGTCCACATCAGGATCTCATTCCAAAGGCGGCGAGAGCTCTATCGCTGAACTAGAGCAACAGATGAAAAGACTGGCTATCCTTCTGGAAAAAGCCAAGTCAAAACAGGGAGTTTCTTCTAGCTCATCTGACGGAAAATTTGTCAAGAGAGCTCCTCGTGCTTGTTTTCAGTGCCAATCCCCTGATCACTTAAAGTTTGAATGTCCACAGGTGGACAAAACTGAGAGGGAAAGGCTGAAGAAGCTCTTTGAAGAGCGTGCTTCCAAGGCTGTTGCCAAAGCCATGCTGACCAGGACTGAGGTGCCTGACATACCCGATCATGATGATGGGGAGTTCGAGTCAGATGGAGAGTCAGAAGAAGAAGCTCTCCTGGCGTTTATGGCAGCTCTCGGAGAAGAGCCAGCTGAAGAAGATGCTGAAGATGAGGAACAACTGGCACTTGCTGCTGACAATGAGGTACAATCAGTTCCTCAATTGCATATCATGCCAGTACAAATCATAGACGATTCTGAGTCGCATTGCTCTGAATATCTGAATGATCCTCAGTTGTATGATGATGTTAGGAAGGGTTTATGAGCTAATGGTCTTGAGACATTCGTAAGCCGAAGGACACATAGATTTCAAGAGAGTGTGCTGAAGATGTTTGCCTATTCTAGCCTTATCTCGGGGGAGGGCGAAATCATCAGCATCGTCAATGGTCAACTGGTTCGTTGGTCTCCTGAATCCTTCTCCACGGATTTGGGACTCCCTCGAGGTTGTACTCTTGGCCAGAACTATTTCCAAGTTGTGATGGCGCCTGAATGGTCAGCTTGGGGCAGATGGAGGGATGATGATGTTGATTTCCACCCAAGGGTCTCAGCATATTGGTTGATGCCTAGATATCGAGTGGTTTTCGACATCATTAATCATATGATCGTTGGTAACCCTCTCCTTGATCTGGACTACTCTCCGCCAGTATGGAAGGTAATGATGGCCTTCGATGAAAAGGAGGAGGTTAACTGGGGTGCTTATGTCTTCAACCAGGTGCGAGAGTCTTTGGAGTTCTTGCCTGACATCCCAGTTCCTTATGGGATGCAGCTGAGTTGGCTTTTGGAGCAGGAATTCCCATCCCTTGTGCAAAGCCCGACCAACATCAGAGATTTTGATTTCCATCCCCTGAGGCCTCGTCCCTCTCAATAACTGGAATCGACATTTCATATTATTTGTACATTTTAGATTTTTGCTTGAGTAATGTACTTTATGTTAATGAAATGAAATTGCTTTAACTCTTCACCTTCCCTCGCCTTAACCCTATGAGAAAAGTCTCTAGGAATGGATTGAGGGGAAGGAATTCAATATTACAGTTTCCCTACCTATACACTGCATACATTGCATACACTTGTATATGATTCTGATTTTTGAGATCTCAGAATTTGAACTTCCTTCTTTTAGAAGTAAATAAGTCATCTTGAAATCGTTGCCATGCGTCCATGGATTGATTGATTGAATAGTCTGCGCCTTTAGCTTCCTATAGTCTTTGCCTTTACGTCTATTCTGGAGTAATGAGATGTAGGGCAATTAATTTTGATTCATCGATCCTGGCACAAAAATCTCTAATAAATACCCTTGACACGAAATAATATTTATAACTTCATATTCGCAAAAGTTTCTTTACTCCATGTAATATCTTTAGGAAAATGGATCCTCCTCCTGACATGGTGAATGCTATTGCGAAAATCTCTATCCACCGGAACAAGATCCTTGATTATGGCGGATTCTGGCGACAAAACTTGAATACTCCTGCCATCTTTAACAAAGTGCTGGAAAAGCTGCAGGCCAACCATCTTGAATCCTGTGTGGCTAAGGAAACTTATTCCTTCCACAGAGACTTATTGAAGGTGCTTGCCTACAACTCTACGGTCATGGAGAATAAGATCTACTTCAATCTCAATGATGAGGAGTTCCGCTGGACTGCAGATCATTTTGCAGCAGAGTTTGGACTATTTCACCATGGTAGAAGAATGCCTATCATGTCTTATTGAAACGAAGTGACAGCACCAGAGTGGTCCATATGGTTGGAATGGAGAGAGGGAAACATCAGTTTCCATTTGACTGCTCCAAGTGAATACCTCAGGCCTAACGCAAGTTGTCCTTTGACATAGTTAACCAGATGGTTGTCTGCAATCCTCTCAGGAAACTAACTTTACGCCAACTGTCTGGAAAGCGATGATGGCATTTGAAGCGCAAGGAGAGGTTGACTAGGCTGGGTTTATCTTTGATCGCCTGAAGATGGCCCTTCAGAATCTCCCACAGGTTACTGTCCTTTACGGTATGTAGATGAGCTTGCTCCTGGAGAAGAGAATTCCATATCTCAAGGATGGTCCTACAGGTCTGGTCAGAACTGATTACTACCCTGGTCGTCCGATCAACTGGGCACTCATTCCTTGAAAGTCTGTCATTCTTCCAAAAAATTTAATAGTTTCCTTCGTAGCTGTTGACAAAATGTAAGGATGTCTTGTCTCCTTATTTCTATCTTAATGAATGAAGTCTTATTTTCCCTTTGATTATTAACGAACTGTAACCAACTTTAATTTATGACTTTAACACATACAATTTGACAGTTTTGTAACAATCAATTTTCATCTCCTTCTCTTGAGATCTTATCAAACTCCAAAAGACCTAGTTTGATGCAAAGCTCTTTAAATCGAGCCTTAGGTAGCGGTTTGGTGAAGATGTCTGCTAACTGGTCTTCAGTTCTAATATATTCCACCGAGACATCCTCCTTCTCAACATGATCTCAGATGAAGTGATGATGAATATCAATTTGCTTCATCCTAGAATGAAGAATTGGATTCTTTGAAATTGAGACTGCGTTGTTGCTATCACAGTAGATAGGAACACATCCAGTGTCTATTCCATAATCCTTAAGCTGCTGCTTTATCCAAAGCACTTGAGCACAACAGCTAGCTGCTGCTACATATTCCGCCTCAGTGGTAGATGTGGCCACGAAATGTTGTTTCTTGCTGAACCAGCTAATCAGTTTATGACCTAAAAACTGACAAGTTCCACTTGTGCTTTTTCTGTCGATTTTGCAGCCTTCAAAATCTGAATCAGAGAATCCATTTAACATGATTCCATCAGTTTTGGGATACCAGATACCTAGAGACTCTGTACTCGTGAGGTATCTTACAACTTTCTTTGTCACTTCAATGTGTGACTTCTTAGGATTCGCCTGACATCTTGCACATACTCCCATGACATAAGATATATCGGGTCTACTGGTAGTTAGATATAGTAGAGATCCAATTATTCCTCTATAAGCAGTTGGATTGATAGGTTCCCCTTCTTCATCGAGAGCGATCTGAGAACTGGTGCTAATAGGAACCCAAAGTGACTTTGTCTTCTCTGGACAGAACTTGTTAATCAAGTCTTGTGTGTATTTCTTCTGACTTATAAAGATTCCCTCATCAGACTGATCAATTTGCAATTCAAGAAAGTATGTCATCTTGCCCATCGTGCTCATTTGAAATTTATTCTGCATTAACTGGGCAAATTTTCACATAACTTGGTGTTTTGCTGCCGAAGATGATGTCGTCTATGTAGATCTCAACGAGTAGGATGTCCTCTCCATCCTTTATCTTGAATAATGTTCGATCTATAGCACCTTTTTCGAATCTACTTTTGAGCAAAAACTGCGAGAGAGTTTCATACCATGCTCTAGGTGCTTGCTTTAATCCATATAAAGCTTTCCTTAGCTTGTAGATTTGGTTTCCTTGCTTGAAACCTAGGGGTTGTTCGACGTAGACCTCTTCCTTTAATTTGCCATTAAGGAAGACACTCTTCACATCCATCTGATGAATTGTGAAGTTGTAGTAAGCTGCATACGCCAAGAATAACCGAATAGCTTCTAGTCTGGCAACTGGCGCAAACGTCTCATCAAAATCTATCCCTTCGCATTGTGTGTACCCCTTTGCAATAAGTCTTGCCTTGCTTAGAACAATGGTACCGGTCTCATCCGTTTTATTCTTGAAGACCCACTTGGTACCAATCATGGACTGATGTGTAGGTCTATCCACCAGATACCACACATTGTTGTGAGCGAACTCATTTAGCTCCTCTTGCATCGCATTTATCCAATCCGTTGATTGAAGAGCTTCTATGATCTTCATTGGTTCAATCTAAGATAAAAAGCAAGACATCAACGCGGTGCCTTGTCTGGTTTGAACAGTATTTCCAATGTCATCGAGGATGGCTTCTTTGGGATGATCTCTTAGCCAACTAGGCTTCTCTATAAGTACGGCTTCAGCACGAGCCGCTGGATTCTCAGAAGCTGAAGGATGTTCCTTATGAGATGGTTCACTTTCAGATCCTGGAACTGTTTCCCTTCCGTGTTCTGGAGCTGTTCCTTCTGCTTCTTCTTCATGAACTCCTTTTTCTCCTTGTTCTGGAACAATATTATGATCAGCATCTGGATTCTGAAATTCAGTTGGCTCGACAGCTGAGTCTGCTTCCTTGAAATCCTCAAGGTTGACTTCCTTGGTATCATCTTGCTCTGCTTCCAAAATCATAGTATGTGCTTCAGGGGGCTTCTCTTCACCCGTATCTTCAGTGTTTATGATATTTAAGGCCTCAACAATGACATTACCATCATTAGCCCGTTCGGCTGTTTGGGTTTCAGCCGAGGAAACTGGAGTCTCAGAGATATCATTCATAGACCTAGTCAGAGGAACTATATGATTATGATCAAGATCATTTCTAGGTTCCTTATTGACATCCTTGGTCTCATGATTCTCCAGACCAAGTTCTTGAAGTGTCCTTCGCACTAGAGTAGCTTCATAAAAATAACATGACATGTTATCTCCACAAGTTGGGTTGTCTTGTTGAAATACCCTATACCCCTTATATGAAGGATGTTCATACCCGAGGACACTCCTTCATCAGCCTTAGGGCTGAAGGTATTTAACTTAAACTTTCCATTATTGTGAATATAACATGGAGAACCGAAAGCACAAAAATGAGCTATAGAAGGCTTACGACCATTGTAGATCTCGTAGGGAGTCTTGTGCAGCCGCGTGTTGAATGCACTCCTATTCTGTGTGTAGCAGGCTGTCATCAAGGCTTCTCCCCAAAATTCTTTTCCAAGGTCGGTGTCAGCCATCATGGTTCTCACTGCTTCTTTGAGTGTTCTATTCCTTCTCTTAGCAAGACCATTTTGTTGAGGAGTTCTTCGGGCAGACTTCTCATGTCCAATTCCAAATTAAGCGCAGAAGTCCATAAGAGGTGCATTGCAAAATTCTATCCCATTGTCAGACCTTATCCTCCTAACTGTCACTCCTTTGTCGTTCTGAAGATGGGTGATTAGTTCTGGTAGCTGAACTTTGACTTTGTCCTTGGATTTGAGTAGCACCACCAACATATATCTTGAGTAGTCATCAACAACTACCATTGTATATGTTCTTTTTCCAATTGTGGGTGGGGTAACTAGACCAAACAGATCCATGTGGAGCAGTTCCAAGATCCTTTCAGTGCTTGCTGTAATTGGTTTGTTCTTGAAGGAGGCTCTTGTCTGTTTACCGAGCTGGCATGCTTTGCAGGCTCCTTTTTTCTGGAACTTCTTCTGTGGCAATCCTTCAACTAGATTATGCTTCGCCAGATGTCGGATTGAATTGAAGTTCGAATGACTTAGTCTCTTGTGCAACAGCCAGTTTACACCTTCTGAGGAACTGAGTGCTATGAGGCATGTTCCCTTTTCTCCACTGGAGCAATCTACAATATAGAGACCTCCTCTTCTGATTCCTCTGATTATGGTCTTGTTTGTCACTTTGTCTATTATGTGACATTCTGATTCTTCAAAGCTGACTATATAGCCACTCTCACTTAGTTGACTTATACAAAGAAGAATGTGCTTCAGATTGGTGACCAAGGACACGTTCTGAATGATAATTCCATTATGCCTCACGCGTCCTTTTCCAATCACTTGTCCCTTGGCCTTGTTCCCAAAATTGATTGATGCTCCCTCGTACATTTAAGATTCCTGATTAGATCCTTTTCTCCTGTCATGTGAGCCGAGCATCCACTGTCTAATATCCATGTCTTTGCCTTCTTTTGAGAACTCGGTCCCTGCGACACAGAAAAATTATTTAGGTCCCCACATCCTTTCGGGTCCTGCAAGGTCAGTCATGTGGATCCAACCTTTTGGTATCCACACTTGTTTCACTCTTATAGTTTGTGAAACTAAGTTACCTTTTGGTGATTGATCACCCTTTCTTCTGAAATAGTGTGTGCTGCGTGAATGCATGTAGGGAAGGATTGTGGTGTGTGAACTCTTCCTGAATTGACTATTCTGGAAAGAGTCTCGAGAAACTGTTCTCGGGTGAGTAGCCATCACAGTCTTTTGAGAGTAAAACTATCTCGACTCAGGCCTCGAATAGGTGTTCCCCCTATTCGGATGACTGTTATAATAAAACTATGGTCTATCATAACTTCTCGGATTCTTATCCGATTTGTCGAACAAACTTCTTTGCAACATTTACATGTTGCTTAGTCGTTCTTGTTGGTAAAACTGGATTCCTTGCATATGAAATACTATGCTTGTCCAATTTTAAGGAAGAGTCATTTCTCCTCACGACAGTTGGTTTAGACAGTTTACATATTGTGTTATCATACTATCGAGGTGCCAATTTAAGGACAGTTTTTTACCAGCATTTGGTCTTGACACCTTGCTTTATTGGTTCTTTGAGATTGTCATTTCCTTTCCCCAACATATGACCTGGACTAAGATTGGCTTTGAAAGAGCGCAAGGGTGTTTTCTTAGTCCCAGTCATGAATGCATGCTTGTTCATGGATGTTCAATTTTTAAGTTCTAAAAAATCCAATTCCACATTTATCAAAAGATTGTTTATGAACACTCAAAATTTAATCTAATTTCCTAGAACTCTTTTTGAAAGCACATTCGCATTTGACAGATTCGATTTTCTTCAAGGAATCACATTCTTTTGAAATAATTTCAAAAACTTTAAGAAGTTTTGAATGTTCCTCCTTGAGTTTTTCTAGTTAATCATTGATTGACCTCGTTCTTTCAATTTCATTGGTCAAAACTGAAATTTCTGATTTCAGTGAGGCATTTTCACTAATCATTGTATCTTTAATTTCATGAAAATTTTCAAATTCGCTGATTATATTTTTAAAAGAAATGTCTTCTGAGCTTGAGTGACATGGTTCAGAGTTGATATCAAAATATATAGATGTACTAGATGAGGGCAAATTAGTTGTTACCATTATTTCTTGGTTTGAGGCGCTTTCTTCTTCATTGGAAACATCTCCATCAATCTCTACCATGAAGGCAAGGAATTCTTCCTCATCTTTTTCATCCTCAGACTTGTATAGGGGTGCTCATGAGCCGAGCCGAGCCGAGTAGAGCTAAGCTTGAGCTCGAGCTCGACTCCAAATCTTCAAGCTCGTGCTCGACTCGAGCTCAATCGAACTCTATTTTTCAACGACAAAGAAACAACATCTCATTGTCCAACGCTGAATTAATTGAATATAACTGAAATTACACATTCAGTGTAATCAGCAAAATGCGTGGATTGTTTATGTATGTGATATTTTCCTACATGCTGCTTGATAATAATGTGAGAATGTGCTATATACTTATTTGATAAATGATTTGAAAGCTATTTACTTGAAGCAAAAATTATTAATTGAGCAATACCCTTGATATTTTGAGGGAGAACATTTATGAATCATACTGAGTCTAAGGGAGTTGAGATGCTGAGAATAGATTTGATAGGAATATATTGTAATCTCAGTAATCAGGTTTCCCATGATCATTTAGTTTGAATTGAAGCTTTGATCGCACCAAAAAGAGGGAAATTGTTAGAAATATTACAACCCCTTGATCTAAATTGTATGTTTATTGGTTTTGGTGCATCAAAGATCAGTAGATCTAGCTTCTAGCAAGTTAGTATCGAGTCATATTGTAAAAGTTATGTATAGGATACATCTACTCGAATTGTAATAGAACTAGAAGAAAAGAATCAAAGAATGCTGAAAGAATCAGGAGATCTGAATATTGCTGGAGATGCCAGTAAAGGCGAGCAAACACGAAGGAGTGTTGGACATGCTTAATAGAATGCTGAAGGAATGAAGCAATCATGATGCGAAATCTTAGCACGACTGCTGAAATGTTAGTAGAGCATTAATAGCCAACAAACACTCAACAGCATTTAAGACAATACAAAGTTGCAAATCAGAAGGATCTAAATCACAAGGAAATCTGACGAATCAGAAAGAATAATAATCAACAGACACAAAGGTGGTTTCCAGATTCAAACTAAAAGATCCGTTGTGACAAAGACGGCTATAAATAGGAGCTACACCAATCAGAGATGAAGGAGACCAGAAGAGTCACTGTGCCTTGCAGGAAAAAAAATAGAGATTGGCGAGCAAACCCTTTGAGTCTAACGGATAAGATTCAAACGATTGTTTGAATCTTCACCTATAAATAGGTGTAATCTAGAGGAGATTCATAGGTTCGCAAAAAATTCATTAATAGGGAAAACAAGAAGAGATCAAAATATTCTCAAACTCACGCGAACTCATCCGAGCTTGTACCTGATAGAAGCTTTTTCATAAGCTTTCATATTTGAAGCTCGAGATCTCTGAAGTATTACTTCTAAGGTTAATCTTGGGATTCTCTCTATCCTAGAAAGAATCTAGCAGTCACCTTGCTCTGCAAACGTGATTATCACGGGCAACTGCCAAACAAGGAAAGGTTCCGGGAGGAACTATAAAACTTCCACAGTCGACGTCCAAGGAGAAGGGAGGTTTGTCCTCACTCTAAGGAGCGAAAAAGTGAAGATTGAAGACCGAGGTGCTTGAAGGTGCGCGCTGACCAGACGGAGGAGCTGCTCAACGTTAGAGATCAAGCCTGACCTTGTAATCAATCTATACTAAATTTTCAATCAGGAGGACTGAAGAGTGGACGTAGAACCTTTGTTCGAACCACTAAAAATCTTATGTTCATTTACTACTTTTATTTCATTACGTATTGATTATATTTAAAACCCAACAAATCAAGTGTTGAGGTATAATCTGCAACAAACTTAACGAATACTCGAGCTTAAACACACTTGAAAACACCTGCTAAGTTATGAGCTTAGCAAGATAAGTGCAAGAGTTGATTAAAAACTTCCGCTACAAATATTGAAACTCTGATCAGGGACCAACAACTACTTCATCGTACTTTATTTTTGCTAGTTTATTTTGATGATCGAGATTCATTGCTAGTGTTTTTACAGTTCTTTTTAAATAAAATATTGCAAAAATAGAAAATTCATAAAGTTTAGACTTTGTTCATTAAATTAATATTGCAAACCGTTAAATTGGTCGAATCAAACCGTTTTGTTCGGTTTGGTTTGAAAAATTAATTCGGTCGGTTTGATTTGAAACATTTTCAAACTTTATAATTTGATTTGTCCGATGCTTCAACCCTTAAACCGGCTAAATAGGACCGTACACACCCCTATAATGTGTGTCTTTTTAAAAAGTTTAATTTTGTTTTATTTGTTATTTTTGCCGAAACATTAGTTTTCATTTCTAATTTTTTTTCATCATCAAATTAGAAATAAACTCATAATTTTGACATTTATTGGAAAACACATAGTTTGTAAAATAATTAAAAAAAAGAAAAATATTCAATTATATCCCATACTATTACATTTTTTCAAATCCAATTCATACTATCCAAAAGTTTAAATAAATATCCATACTATTTAAAATTATACAAATCTATCCTCTATCAATTTTCTAGTCAATGAAAAAGTTGAATGTGTTGCTGGAATTCCATATCTAATGCCACGTGAAAATGTCATGTGTTGTTCCCAAAATCAGAGTAATATATTGTGCAGCGGAAATGAGATCAATTTGCACTTGTTCACTGGAAACTGACTGAAACTCAGTTTCCAGGTTATTCAAAAGTAAGTTTAGTTCAGAAAGATATTAAGTAAGTTTCAGGATATACAATTTATAGTTATCCAAGTATTGAAGGTTTCAAAGTAAGTTTTGGAAACTTAAGAATGCAGAAACTTAAATAAAGCAAGCAGGGCCGGCCCTATGATTTTGGAGGCCCGGTGCGAACAAGAAAAATGGTGCCCTTAGTTTTTTTTGTAATTAATAAAATTATTAATGAATATAATATTCAATATTATGTCAAAGCAAGTTCACTCAATTCTTGACATAGTCGATCGCAAATAACATTTCAATAACTTACATTTTGAAAAAAATATCACAGCTTGTGCAACAATAACGGGTATTGTTATGCGTATTAAAGTATTCAATCTTTTTAAGTCAATATATCTAAAGCAGTGTAAAAGATATATATCACATGATGTTTAGTTTATGAAACAACGGTTGAAAATTAACCAAATTAAATTAGACTAACTAAATTCTAAACAAAATAACATGTAAGAATTTAAAATTATGCAACTATGAAAAAAAAACAAATACATGTAGTTGTGAAATTTGACAAAACTCATCAAAGATAAACGCCGTATATGTATAAAATGAAGAATTACCTAACGATCGTAACTTTTAGATCATGAGACTTTCATTTTATAGAAGAATGAAGTTTTTTTGACCAATTATGTGACGATGACTGTACATATTTGTTTTTAATAAGGAATAGATATAATTATACTCATACAAATAAATCTTAATATCTTGTCTATTTTTTTAAATTATATTGAACTAAATATATGTGTTAGGATAAGTATAAATTATAGTTTTTTTTAATCTATTTAGTTAAGCTAAAAACTAAGTGTTTTATTAATTAGTTTTATTTTTTAAATTTGTACTAACATAAATTAGCATAATATTACTACTATGCATATTTTTTAAAAAATGGTGCCCCTCTCATTAGAGGCCCCGGTGCGATGCACCTCTCGCACGGCCTCAGGGCCGGCCCTAAAAGCAAGTAAACGACTCAGGATATTTATAGTGGTTCAGACTTAATATCCTACATCCACTATTCCGAACTTAATAGGGAATGCACTAAGTATCAGAATACAAGCTTTCTTGCGATCTATGGATAGTCTGTCGGAAGCCTCCGTCCTTCGTTCTGCTATCGTCACTCGTCTAGAAACTCCTTGCAAGCTGACTCAGTCTTCAGGTCAAAGTGTGGACGCACCCCGCAACCTTCTTCCTGGTGGATGGATATTTTCACGTTCTTCCCAGAACTCAGTTTGGCTGGAAAGTGCCCATAAGAATCAATATCCCAGAGTAGGATATTGACTGCTATAAATATAACTTAGAAAGTTATATTCACCAAGAAATAGCTTCAGCTTTAAGCTTTAGCCTCGCAATTTGAACCACTTAGCACGGAATGAGTAACTTGAGTTGGAAACTCAAGTCTCGTGAATAAGTTCATGGAGTTTCAGAGAGAATGAATGGAAAGTTGAGTAGAGTTTCAGCTTAGATTTTTTAAGAGATTCAAATATATTCTTCGTTCGAAGTGCTGGACTATTTATAGTCTTCAGGGGGACAATTTAAATTTCCACCCATTAGACACATAAATCAAGTCGTTAGAGACATGTTGAATATCGTCCAATCATAACCAGTACTTTGGTCTGTTCTGCTGCATGCTTTTGCTTTTGACAGTGTATTTTCCATATGCTCTTGTCAGACTACGTTTCAGTCCTAGGAATCCAAGTATGAGACATCCTCATTGTTGGTCCTGGTTTATTTGAGTCGTCGTGTTTAAATAGAGACACGAAATGCAGCGGAATAAGTAAACGTCACTTGCACTTACGTTTTTAAAGATTGTTTAAGCTCAAGATATGATTAAGGTCTCTTCACAGATATACACTAGCATCTCTGTTGCTAGGTTTCAAATCCAACTGAGAACAGTAAGTAATAAAATAGTAAGATAAAAAAATATTTATAGTGGTTCGATCCAAACAGATCTACATCCACTCCTTAGCCGAATCGCTAAGAATTTCACTAAGAAAGTATACGAAATACAAGGAATCACCGAACACTTGCGGTAGGCGGTGAACTTTCGAACCGGCCACGACAAAGCTATCCTCCGTCACTTTGTCCTTCTCAGATCACAACTTCGGTCAAGTCAAGGGCTAAACCTTCGTGAAACTTGTCCTACGCTGTCGTGAAGCTTTTATAGTTTGCTTCTCAACTTTTTAGATTTGCGGCTAATGCCCGTCAGAGTCAATCCCTTTCAGAAAATGACTATTGGATCTTCCTAGGATGGAAGGTATCCCAATGATTGAAGATTCTCAACCGAAGTTAAGAAATCTCTAAAAAGAAGTGTCAGATATTCAATGGAAGACACTCCTGGTTGTTGAGAGCATTGAATACTCTTTTATCTCGTGCTCTCAACTAACTACTTTTCACTTGTTCGCTTTGTCAAAGGAATATCACACTTAGGATGTTTGCGAATGTCGGTAGTGATAGAAGCAGTAGTTGTCTTTCAATTTTGGACTTGTCTTTTATACTTGGAGATTCAAACTTTGAATCTCCATATCCGTTAGACACAATGGCTCCTTCGTCCAAGAGTGGTTCGACTTTTTCATTTGCTTTTGGCATCGTACAGTACTTTCAGAACTACTTCGGGAAAGCATTGTCCTTCGTGTGTACTTTTGTCAGAACGAAAGTATGGCATTTGCTTTTGACTGTCTTGCTCTACTAAGCTCCTTTAACACGGTCTGCTAGATGGGTATCCTTAGCATTCTGCTAGTTATGTGTATGACTGTTGACGCCTCAGCAAAGTTAAGCACTTGATTCCTTTGGTTTCTGATTGCTATCTTTAGCAATCTGCTATAAGCTAGCAAATGTTGACTACTTCAGCATTCTGCTAATCTTCTTCCGACTGCTGAGTATGTACCTTTTAGCAGTCTCTCCTTCTAGTATATGATTGCTAATGCCTTAGCAATCATTCTCTTTGTCACTTGATTGCTAGTGACTTTAGCAATGATCTGCTGGATGTTAGCAAATTCTAACTCCTTAGCATTCTGCTATCACATGTCTTCTAGCATATAGCATCCTTCGATGTCTACTGGGAGAGCTTCTAGCAAACTACTCTATTACAACTCAATATTCACCCTATACAGGACATTACAAGAGTCGCTAGACTATGCTAGAATTCAGCAATGATCGACCAAAAGCTAAGGCTTTGATTCAACAAAACCTATTACAAATTTGATCCTAAATGGAGAATTACAAAATAATTCCCAACAATTTCCCCCTTTTTGGTGCGATCAAAGCCTACTATCGATTGCTGAGACTCAGTAGATAGAAATCTGAGGATTACAATATTTTTAGCTAGACAAACTATCTCAGAATTTTATCCACTTAATGTCTTTAGCAAAATGATTTATTTTGAATAAAATTCCCCCTCAAAATATGCTGGGAAATATTCTTGTTTAACCATATAAGCAAATGCTGCAGAGGTAATATGCTAGAAATTCTAGCACCCAAATAAATCAGCAAGCATTTTACTTTACCAATCATAAAATATAATTGTCATCAAGATGCAGATGTGTTGAATACACAGATAGTGTATTTCAACTAGAATACGCAACAAAAATCAGAGATTGACAATGAGAGATTGTCTAAGTCTGCTCAATTTTTATTCATGATTTGTTCATTACATGTACAATGAAAATGATAGACTAAGAAGAAATAAGATACCGGGGAAACATAATCAAGAGCCTGGAGCAGGCTTCTTTAAATTTTCAAATTTGTCGAATTTGTTTGATGCTAGCTGCACGAATTTGTCCAGAAATTCCTTGTTTGCTATATGTTCAACAGCATCCATCTCGAGTTCCTTAGCGATCCTCTCATTTTCTTCTTCAAGCATCTTGATTTTCAGCTCCATTTCTTTCTGCCTTAGCTTTTCCAGAGCTCTTCTCTTCTCTTCCTTAGCAGCAGCTAGAGCTTCTTCTGCTTTCTTCCTCTCAGTAGCCTCAACAATCCTCCTTGTTTCCCCCTCTTTGATTTCATCCAAAAATGTGGAGGAGAAGGTATTAACTTTAAGTTCCATCTGCTTCTTGTGCTCTGCTACATCTTCCTTCACTTCCTGGGCAGTAGCCTTTACCGAAGAGACGTCGATCTTGACCGTAGTAACATCGGTCTTAAAATTGGCAATATCTCTCCTTATGTTCGTTGCTTCCATCACCATTCTCTCAGACATGGTGGACACAACACTTTGGACAGCCATCTGAACCACATAATTTAGATAGGATGGGAATTCGTGAGAACTGACCGGAGTAGCAAATAATGAAGAGGTGGTAGGGATAAAGATTTCTCGATTCCTAGCAGTGGATGTAGAGATCTCATCCATTGCTACATCTG
Organism: Plectranthus barbatus; assembly: GCA_026898455.1. Taxonomy (NCBI): domain Eukaryota; kingdom Viridiplantae; phylum Streptophyta; class Magnoliopsida; order Lamiales; family Lamiaceae; genus Plectranthus; species Plectranthus barbatus. The sequence goes on along the minus strand of JAPKLW010000245.1, from coordinate 507,318 downwards.
TAGTTACTGGTTCAGCAGTATCAACTCCATTGGTAGTGACTAGCATATGCACTGCATCTTCGATACCCTTCAGATACTCTGCTTCAGCAGCAACCATTTAAGCTTCCTCTAGCATCCACGATTTGCTCGTTCTAGTTCCAACGCATAAGCCCGCAATTCCTCATTTCTGTTGCGATACTTGATCATCTCAAGCTTTTGGGCTTCGCGCTCTTCTTCCTCTCGGATAGCGGCTAATCAAGCCTGTGATGCGGCTAAAAGTTCAATCAAATTAAACTCCTAGCTACACAAGAATAAAATTTGTCAAATCCAGGTCCTTCTTCCCTTCGCCCGCTAGAATACCGAGATACTATAGCAAAGTCCTATAGCTAGGCAAAATACAATCGTTAGGTGATTTCTATGAACTAGGCAAAATAGTAATCTATCCTAAGCAATAGCAACACATCAAAAAATCATTAATCAATTATCAAACAAAAGACTTGACAACAATCAATTTCACCAAGGTAGGTAGAAAAAGTACCAAGTATAACAATGAGATAAAAGTGAATGTTGAATGAACATCAAATGTGTGCAAATTCGATTGAATCGTGTTGCAAACCAATTTTAATTCCTAGGAGATTGAGCAATCAACCCTACACTCGTTAACCCCTTGTCACGGCGAGCTAACGGTTGATGATACTAAGACTTGCAAACAGTCACGTTATTAAGCCCTAGACCACTCCAAATAGATCATCAATTATTGCCCTACGACCTAGCCCCGCACATGGATTGGAACTAAAATCGTATGAATCTACACTATTCACGATGATTCCGCCCGCGTATTGGCTGCAACGTTCACGTCAAATACCCCCTAGGTTGGCTATTACCTACACCTAAGAGATAAAGAACAAGATCTTGTGTAATTCAAGCTCTCAAAGGAAAGTAAACAATCATCAACCAATCTCATCTCAACACATTATCCATTCAATCAACATTCACAATAGAAATTAGTTCTTCATACCTTCAATTCCGTAAAATACAATAGAGAAAGTAATAGAATCCATTACAAAATTGATAGGTCTAGTGTGGATCTTCCTCAATTGTTTTCCTTGGACTCAATCTACCTCTTGATCTTCACCAAATTTGGAGGAATGTGGCCTAGATCACCCTTCAATGTGGATGGAAGTAGTTGAGGAAGGATATAGAGAGAATTCTAGGGGCGGTTATTTAGAATCTGATCAAAAGTTCTTAACATAAATGAATTCCCCCCTTTTATAGACAAGCAAACAGGGCCTCGGATTGCCCGGTCGAAGTATGGCTCGCCTGGTCGAAGCTGGTAACCGCCAAGATTCTGCAGAAAACCGTCCAGGCTCGCCCGCTCAAAGTGGCTCGACCGAGCCACCTTTTTGTGGCCTGGCTCGGCCGATCGGACATGGCTCGGCCAGTCGAGCCCTCTATCTGTGGCCTGGCTTGGCCGGTCCAACCTGGCTCGGCCGGTTGAGCCCTCTGTCTACCTCGCTCGGCCAGTCCTGCTCCGCTCGGCCGGTCGACGCCTCCAAACTCCAAACACGTGCATTTTCCTCCAAAACTCCACCAAAAATGCTCGTTTATGCCCAAAACCTATCCTACACAAATCAAACACACAAAACACAAAAACACAACCAAAATACGACAAAAACATATGATATGAGAGTAAAATGGCCGCAAATATGCACGCTCACACATCGAAAAATAGGTCCTTTTACGCACATATCATAATCCCCCAAACTTGAACCTTTGATTATCCTCAATCAAAACAAAGTAAAGCCATTAACCTACCTCGTGCAATACCTCAAAGCACATCGAGATCATTTTAGCATGTTCAAGTAAAATGAGATTATCACCTAACTTTGTAACAAGGTTAATGCTAAGGATATGCACCACTCATCAAAAATGGATACAAGAAATGAAAGCACTCCCTCACGTATTTAGGGAAGATGAGATTCACACAATCACAAGATATCGAGCTTGATTTCCATAGGCTTGCATTCATTCTCACCACTATACTACAATGAGTTAGTTTCTAGAATCAAAAAGGTCTTTTCATGGGTTGTAACGTGGCTAACTAAAAGGTGGGTGATTTTGGGCCAAAGTGACTAAACTTTTCAATTTCCCAAAACCCCCAAACTTGTTCTTTTCGAACCACTACAAACCCTGAGGCTTTTTCCATTTCACAACACATTTTTTTCTTTTTTTTTCTTTTCTTTCTCTTCTTTGTTTTTTTCTTTCTCTTTTCTCTTTTCTTTTCTTTTTCATCATTTTTCAAATGCACCATCATTCTTTCATTTTGTCGGTGCCTCTCTTTCCAAACACTTGCACCAAAATTTTGTAGGTGCTCATTTTTCTAGGATCAACCACAATCCCTTATTTCATATCTTTCATGCCTCATCATTTCCCATCAATACACTTTCAATCCATTCCCAACCTAACTCTCATCACCGTATTCACCCTCATACACTCTTTCCCCCCAAATTTGATCCTAATTATATCAAAGAAGATTCACCAATAAAGCTCAATCACGGGGGTCAAAGATACGAAAGGCAAATTAATGATAACAACCACCTTATACTCCCGGTGTGAAAGGTAGGACTAAGAATCGATGGCCTAAGATCATTTTCTAGTTACACACTCATGCCAATAGATAGAGAACGGATGCAAGTTCTAGATCTCGTACTCTCAATCTTGCCACTCACAAACAATATAGATATGACAATATCATGGCTCAAACCTCACAGCTTTTTGTCAAGTCTTATGCATTAACTACACACAAAACTCGGCAATTCAAAAGTTAAACTTAAAACATGCTTCGACAACTAGATTCCGCCCTATCATTGGTTGAGGTAAACTTCAAACTCCACTAAGTAAATCATGATTCAAACCTCAAGTCTAGTTCGGGTTCATCACACACACACAAGCACACAACAATCTAAAAACAATCTACATGCATACAACAATCTAACAACAATCTAAATGCAATGCAACTAATTGGCAAGAGAAACGATAGAATGCGTTACCCATCGGTAGCCACGATTGCACCACTTCTCCAAGACCTTATTGGTACCTACTCACATCAACAAAAACACCACCAAACTATTGAGCATAAAACAAGCCAATAAAGCTCTCATATCCACCAAACTTTCCACAAACCAAATATCAACAATGATTAGACATTATCCACTAGTTCCACCATTAAAACCAAGCCAATAATCCAAACCACAAACCATGCATAATAGGAAGTATTCAATCATGCCAACTCATTAATGATTCTCTCCACAATCACAATCAAACAATCCTCAACCATATTCACTTCCAACACCTCTTTCCACCATCATTCCACTATCCAAAATCTATACACATAAATCATTTTTCCACTAGCTCCACCAAACATACCATCAAAACCAATGTTCAACAAACAAATCCATTCAGCAAACTCAAACCCATGAAAATATCCATATATATCATCAAGATGAGCATAATCCAAAACATTCATCCAAGGTAGAACATCAATATAGGTACAATCAAATCGAATCAAATCCAATAAAGGGACAATATCCAAGCTAAACTAATTGCAAGATAAAGGATAGGAGATGGAGAAGAATAAACCGAAGCACCGGCTACCGGCACATCCCCCCAAACTTAGTCAAGTGAGACTAAGTTTATAAAATGGTGGATGGTGCATCGTCACTCCTCTCGATCTTGTAGTTCCTCCTACAAACACAAAACCAAACAAACTAGACATTTATTCAAAATCAAAGCAACTAAAAGCAATTAAACAAAAGCAATAAAATTGGTTGGGTTGCCTCCCAACAAGCGCTTCCTTAACGTCGGTAGCTAGACGACCTTACCATATCATCCATTATCAGAAATCGTGTGAGTTTTAAATACACCTTTCTTCCTTAATTGGCATTTACTTGGAAGCAATTTGTCCAAGGTGATCTTTCTTTCTCCCCTATCATCTCTCCAAGGAAGATTGATTATCTTAAAAATCTCGAATGTCCATGGTTGTGATTCCTTCTTTGATTTGATCTCCAAGGCATCATCTAACGGAATCCAAATTATATACGTCTCGACTTGTCCCTCATTTGGATTAATCAACAACTTCTCATCACCTCTTTTTCCGATCAAATCATCCAATTCATACACTTTGTCTCCTAGGATCACCTCTTTCTCCACCTTGTCTATCAATCTTGAAGGAAATGTAGGTGCCACATCGTCACATGGACTTTCCACCAATATTTCCACCTCATTTTTCTCTTCATAAAGATGTACCAAGGCCGGAACGTCTTGCATCTCCTCAAGTGAAGGTATCTCAAGAGCACCACTCTTCTCACATTCAATGACTTGCAACTCCTCCTTGGTGCCTTCATCCTCTTCATCTTCTTGGAGTAAAGCTTCTCTTTCCTTCTTTGCTTCCTTTTCTTGAATCTCCACTATTGCCGTCTCTTGAAATCTTACTTCTTTAAGTACCATTACCTTATTCTCACATTCATCTTCCAAAATTTCATATTCTTCCACTTGAGGTTCCTCACTCACCTTCTTCAAGATATCGGATAGTTGCGTTCTTAACTCCAAAAGCCCTTCCTCGAGCTTATCCGGTTTCCTCTCCAAAGCTTCACAAGATGATCTATCTTCTCTAACTCTTTCATGATCACGGCTACCCCATTCATCACAATGAACTCTTGTTATGGATGGATTCCAAGTATAGTTCTCATAACGTCTACATGGAGAGTAGCCATTAGATGGGGAGTAGTTCATGTTGTTCCGGAGGTCACAATTCCCCCATTTATCTCTATAGCTTTCATTACTACACTCCTCTTCTTCATATTCCCAGTTCGGCTTCACCTTCCAATCATGTCTTCTCTCTTCCATCCATGGGTAGCTCTCTTCAAATACCAACCGGATTGGCTTCCTCGGCCGTTGTCTCTCCAACATCTTTGCTCTCATCTCATCCAATTCCCTTTGGAGATTGTTAAGCCTCTCCGATTAAGTTCCTCGATGATTCTACATTTGACACCTACAACAATCCAACAACTCAAAGTACCAACAAATGCAAAAACAATCAACAAATTATTCACACAAACACCTAGCCTACAAGCTTCACTTTTCCCCCAATATCTAGCAACCTACTAAATTAAGTCCCCGGCAACGGCGCCAAAACTTGATGCGGCTAAAAGTTCAATCAAATTAAACTCCTAGCTACACAAGAATAAAATTTGTCAAATCCAGGTCCTTCTTCCCTTCGTCCGCTAGAATACCGAGATACTATAGCAAAGTCTTATAGCTAGGCAAAATACAATCGTTGAGTGATTTCTATGAACTAGGCAAAATAGTAATCTATCATAAGCAATAGCAACACATCAAAAAATCATTAATCAATTATCAAACAAAAGACTTGACAACAATCAATTTCACCAAGGTAGGTAGAAAAAGTACCAAGTATAACAATGAGATAAGAGTGAATGTTGAATGAACATCAAATGTGTGCAAATTCGATTGAATCATGTTGTAAACCAATTTTAATTCCTAGGAGATTGAGGAATCGACCCTACACTCGTTAACCCCTTATCACGGCGAGATAACGGTTGATGATACTAAAACTTGCAAACAGTCACGTTATTAAGCCCTAGACCACTCCAAATAGATCGTCAATTATTGCCCTACGACCTAGCCCCGCACATGGATTGGAACTAAAATCGTATGAATCTACACTATTCACGATGATTCCGCCCGCGTGTTGGCTGCAACATTCACGTCAAATACCCCCTAGGTTGGCTATTACCTACACCTAAGAGATAAAGAACAAGATCTTGTGTAATTCAAGCTCTCAAAGGAAAGTAAACAACCATCAACCAATCTCATCTCAACACATTATCCATTCAATCAACATTCACAATAGAAATTAGTTCTTCATACCTTCAATTCCGTACAATACAATAGAGAAAGTAATAGAATCCATTACAAAATTGATAGGTCTAGTGTGGATCTTCCTCAATTGCTTTCCTTGGACTCAATCTACCTCTTGATCTTCCTTGATCTTCACCAAATTTGGAGGAATGTGGCCTAGATCACCCTTCAATGTGGATGGAAATAGATGAGGAAGGATATAGAGAGAATTCTAGGGGCGGTTATTTAGAATCTGACCAAAAGTTCTTAACATAAATGAATTCCCCCCTTTTATAGACAAGCAAACAGGGCCTCAGATCGCCCGGTCGAAGTATGGCTCGCCCGGTCAAAGCTGGTAACCGCCAAGATTCTGTAGAAAATCGTCTAGGCTCGCCCGGTCAAAGTGGCTCGACCGAGCCACCTTTCTGTGGCCTGGCTCGGCCGATCGGACATGGCTCGGCCAGTCGAGCCCTCTGTCTGTGGCCTGGCTTGGCCGGTCCAACCTGGCTCGGCCGGTTGAGCCCTCTGTCTACCTCGCTCGGCCGGTCCTGCTCCGCTCGGCCGGTCGACGCCTCCAAACTCCAAACACGTGCGATTTTCCTCCAAAACTCCACCAAAAATGCTCGTTTATGCCCAAAACCTATCCTACACAAATCAAACACACAAAACACGAAAACACAACTAAAATACGACAAAAACATATGATATGAGAGTAAAATGGCCGCAAACATGCACGCTCACACATCGAAAAATAGGTCATTATACGCACATATCAGCCTGCAACCTCACTTCCTTGATGTTTGCATATTCAGCTTGGCGTTTCTTATATTCAGTAGCTGCTCTGGCTTGACGCTTGGATAATTGAATGTGAGCATCAGACAAGCCATCCGGAGCAAAGGTAGACTTTGGCAAGGAATGAGAGGAGGATGCTCGTCGGTGAGCCTTGATGATTTGAAGTTTGGCAAGGACGGCCTTATCATGGTACTGTTTGGCGCAAGGAGATTGATCCATCCAGTTATTCGCCCATTGTTCCTCACACCTCCAGAAATTCAGATCTTTCCATGCCATCATCAACTCTCTTTCCTCTACGCAGAGCTCTAGTGAAACATAGTCATATTTCTTCCATCGCGTTAACTCGCGTCCCAATATATCTCCTTCTTTGGTTCCTTCCTCTAATTCTCTAGCAAAAATTTCTTCTATCTCCTTTCCAACCATCATATCCACAAATTCTTCAATCTCTCGTCCAAAGAATTCAAAATCGGAGTTTACCTGTTCTTCTGATGATATCACAGCACACCACCGGGAGAACCTCCTCAACTTGAATTTGGGACTGGGAAGTCCATTGAATGGCAGTCGAAGTTAATCACTGCACTCCGTGGAGATCTTCCTCAAGGTCTTCGCATTATAAACATCCTTAAGTTCTCCATCGGAATCAAACTCGGAGAAGCAGGTGGGGATGGAACTTTCATCTTCTTCTATCTCAGCAGCAGAAGGATTATTAGTATCAGGACCTTCCTCAGGATTGCTTTCTCTATACTAACATATGGTCTTTCCTCAGCAGTTTGTGGAGAGCTAACCACTTGCTCAGCATCTGAGCGCCCATCCATGGGAGCAACCTGCTCAGCATGTAAATTTTCAGCACTCCCTGCCTCATCATCTGCGTGCTTTTCTGCTCCAGAAGGACCAACTTCCGGATTTCCTGGTAGCCTTCTTGGTGGCCTTTTGAGAGTAATCTCCTCATCTGAACTGCTGCATGGCTCCATAATCGGTTCATGAATTTGAACATTCTTGCCTTTGAGCGGAGGAGGCTCATTGAATTCGCTATCCTGAAGTGCTTCCTCAAACTCTTTATCTGTCATGGCCTCCTGTTCTGGTATAATTGCTCCTTCAGCATCAACTAGGGGGATGGAAATGGTGATCCGTCCACCTTCTATGCCTTTGCCTTTCCTTGTGGCATTACCTTGTGTAAATGCCTCTGCTAGCAGCTGAGCACCTTTCTTTTGAGCCTCACGTTCCTCAGCGGTTTGCTTGATTCGTTCGAATTCTTGATCTCTTGCTTCGAACATCATCTCACTTACAAACTTCTTGTATTGTCTTGTTTCAATCTCCTTTTTCTGAGCATCACTCTTTCTCTTGGTTTCCCTTATCCCTTTTAGACGCTCATCCAGGCATATGGAGGACAGATGGGTGTTGTCCAATTTCTCTTCAGCAGCCTTCTTCTCTGCTGCGGCTTCAACAGCCTTCTTCTCTACTGCGGCTTTCTCTGATTCCTCTTTCTCTGAAATTAGGACTAGCTTTCTTCTTGTCCGCTTTCTTGCTTTCTTTTCTGGAGAGGTGATGTCAGACCTCTTTTTCTTCGGAAATTCAAGTGCTATGGCACCTAGGACAAGGAGAGGTTGTTCTGCTTCCTTTGTGGTCATGATCTTGTTGATCTGGTCCACTGGTAGATCCCCCAATCTGACTATCTCCTCGAGATTCCGAAAGCATTGCTCTGTCTCGGCATTCTTCTTTAGTAAAGCAACCTCTTCAGCAAACACAGGGATGGCCGGCTGCAACACTTGATATCCCAAACTGCTTTCATCTGATTCCTCAAGAGATGTAGGTTTGTCCTTATCCACATTTGATTTTCCAGTCAGCTTACAAGGTTTTTTGAAACTTAATGGTTTGGCCTCCTTCCTTGTCACTGGGATGTAATCCGTGGGTAGAAGCTTCACACCTCGATCAATCCCTTTGTGTGTAAACAGCATCTCTAGATATTTGCTGATCTTCAGGCCAAAATTAACATTAGATGAGAACGTCCTATTTATGGTCATGTGGTCATTCTTCCGAGCATGCTCAGCCCATCGCTCGAAGAAAACTTCAGCCCAATTGCCTTTGACGTTGTCATTCAATGACATCATAACAACATACTTCTTAGCAGATAGCTCTGAATATGAACCAACATCACACTGGAGCATCTTAATCACTATCTTAGCAAGGATCTTGTAATCATCCGTCAGATTGTTAATAGGGGTAGCAACCCTAAATGTGATAATCTGCCCCTTTTGTCTTTTAACTCCCCAGGCTTTTTCCATAGATTCCAGCGCCTCTCCATCTCAGCCACATCGTTCACCTTATACTGAGTGATTCTTTCCCCATAATTTTGAAGCCCAAAGATTCTCGAAAGGAGTTTGGCACTTACTTCTACAATATTACCATAAACAGAGGTTTTGAATGATTTTTGGTTATCGTTCATCACAGCCCTAGCGTAGAATTCAGAAACCATGCAAGGATGGAAGTGATCAGGTTCAGCGGATAGGTATTTTACCAGCAATTTGGAGTCAAGGATCTTCATGATCCATTCTGGAATGTGAGTAGCGGCGAGAGGCATATAGAGAATCCTGTCCTTCATGATTTGGGCTAGACGTCTCTGTTCCTTTGATCGGCCGGACAACTACTTCTTCCGGGCCATAACTACCAGTTAACCATAAGGAATCGATTCATCAATATCTTCCTTCTTCACTATCCCAGTGAAACCGGGCGCATGTCGCTCATGCAGTGGTGACCCTATGATAGGTGGGTAAATGAAGGTGGGTGGTGAAAGGCGGGGCAAGGGGGAACGATTATCTGATTCAGGATTTTGGGTAGATGAAGCGGAAGGATTTTCCTCCATTGATTTTGAGCTTTCCGCCATTGATTTTGAAATAGGGTTTCAAGGATAGTGTATGAGCGGGATTTTGTGAGAGGGTAAGGCTCGGGAGTTAGAAGACAAATTTAAATTTCTCGTCGTATGAAAAAAGGTGTGTTTGGGACAAAGATATGTATATATACCTTCTGATGTTTAATCCACCGGTTGGGGGTTTCTCTTTAGTGGATGTAATCAACGGTTGAGATGAGGCGCAACTCTCCGTATGGTTTCCTATACTCCGAAATGTATTTGATTGCTTTAGTCGTGGCTTCTCTTGTTTTGTTGCAGCCACCTGTATGCATTAAATGCATTTGACGGGTCTCATCGAATTAAAAATCCACAATAACAAGCGATCCACAATCTTCTCATATACGCTTCCAAGATTTTATGAGAGCTCGGACTCAGCAGTCAGCTGAGGTGGAATGTAGTAGTCTGACATAGATTGGCAACGTCTATGTGGCATCCCTTCCCAATTTATAGTATCCTTCGTAGATATGCTGAGTGTGATATACAACATTAAATATATTATGATGATAGTCTTGAGCCGTTCGTCGGCTGATCGTAATCCATCATATCATCCTCCGAATAGACGTGTAATGCTTATCTGGCGATTCATCTCTTGCAGTGACTCTTTGAATTTCGAGAGACGTGTATAATAATTGCGATCTTCTAAGGATTTGCTTCGGTCAGTCTTTATGGCGCATATGGCTATAAATACCACTACCATAGTAACTTATGTTCTTCACTCATCCGCCTTTAAGCACTTGTCTTCCCTGATATCTTCAAAAATACCTCTTGCTTAAAAAAAAAAAACTTCTCTCTCCTGCAAACATGAATCTTGCTTCCACTCTTTACGTGCCAAGGAATCAAGTCCTTTGCGAGTCTGGCTTGTATTCTGAGTATGGGGCGAATTACAGAGTGGCTGAAACAGTAATGTCCAGTCTCCATCATAATGGCCTTGGAAAATTTGTCTGTGCCACTCCGCACAGTTTCCAGAGGGCGCACTTGCAACACTTTCTCCGGACGTGTGATTCTCAGGGGGACGCCATCTATGGCTTCTTCTGGAATCAATTGGTCAAGTGGAAGCCTGAGTCGTTGGCTTTGGACTTTGGCCTTCCCCGGGGTCCGTTGTTTGTAATGGACTACCTTGGGAGGGATATGGCCCCAGAGTGGACGGCATGGGAAAAGTGGAGGGACTCTCCTCTGTTCGAATTCTCTCCCACTCCTTCAACATATGGCCTTCAGACCGCATACTGGGTCATTTTTCACATCATTAGCGGCATGATCGTCGGCGATGATCCTGACGATATGACCTTCACTCGGGAGGTTTGGAAGGCGATGATGGCCTTCGATGATAGGACGGAGGTAGATTGGGCGGCTTTTGTCTTCCAGGGAGTGCAGAAGTGCGTGCGAAACTATCCAAACCAGCCTCTCCCTTATGGGATGCAACATAGTTGGCTGCTTGAGCAGAGGTTCCCAGACCTCGCTCTTGCTCCCTCTAATCTTAGGGGAAGGGATTTCTATCCCTTTAAGCCTCTGCCTCCTTACTGAATCCGTTGTAACCCTCCTTTTCAGTGTAATTAATGTTTTCCTTTTGTTTTTTTTGTTGTTGTGTACATTAAGAAAGTATATTTTCCTTTCATGCGGTGATCTTGTCATCTGCATTTTCCATGCTTCAGCATAATCTTCATAGACTTCAGCAGATCAACCAAAAAAATTTAGAATTACTCCTTCACACATTAATAACACATTAAAATGTCAAGATTCACAAATAATTGATCTTCGCCTTGGATCATATGCTCAGCAGATCCATTATCTCTGCTGACCATTTGACACGAAATCTCCATCTCTGCTGAGAGCTTAGCAGACTTCTCCTTAGTAAATATGCTTAGCAGCAAGTACACATAATGTGATTTTAACACTTTCTCCAGAAATCCAAGAAGTCCATAGATAGTGAGAATAGCATTTCATTCATCAGCATTATCCAATTCCAACTTAATGCATAACTCCTTGAATCTGGATTCTGCTAGAGGTTTAGTAAAGATATCTGCTATCTGATCCTCAGTGCATATATATCGCACATCAATGTCCTTCTTTTCCTAATGATCTCGGATGAAGTGGTGACGAATATCGATGTGCTTAGTCCTCGAATGATGGATTGAATTCTTTGTAATGCACATGGCACTATTATTGTCGCAGTAGATCGGCACACATTCAGGAGGAATCCCATAATCTTGTAATTGTTTTCGAATCCATAGGACTTGCGAACAACAACTAGTAGCTGCCACATACTCTGCTTTCGTAGTAGATGTAGCAACAGAGTGTTGCTTTTTGCTAAACCAACTGATGAGTTTATGACCAAGAAATTGACAGGTGCCACTGGTGCTTTTTCTATCGATCTTACATCCTCCAAAGTCTGAATTCAAGTATCCACTTAGTGCTAGACTATCGGACCTTGGATACCAAATTCCCAGACCTTCTGTGCATTTTAGATAACGCACAATCCGCTTAGCAGTGTCTAGATGCGTCTTCTTTGGATTTGCTTGATATCTCACACACAATCCAACGGCATATGATATATCTGGTCTGCTGGCGGTGAGGTATAACAACAAACCAATAATACCTCTGTGGAGAGTAGGATTCACATCTTCTCCTTCCTTCTCAAGAGCAGCTATACATGTTGTGCTTATAGGAATTCTTAAGCTCTTAGTCTTCTCTGGACAATACTTAGCAATAAGATCGCGAGCATATTTCTTCAGGTGAATAAAGATTCCTTCGCTTGACTGCTGGACTTGTAATCCGAGAAAGTATGACATCTTTCCCATCATGCTCATTTGAAAGTTGCTAGTCATAAGCTTGGAAAACTTATCACATAAGCCTTGGTTTTTTGATCCAAAAATTATGTTGTCAACATATATTTGGACTAGCAAAATACTTACTCCATCTTCGATATGAAAGAGAGTTTGATCAATCCTCCCTTTCTTAAATCCATTTGCTAGTAGGAACTTAGATAGAGTTCCATACCATGCTCTAGGTGCTTGCTTCAATCCGTACAGAGCTTTCCTGAGCCTATAGACTTGATTTCCCTGCTCGAAGCCTGGTGGTTGCTCAACATAGACTTCCTCCTTGAGCTCACCATTTAGAAAAGCACTTTTCACATCCATTTGCATCACAACAAATTCATGATATGCAGCGTACGCGAGGAATAATCTGATTGCCTCCGGCCTTGCTACTGGAGCAAACATCTCATCATAATCTATGCCTTCACATTGCCTGTATCCTTTGGCTATGAGACGTACCTTATTTTTGACCAATATGCATGTCTCGTCCTTCTTGTTCTTGAACACCCACTTAGTGCCTATAACACTTTGATGCTCTGGTCTGTCTACTTGTTCCCACACATTATTACGTGTGAACTCAGCAAGCTCCTCTTGCATAGCATTCACCCAATCTGGATCTAGTAGAGCTTCTTCAACCTTCTTGGGTTCTTCATGAAATATGTAGCAGGCTAGCATTGCATTCCCTTGTCTCGTCAAAATGGGATCATTGACATCTCCAAGAACATCTTCCAGAGGATGAGCACGTAGCCACGCAGGTCTGATGCGTGCTGGAACTTCAGCATCTGCTCCTCCTTCTTAATTGTTGTCTGCTAAAATATTCCCTTCGTCATTCGTCGGGTGCTCAGCATCTGGAATGTCAGCAGCTCGTTCATCATTATCTGGGACTTCTTCAGCAATCGGAACATCTGCTACAGGATCTTCATGAACAGGAGCCTCTTTGGCAGGTACTTCAGTAGCTGGAATCTCAACAGCCGACACCTCAGGAATGGGAATCTCAGCACCTCCTTTGCCAAGATCTTCAGCAGCGCCCACATCGTCTTGATCATCGAGAATTCCAGAAATATCCAAATTATCATTCAGATAAATTGGTGAAGTGGCCTCAGCATGATCATTAGCATCATTGGCTTGATCAGCAGTCTGGTCACCTGCTGAGTGCGTCGTTGCTGGATTAGCATCATTCATAGACCTAATCGGATCAATACTCATATTTTCGAAAGAGTTTAAGATTGATTGACCATAGACATCTTTGGTCCCATGATTGCTATCCCTTTGATCTTTGATAACCCTGCGCACTAAAGTAGACTCATCAAAAATATCATTGCATGTTATTTCCACAAGTTGAGTTATCTTATTTAACACTCGATAGTCTTTGTGAGAAGGGTGTCCATATCCCAGGAAAACACCTTCATCAGATTTTGGCAAAAAAGTGTTAAGTTTAGACTTCCCGTTGTTATGGATATAACATGTCGAACCGAAAGCACGAAGATGAGTGATCGAAGGCTTACAACCATTGTACACTTCATAAGGAGTTTTGCTGAATCTGCCATTGATCGCGCTCCTATTCTGAGTGTAACATGCAGTCATCACTGCTTCTCCCCAATATTTTCCACTCAAACCAGAGTCAGCAAGCATGGTCCGCACGGCTTCTTTCAAAGTCCTATTCGTTCGCTCTGCTAACCCATTCTGCTGGGGAGTCCTAGCAGCGGACTTCTCATGATTGATACCGGCTTCTGCGCAAAAATCCATCAAGATTCCATTGCAAAATTCGGTTCCATTATCTGATCTGATCCTCTTCACCGTGACCTCTTTGCTATTTTGTTCTCTAAGAATCAGTTCTAGTAGAAGGATCTTGACTTCGTCCTTGGTCCTTAGCAAGTGAACACATGTGTACCTGGAGAAGTCATCAACAACCACAAGCATATAAACTTTCTTGCTTACAGTGGATGGTGTGACTGGTCCGAATAGATCCATGTGCAGGAGCTCAAGGATCCTCCCTGATGTAGCCTTCTCTGGGTTTGATTTGAACGAGGCCTTGTTCTGCTTCCCTTGTTGGCAAGCTTTGCATACACCTTCTTTCCGGAAAGTCTCAGCCGGTAGACCTACAACAAGTTTGTTCTTGGCAAGATGGTTAATAGTTTTGAAATTAAGATGATTCAACCTCTTGTGCCATAACCATGTTGTCTCCTCTTTGTTCAATGCTAGGAAACACGAGTGTTGCTGATCGCTTTGCCAATCAACAACGTATAGGCCACCCTTACGGATGCCTCTTAGCTTCACTTCTCCAGTAACATTGTCAGCAATAGAACAACCAGAATCGACAAATGATACAATGTACCCATTTTCACATAATTGGCTAATGCTAAGTAAGTTGTGTTTGAGGTTGGAGACGAGAGCTAAGTTGACGATCCTTAAGCCATTACGCTCAATACATCCTCTTCCAACAACTCTCCCTTCACTGTTATCTCCGAACTTGACTTTGGGGCCATAAGAGAATCTTTGTATATCTGAGAATAGTTCCTCATTCCCCGTCATATGTGCGGAGCAGCCGCTGTCAAGGATCTACTCATTTGATATGCTTGACGTTTTAGCACTCGGATCCTGTTCCTGTAACACAGTTGATCAAGTTGATTTAGGTACCCATTTAGCGTCGGGTCCTGCAGGATTAACGTGGATCAAAATTCTTTTCGGAACCCACATCTTAGTGATTTTCAAGATTTTCCTCTTGATCTCACCCTTCACCACTTTCTCGACCTTAGGTTTAGCATGTTTAACATTGTTATATCTAGGTGCAGTGGTGTGTTTATCCTTCCTTGCCCTTTGAAATATGAAAGAATTGGGCTCTGGTCTTACATAGGTGTTCCTCCTATGTAGTGTGTTCTGCTGATATATAGGTCTTATAGCATTGTAATGAGCTTGCTTGCTCTTGTGAAAGGCAGGATTTGCTGTCATTGCATTGGAAACAAAACGCTCAGCAATCCTTGGTCTTGCTGAATATGGTTTAGCAGATGCTCTTGGATTCCTCTGCTGAGGTCCAGCAGATACATGCTTGGTATTCGTCCTTTGGTTCATCTGCTGAGGCTTAGCAAATTCGTGTATAGCATTCATCCTTGGGTTTCTCTGCTGAGGTCCACTAGATGTATGCTTAGTAGATCCTGATTGAGGCCTCTGCTGAGATATAGTAGACGAATACTTAACAGTCTCTGAGGTAGACCTCTGCTGAGATCCAACAGACGCATTTTGCGGATGTCCATTCTTCTGCTTAGCAATAGGCTTAGCATTTGAAGATTCAGCAGTGACAATTCCTTTTCCTTTGTTAGCAATGATGGTTCCAGCAGAAACAAATAAGATTGGTTTCTGCTTAGAAGGTGTTGCTTTTTCATAATATCCAAGCCCTAAACCAGATCGATCATTATGATGTCTCTGTTGGCTAACAATGGCATTTAGAACTGCCTTGCTAGATGTGTATGTACAAATGCAATTTTCTTTGGGTTTGCTTTTCAAAGCGTGTTGGGAATTATTCCTAAAATCTCCCTTAGGACTTATTTGTAAAAGGTTTTGTTGGATCAAACCTTATTTAGTTGGTCGATCATTTGCTGAAATCTAGAGAGTCTAACACAACTTGTAAAGTCCTGTATAAGTTGAACATCGAGTTGCAATAGACTAGTGTGCTAAGAAGAATCGACTAGCAGACACAGAGCAAATGATATCAGCATTCGACTCACAATCTGCTAGAGAAACAAGCCAACAAAGGATCACTAGCAAATGGCTGAAAGCACGTCTGACTAAGGTGTTAGCATTCGAACCTTTCAGCATCAAAGTAAAGAGTCTGAAACAAAAGAAGTCAAAGGATCGAAGGCAGTAAAAGGCTTCAGCAAACCAAACCAAGAACAATACTCGAAGCCGGACTGCCACTCTGACAAAAAGCTCACACAAAAGGATAAGACTTTCCCGAAGTGGTTAGGAAAGTACAAGTCAAAAATAAAAGTGAGAGTCACAGACCAACCTCTTCAGAACAAGGAGCCGTTGAGTCTAACGGATAAAGAGATTCAAAGTTTGAATCTCCACCTATAAAAGACAGTCTCAAAGATGAGAGAAATACAACATACAACACAGACAGAACAACTCACACAAGACATATACAACAGAACTACTTTCACGACTTACAATTGTTCTATTCACTTTCACGAACGCTCAAGCTAGAGATTCCTTTGACAAAGTGAACATTGAAAGTAGTCAGTTGAGAGCTGTACAAAGTCTATCTAAAAGCTCCCAACAACCAGAAGTGTCGCTCATTGAAGTACTGACACTCCATTGAAGATATTCTTGATTGCATTCAAGGATATTTCAATCATTGAGATTCCTATCTTTTAGAAAAGAATCTAAATGTCGAACACTTGGAAAGGTTAAGACTAGAACGAGCGTCTAGCCATACTCAAGGAAAAACAGGAAGGTTCTATTTCTTTCATATCAGGCAAGGCAGGAGTTTCGAAGGTGTGCCCTTGACCCCCAGCCAAACCTTACCGGAGAAGTGCAGACTCACGGAGGATAGCTGTCAAGTAGCCAGGCCGAAAGCTCACTGCCTACTTAACTGGAAAGGCGATTCCTTGTAATCTGTATACTTTTCTAGTAAAATTCTTAGCATTTCGGCTAAGGAGTGGACGTAGATCTATTTGATCGAACCACTATAAATCTTGTGTGTGTTCACTGTTTTATTAATTTATTGCTCAAAGATCTATTTGTAACCTAGCAACGGAGTTGCTAGAGTATATCTGAACACGAACTAAAGTCATAACATGAGCTAACTAATTTTTGGAAAATAACCTTAAGTGCAAGAGACGTAAATTATATTCCGCTGCATTTCTTGTTAACTTATCAACACGACGACTCTGACATTTCGGGACCAACAAAGCGAGATTCTCATTTTCAAGATATTGAAATTTCTCAAACAATTTGGAGTAATTAGCTTTGAGTTTTGAAAATTCCTCACTTTCAGACCTTAGTCTTTCGACTTCCTCGGTCAAAGATGTAGTTTCAAGTTTTAATGAGGTGTTCTCCCCAACAATAGCATTCTTGATTTCATACATTTTTTAGAATTCTACATTTAGTTTCGTGAGATAGTCTTCCTCAGAATCTAAAGAGAATTCCTCTGACTCTTCAATAGTTGCAAAACTAGGAATGCTTGTGGATAGTACCTCATTATCATCAACAGCTGGAGCCGATTCAACATTTTGTTCAGCATCAACATCAGCATCAGCAAACTGGTCTTCGACAATATTGGCCATCAAGACTAGCATGGCTTCTTCATCATCTTCTTCTGAAGAAAGGTAATATTCTTCATCATTCTCGAGGATGTTATGAGCCTCTGTCCTCGTCAGCAGCGCCCTGGTGACTGCTTTAACAGCACGTCTTTCAAATCTTTGCTTCAGACGCTCTCTTTTTTCTTTGCTGACTTTCAGACACTCATGCTTTGAGTGATCTGGCGAACCACATTCAAAGCATGTCCTAGGCTTTCGCTCTGCTGAGCGGGTAGATGATGATTGCTAGATTTCTTTGGCCTCTTTCTCAACTATAGCTTCCATCATCAACTTTTGAAGTTTCTTCATCCGCTCTTCCAGCTCACTGATCTTCAGATCAACAGGTTGAGAACCTGAGGTTGAGACAACCTCTTTTGCTGGTGACACTGGAGCAGTTCTCTCTTGATTATGAAAGGGCTTCTTCATCTTGTACTTGTTGAAGTCCTTCTTAGCGAAGTACACTAGATCCTCAGAGTTAGCAGCGAATGTTGATGAAGCTTGTGCCACGACCGCTTCATTCTTTTTCGATTGCTGTATGATAAACTCGTGTGTTTTAAGTTGAGCAAATACCTCGGATGTAGACATGTTGTTGAGGTCTTTTTCACTCAAGCTCGTCATCTTTGCAAACCAATCATCCCTTGGATGTAGTTTAGAGATGATATTGTTGTTCATCTCCCCATTTTCATATTTTTTGCCCAGATTGCAAAGCCCTCCTATAATGGTATTGAATCGTTCTTCCATGGCTTGTATAGATTCACCTGCAATCATAGTGAAAGATTCATATTTGTCAACAACTACTTGTAGCTTGTTACGCTTCATCTGGTCTGTTTCTTGGGAAGATTCGCAGACATAGTCCCACATTTCTTTAGCAGTGTCAAAGTCAAGCGCTTTATTAGCCATCAACTTTGGTAGAGAGTCAATGATTAGCTTCTTTGCCAAATGTTCCAACTGAGCTCTCTTTTTGTCCTCGGTTGTGTACTCGTCATAAGGCTTTGGAACCATTTGGGGTCTTGGTTCTTCTCCATCAGCAGCAGGTGGTCCTACAAAAGTGTTAGCTTTCATAATTTTTATTGGACCTCTATCAAGTACATCTGCCATTTCAGGATGTATGCTTTGAAGCTGTATAAGAGCAAGCTTTTTCCATGACTTGAAATTCTCCTTTGTATACTTCCCAAGTGTGTGGTTCAATATTTTGTTCACGCCTTACAGAGACTTCCTAAGCTAGATAGACAAGACACAATAGTAACACCGCATGGAAAAGATAGATCTGGTCTTAAAGCGACTCAGAAGCAGTCGGTCTTTCAACCTCCTGCTCTGATACCACTTGTTGGTCCTGATTTATCAGAGTTGTCGTGTTCAAATAGAGCACGAAATGCAGCGGAATAAGTAAATGTCACTTGCACTTACGTTTTTAAAGATTGTTTAAGCTCAAGATATGATTAAGGTCTCTTCACTGATATACACTAGCAACTCTGTTGCTAGGTTTCAAATCCAACTTAGAACAGTAAGTAATAAAATAGTAAGAGATCACAATATTTATAGTGGTTCGATCCAATGATTGAAGATTCTCAACTGAAGTTAAGAAATCTCTGAAAAGAAGTGTCAGATATTCAATGGAAGACACTCCTGGTTGTTGAGAGCTTTGAATACTCTTTTTCTCATGCTCTCAACTGACTACTTTTCACTTGTTCTCTTTGTCAAAGGAATCTCACACTTAGGATGTTTGCGAACGTCGGTAGTGATAGAAGCAGTAATTGTCTTTCACTTTTGGACTTGTCTTTTATACTTGGAGATTCAAACTTTGAATCTCCATATCCGTTAGACACAATGGATCCTTCGTCCAAGTGTGGTTCGACTTTTTCATTTGCTTTTGGCGTCGTACAGTACTTTCCGAACTACTTCGGGAAAGCGTTGTCCTTCGTGTGTACTTTTGTCAGAGCAGGAGTATGGCATTTGCTTTTGACTGTCTTGCTCTGCTAAGCTCCTTTAACACGGTCTGCTAGAAGGGTATCCTTAGCATTCTACTAGTTATGTATCTGACTGCTGACGCCTCAGCAAAGTTAAGCACTTGATTCCTTTGGTTTCTGATTGTTATCTTTAGCAATCTGCTATAAGCTAGCAAATGCTGACTCCTTCAGCATTCTGCTAATCTTCTTTCGACTGCTGAGTATGTACCTTTTAGCAGTCTCTCCTTCTAGTATATGATTGCTAACGCCTTAGCAATCATTCTCTTTGGCACTTGATTGCTAGTGACTTTAGCAATGATCTGCTGGATGTTAGCAAATGCTAACTCCTTAGCATTCTGCTATCACATGTCTTCTAGCATATAGCATCCTTCGATGTCTGCTGGGAGAGCTTCTAGCAAACTACTCTATTACAACTCAATATTCACCCTATACAGGACATTACAAGAGTCGCTAGACTATGCTAGAATTCAGCAATGATCGACCAAAATCTAAGGCTTTGATTCAACAAAACCTATTACAAATTTGATCCTAAAGGGAGAATTACAAAATAATTCTCAACACTCGTACTGGCTTTTGGACTCAAAGTTGGAGTGTCTTTAAGTCTGACTTCGAACACTTGTGTTTCACGTGTTTTTGAAACTTTGAACCTCAATACTGCCATGCCAAAGTCAGTATGGGCTTCCGCCATACTTGGTGAAACTCAGTTTCAGTCTTCAAAACTTAGTTTCCAAAAAACTAAGTTTCTGGCCTTACTAAGTTTTTAAGCACGAACACAATTCTTTATATCTCGAGCTTTATCTTCTTGAAAATCTTCATCAGAAACTCAGTTTTTGACTCCTTCGCTCGGTCTTCAGCAACTAAGTTTCTATTACAACTCGAACAATCCTATACAAGGATTACATTTGAAAACTCTAGAAACTTAGTCCTAAAGTAAGTTTTGACATATCAAAACATCAAATTAGGAGAGAAACTAAGACTTAGTTTCTAACATCACGTGTCAAATATAATTTTTTTTATAAAAAACAATTTTTTTTAAAAAATCTAAAATTGAAAAAAAAATCTTAAAAACCCAAAAAGCATAAAACCTTTATAGGTAGCATGAAATTAAAAAAAACGTCTAAAATCCAAAAAATCATAAAATCTTAATTGTAAACCTCTCTTCTCGAAAATTGAAAAATCCCCAGAAAATGATTTTTCATTCCAAAATGGAAGAAAACGCTTAAGAGTTTTTTTTTCTTTTTTTGGCAAAATATTTAATTATATCCCAAACTATAAATATTTTATCAAGTTTAAGACAAATATTCCAAATTTCAAATAAATACCAAAAACTATTGAAAATAATGCAAATATACGATAAAATATGACATGTGACATTTACACAACATTAATTTGCTGACATGAAATTCCGGCAACATAATCAGCTCTCCGTTAGTTGATGATACATTTGTATAGTTTTGAATGGTTTGGATATTTATTTAAACATTTAGATAGTTTGAGTTAGATTTGAAAAATGAAAATAGTTTAGGATATAATTGAACTTTTTCCCTTATAAAAATTACAATAGTTTAAAATGTATTTGCACATTTACCTTATATTATATGAAATTATGATCAAATTCATTGTTGCATAGGCATAGTTATTGTTGGGAATTATCCCTAAATTCTTCCTTAGGACTTATTTGTAAAAGGTTTTGTTGGATCAAACCTTATTTTATTTGGTCGATCATTTGCTGAAATCTAGAGAGTCTAATACAACTTGTAAAGTCCTGTATAAGTTAAACATCGAGTTGTAATAGACTAGTATGCCTTGAAGAATCCCTAGCAGACAAAGAGAAGATGGAGTCAACATCCAACCCACAAACTGCTAGAGAAGCTGGCGAACAAAGAGCGCTAGCATTTGGTTGAAGGTTTGCTAGAATGCTGAGGAATCAGCATTCGAACTTTTCATCAATCAATGAAGATTCACATATAACACAAGTCAAAGGATCTCAAGGAATATACCTTTAGGAAAGTTGAAGCCGGACTGCGACTCTGACAAAAAGGACGCACAAGGGACGAGACTTTCCCTAAGTAGTGTGGGAAGTACATCTCTACTCAGAAAGGCGTTCTATTAAGTTAATCCATTCTTGGAGAAAGAAGCCGTTGTGTCTAACAGGTATGGAGATTCAAAGTTTTGAATCTCCAACTATAAAAGGCAGATTCAAGAACTGAAAAAAGAGTTGTTTTCACAATCTACAAGTGTTCTTCTCACTTTACTCATTTTCACGAACGCTCAAGCTAGAGATTCCTTTGATAAAGTGAACTTTGAAAGTAGTCAGTTGAGAGTTGTACAAAAGCTTATTTGAAAGCTCTCAACAACCATAAGTGTTGGTCATTGAAGAACTGACACTCCATTGAAGATATTCTTGATTGCATTCAAGAATATTTCAATCATTGGGATTCATTTCTTTCAGAAAAGAATCCAACAGTCACTCTTGAAAAGGTTGTGACTCTCACGTGCGTTAGCCACATACTTATTAAGTTCAGGGGCAAACTATAAAAGCCTCATTAGCAAAGGACAAGTTTTACGAAGGTGTGCCCTTGACTTGGTCGGAGCTGTGTTCAGAGAAGTTCAGACTCAGGGAGGATAGCTGTCAAGTAGTCAGGCCGAAAGCTCACTGCCTACTTAACTGGAAACGCGATTCCTTGTAATCTGTATACTTTTCTAGTGAAATTCTTAGCGATTCGGCTAAGGAGTGGACGTAGATCTTTTTGATCGAACCACTATAAATCTTGTGTCTGTTTACTGTTTTATTTATTTACTGTTCAAAGATCGATTTAAAACCTAGCAACGGAGTTGCTAGAGTATATCTGTAAACATACCTAAACAACGACTTGAGCTAAGAAACATTTTGTTAACAACAATAAGTGCAAGAGACTTTAATCTATTCCGCTGCATTTCGTGTTAAGTTTTCAACACGACGACTCTGATATTTCGGGACCAACAAGTGGTATCAGAGCCAGGAGGTTGAAAAACCGACTGCTTCTGAGTCGCTTTAAGACCAGATCTATCTTTTTCCTTGCACTTTTATTCCTGTTTTTTCTACTCAGCTCAGGAAACCTTTCAAGGAGCATACAAAATGATGAACCACTCCCTTGGAGAGTATGACAGAGAGAACTTCTCATCTTGGAAGAAGATGGCTCTCATACAACTACAGAGCATACATCCTGAGATGGCAGACATACTGGTAAGAGGTCCTATTCAGATCATGAAAGCTAACACTTTTATAGGACTAGGACGTGCTGAAGATGCTGCTGGAGGAGAACCTAGACCTCCAAGACCTGAAATGGTTCCTAAACCATTTGATGAATACACAAGTGAAGACAAAAAGAGAGCTCAACTAGAGCACGTGGCAAAGAAACTCATTCTTGACTCTCTTCCAAAACTGATGAAAGATAAGGCGCTTGACCTCGAAACTGCTAAGGAGATGTGGGACTACGTGTGCGAGTCTTCTCAGGAAATGGACCAAATGAGACGTAACAAACTACAGGTAGCTGTAGACAAGTACGAATCCTTCTCTATGTGTGCAGGAGAAACCATTCAAATCATGGAGGAACGCTTCAACACAATAATTGGAGAACTTAGGAGTCTTGGAAAGAAGTATGACAATGGAGAAATGAACAATAAAATCATTTCCAAACTATATCCAAGAGATGACTGGTTCGCAAAAGTAACAAGCCTGAGTGAAAAAGATCTCAACAGTATGACTACATCTGAGGTATTTGCTCAACTTAAAGCTCATGAATTTATCATGCAGCAATCGAAGAAGAATGAAACAGCTGTAGCACAAGCCGCTTCAAATTATGTTGGGAACGCTGAGGACTTAGCATATTTCGCTAAGAAGGACTACAACAAATTCAAGACAAAAAGATCTTTCTATAAACAAGAAAGACCTACTCCAGCATCTCCCTCGAAAGAAGGAACTTCCAGTGCAGGTACACAAGCAGTTGATCTAAAGATCAATGAACTGGAAGAACAAATGAAGAAAATGCAGAGGATGTTGAATGAAGCAAAGGCTGAAAAGGAGGCGAAAGAAATCCCCTCATCAACATCTAACCGCTCAATAGAGCGAAAAATTAGAACTTGCTTTGAATGTGGCTCTCCAGATCATTTGAAGCATGATTGCCCGAAGGTCAGCAAGGAAGAACGAGATCGCCTGAAATAACGATTCGAAAGATGCGCTGCAAAAGCCGTAACCAAAGCGTTGCTAACCAGGACGGAGATTGCTGATGAAGAAGAGTTTTACTGCTCATCAGAAGAAGAAGATAGTGAAGAAGCCTTGTTCGTGCTAATGGCAGACATCACTGAAGATCAATTTGTTGATGCGGACAATGATGCTGAGGAAACCAATGAATCAGATCTCGCTGCTGAGGAAGCAGAGGTATTGTCCACTAATTCATCTAGCAATCAAATTATAGACAAATCGGAGGAATCACATTTTGATTCCGAAGAAGACTACTTAGTGCAGCTATCATTAGAATTTGCAAAAATGTATGAGATCAAAAATGAAATCGTAGGAGAAAATACTTCATTGAAACTTCACATTACAAGTTTAACCGAGGAAGTCGAGAGACTGAGGTTAGAAAGTGAAGAATTTTTAAAATTAAAAGAAGATTTCTCGCATCTATCAGAAAAATTTCAGACGTTAGAAAAGGAAACTCAAGCACTAAAAATCAAACCCAAAGAGGATTGTATTTGTATGTATGCATCCAGCAGGGCTGCTCTCAATGCCCTTGTAAGTAGTCAAAGACGTCACTCTGATAGGTCTGGACTTGGATGTGAATCATCAAAAAGAATGTAAAAATCCAATGATAATTCTTTTATACAGAATCCAATTTCGTTTATAACTGCAGGGTATAGCTCTAATGAAAAAGGTACAGGAGTAGTGTCTGCTAAAACTTTGTCTGCTAAGTCATTAACTAAAACAAAGAATAAACCTCAGCAGAGTGTGCCCATTAAAGCTCAGCAGAGGTCTGTATCAAAGACAGCCAATGGTTCATCTGCTGGATCTCAGCAGAGGACAGAGTTTGCTAGGCCTTTATCCAATGGACCCCAGCAGAGGATCCCAAGGACAAATGCTGGACGCAACTCTAAGCCTCAGCAAAAGAATCAAATGATGAATAATAGGCAAGTATTTGATAGACCTCAGCAGAGGAATTCTACAGTATACACTAAACACTACTCAATCAATCCCAGGAGTACTGAGCGTTCCAACTTCAACGCAAAGATAGTACATCCTAATCTTCACCAGAGAAGGCCTGCACAGTACAATGTTGTGAGACCTAGCTACCCGCAGAATACACTGCATTGAAGAAATGTCTATGCAAAGCCTGAGCCCATTCCACATTATTTTTCAAGGGCAAGGACGGCTAAATTCATTCATTCACCTAGAAATAGAAATTTTATGCCAAAGGTCAAGAAAGTGATCAATAGTGAAACCAAGACAAAAGTCTTAAAAATCACTAAGATGTGGGTTCCGAAAGGAACTATGCTTCATGCTAATCCTGCAGGACCCGACACTAAACGGGTACCTAAATTCACTTGATTTACTTGCAGGAACAGGACTCCATAGCTACAGAAACATGCATATCCAATGAATGGGTCCTGGACAGCGGTTGCTCTGCTCATATGACCGGGAATGAAGAATTGTTCTTAGACATAAGAAGATTATTCAACGGTCCAAAAGTCAAGTTCGGAGACAACAGTGAAGGAGAAGTTGTTGGACGAGGTTGCATTGAAAGGAACGGCTTAAGAATCGTCAACGTAGCGCTCGTCTCCAACCTGAAGCATAATTTACTCAGCATAAGTCAACTATGTGAAAATGGGTAGATCGTATCTTTTAAAAATACTGGTTGTACTATTGCTGATGCTATTTCAGGAGAAATAAAACTATGAGGCATCCGCAAGGGTGGATTATATATTGTCGATTGGCAAAGCGGTCAACAACACTCCTGCTTTTTAGCTCTCAATAAGGAGGAAACAACATGGCTATGGCATAAGAGGTTCAATCACTTAAATTTCAAGACCATTAACTATCTTGCCAAACATAAGCTTGTTGTAGGTCTACCAAATAACACCTTCCGCAAAGAAGTAATATGCAAATCATGTCAACAGGGAAAGCAGTCCAAATCATCCTTCAAAACAAATCCTGAAAAGGAGACATCTCAAAGGATTCTGGAATTGCTTCAAATGGATCTATTTGGTCCAGTCACACCACCCACTGTAAGTAAACGTCTATATACACTAGTGGTGGTTGATGACTTCTCCAGGTACACATGGGTACACCTATTAAAGACAAAGGACGAAGTGAAGCTTATTTTGCCAGAATTGATTCTTAAAGAGCAAAACAGTAAAGAAGTTACTGTAAAGCGAATTCGATCCGACAATGGAACAGAATTCTGTAATGGAGTACTGATGGATTTCTGCGCTGAAGCTGGAATATCACATGAAAAATCTACAGCAAGGACTCCTCAACAGAATGGTTTAGCAGAAAGAAGGAATCGGACGCTGAAGGAAGCCGTTCGATCAATGTTAGCAGATTCCAAACTTCCTGCTAAATACTGGGGTGAAGCAGTCATAACGGCCTGCTACACACAGAATAGGAGTGCTGTCATAAGCAGATTCAACAAGACTCCCTATGAAGTGTATCACGGTCGTAAGCCCTCTATAACTCATCTACGTGCATTTGGTTCTACATGTTATATTCACAATAACGGTAAATCTAAACTTAATACCTTTTCACCTAAATCTGACGAGGGTGTACTCCTTGGTTATGGACATCCCACTCATAAAGGCTATAGGGTATTAAATAAGATTACTGGCATTGTGGAAATAACATGCAATGTTATTTTTTATGAGTCTACTTTAGTGCGCAGTGAAAATAAAGGAGAAAAGATTAGCAATCATGAGACTAATGATGTCAATGATCATACACTTCTAAATTCTTTCCAGAATATGAGTATTGATCCGACTGCAATCCAAACGAGACGCACACAGCAGGGGATCAAACTGCTGACCAGGCCAGTGATGCTAATGATCATGCTGAGGCCAAACCTACACACATCATAACCAAATCAACTATCCTAGAAGTGATTAACGATGAAGATGACGAGGAAACCCTAGATCCCGCAAGAGATGCTAAAGACGGTGCTGATACAGTTACAACCAATGCTGCACCCTTGGAGGCTGTAGCAGACCAAACTGTAGCAGAACATTTGAATGCTGAAGTACCCACTGCTGAGTTACCAGCCGCGGAGTTTCCCACTCCTGAGGTGCCAGCTGCTGAAATACCTACCGAAGAGGTTCTTGATCATAAAGATCCAATAGCAGAAGTTTCAAATAATGGTGAAGGAAATGCTGACATTCCCGATGCTGAGCACCAGACAAATGACGAAGGGAATATTACAGCTGACGACGATCAAGAAGGAGTACCAGACGCTGAAAATCTAACACAAGTTAGACCTACTTGGTTACGCGCTCATCCTCCAGAAGGAATTCTTGGAAATGTTAATGATCCATTATTAACAAGGCGAGGAAATGCCAATGTAATGTTAGCTTGCTACATTTCAAGTGAAGAACCCAAGAAAGTCGAAGAGGGTCTGCTAGATCCCGATTGGGTGAATGCTATGCAAGAGGAACTTGCAGAATTTACACGAAACAATGTGTGGGAACTAGTAGACAGGCCAGAGCATCAAAGTGTGATAGGCACTAAGTGGGTATTCAAAAACAAGAAGCATGAGTCTGGCACGGTTGTAAGAAATAAGGCGAGACTCGTAGCCAAGGGATATAGACAATGCGAGGGCATTGACTATGATGAGACGTTTGCTCCAGTGGCAAGGCTGGAGGCAATTCGCCTATTTTTAGCATATGTTGCGTATCACGAGTTTGATGTGATGCAAATGGATGTGAAGAGTGCTTTTCTTAATGGCGAGCTCAAGGAGGAAGTCTACGTCGAATAACCTCCAGGATTTGAACATGGCAATCAAGTTTACAGGCTCAAAAAGGCACTGTATGGTCTGAAGCAAGCACCAAGAGCCTGGTATGGAACCTTATCTAAGTTCTTGCTATCTAATGGATTTCAGAAAGGGAGGATAGATCAAACTCTCTTTCGTATCAAAGATGGAGATAGTATCCTGCTAGTTCAAATATATGTTGACGATATAATTTTTGGGTCAAATAACCAAGATCTATGTGATAGATTCTCCGATCTCTTGACCAGCAACTTTCAAATAAGCATGATGGGAAAAATGTCTTATTTCCTTGGATTGCAAGTTCAACAGTCCAGAGAGGGAATTTTCATTCATCATCAGAAGTACACTCGGGATCTTATTACAAAGTATTGTCCAGAGAAGACTAAGAGCTTACGAATTCCTATAAGCACAACCTGCATTGCTGCTCTTGAGAAAGAAGGAGAAGATATAAATCCTACTCTGTATCGAGGAATCACAGGGTCACTGCTATACCTCACCGCTAGCAGACCTGATATCTCCTATGTTGTTGGCTTATGCGCAAGATATCAAGCCAATCCTAAGAAGACACACTTTGATACTGCTAAGAGGATTGTTCGCTATTTGAAGTGCACGGAAGGACTAGGAATCTGGTATCCAAGAGCCGATAGCCTTTCTTTAAGTGGATACTCGAATTCAGACTTCGGAGGATGCAAAATTGATCGGAAGAGCACCAGTGGCACGTGTCAATTTCTGGGACACAAGCTCATAAGCTGGTTTAGCAAGAAGCAACACTCTGTTGCCACATCGACCACAGAAGCAGAGTATGTGGCGGCTGCTAGTTGTTGTTCACAGATTATCTGGATAAAACAACAATTGCAGGATTATGGAATTACTCCTGAATGTGTGCCAATATATTGTGATAACAACAGTGCCATGTGTATTACAAAAAATCATGTTCATCACTCCAGAACAAAGCACATCGATATCCGTCACCACTTCATTCAAGATCATCAGGAGAAAAAGGACATTGATGTCAAGTATATATGCACTGAAGATCAAATTGCGGATATCTTTACAAAACCTCTCCCAGAGTCAAGATTTAAGGAATTATGCATTAAATTGGGTCTTATGGAATTAGACGAGACCTTGGATGAATGAAATTTGGTTCTCATTCTTTCTGGATTTCATGAAGATTTAGTACTCGATATATGGAGATGCTATGGAACCTGAGTACTTCACTCAACTTATTTCAGAAGAATTATCGATTATTTCTAGCAAAGCTCTTAATTATCTCTAGCAAAGATGATATTATGAGGGGAGCAGAGATCAATTTTCTTTTATCAGATGATATTAAAGTATACAGTCGCCTATATCTAGTTGAAAGAAGTGCGAAGTGGCTGCCTACACTCAACAGAATGCTCTTTTATTCAGCAGAGCAACCATGTTTATTCAGCAGAAGATTTGCTTATCTCATTAGTACGGGTTTATCTGGAAAAATTTCGTTGATTCTATGCAACGCATACTCAAGATATTGCACAGAAGATACAGATAATAAAAAGATAACCCCTCATATATTAGATTGGTGGAAGAATGATCAACTTACACCCTTTAAAATTAAAGGGGGAGAAGGAGTGGATGGAAAACAGAGAAGGGAGGGGAGCATACATCAAAAAAAAAAGGAAACAGAGATACATCAGACTAACAACAGTAGACGTCACATAGTACGGGGATCCCTTGGGAAGAAGTCGGATGGACGAAGGGTTGATCGGCCAACAACAAGATCTGGAAAGGTTTGCTCCAGCAGCCAGCTAAGCTGCATCCCATTTGGCAACCCTGTGTTAGGCCAGCAGTTGACCACATCCTTCACCTGGTCAAACACAAGCCTGCCCAATTTGCATGGAGCCATCCATCATCGACTACCATCATCGCCTGCCAGACACCCTTGGTGAGGGACAACTCTTCATCGGCATACATTCCGTTTACCATGTCGTTGCAAATGTCATACAGGATACCGTACTCAGGACGAAGACCTAGCGGAGACACTGTGGTGGAGAACTCGCCCCAATATCCTCTCTTCCAATACTTCCAACAAGAGTACTCTGGCGCCACATCACCAGAGCGATAGTCAAAAACAGAATTGTTGCCTTGGGGTAAGCTGAAGTCTCTTGCGAAGGAATCAGCAGTCCATTTCACTAAACGATCGTTCAGAGAACCGAAGATGACTTCACCCTCCACTTGCGCCTGACTGAAAAACTTCTGAAGCTCCTCTTCATGGAAATGCTGAGGGGTAACCGTAACGTACTTATCAATCCCCGACGACACCAACTTTTGCATCACAACAGTCGGAACCCTAGGATCGTTCGCATAGCACAGACGAAGGTTAGCTTCACAGAAGATTTGATTTCGCTTAACAGTCAAATGGTCTGTGGGAGAATATGGTGAATTTGGATGTAAGTGAGACAAAGCAGGGGATTCGCGGTGCAACACACTTGAAGAAGGAGAAGACATTTCTTTTTGGGAATTATTGGAAAGGATGATTGAGGTAAAGCAAAGAGAGCCTGAAGCGTCGATTTATAGACGGTTGATAATCACCATATTAATGACGATTTGATCCATCGAGAACAGTAACGTAATGATTCACTGCGTTGGAAACTCAATCGTCGCCTCGAATTGGACGCGTTGTGACGAAAGGAAGTCACCAGTCTAATCAAGCGTATGGCTCGAGAATCATGATAACTCCTTCAGGGAATGGTGATTCGCTATGATTAGACTCATATTATTTCATTTTATCACTTAACTGGGGTCTATCGTATCCAGAATCAGTCTTTATCACTTCCAGAAACCAGGATTAAAGAGTTATGCTTGAGATTGGGATTAATGGAGTTCGATGTTGAAGTGGATGAATGAGTCCTAGCTCTCATTCTTTCTATAAGGATATTCCTGAAAGATGATTGTTCATTATCATACTCTGGATTACAAACTCCGAAATTACAAGAAAAGAGCAACTACATCATCAAATACAACATATTCTTTTGCAAAGCTAACAAAGAGTCATATGAAGGCCAAAAGGAAGGAGAGCTCGGAGCATTCCTCAACCACAATTTGGGAAATGAGCCCTCAAGGGATAGAAGTCAAAACCCATCAAAGGGATCCCTTCAGAGACCAGACAAGGAAATGACTGCTCAAGCAACCAACTTAGCTGCATGCCAGTTGGTAGAGGAATCTGAGGGAAAAGATCGATGCATCTCTGATAAGTGTGCTATTTCGTTCACTTATCTATGGATTTTCTCGTTGTTTTGATAGATTTAGGATGTGTTCACTTTGAATTCTGAGCATCGCATGACTTTTGTACCTAATTTGCTTGTCATGCTGAAAAATACAGGTTTTTAGAGGAAAAATTGGCTAAGTGAGAAAAAGAGCCGAGTGGTGAAGTCCTCTGTGTCGATCGACAGACATTGTGTTGATCGAAACAGAGGCACATGAAGAATCGAGAGTTCAGGGAAGTTCAGAGCGGTCGACAGGATGAAAATTGACCGTGTGAAATCCTGTCGACCGACAGAAAGTTTGTCGACCGACAGGGAGTTCAACGCGAAGGATCAAGTTTGAAGCACCCATTTCGATCGACTGGCGTGGTGTCGATCGAAATTCAGGTCGGGAAATTGGAAATTGCTGTTTTTAATTTATTTCCATATTGGGACAATTTAAACCTAGTATATATTATTCTACTTAGGCGATTTTGGACATTCATGCTGTTTTGGAGACTTGAACCCTAGAGTTTTTCTTGTTCTTGAGTTGCTTTTGCTTTGTGGTGAGATTGGACTCGAACCTTTGAAGATTGGATGCAATATCAAGACTTGTTTTCTCTATGAAGTTTTATTACAGGTTTTATCCTTTCATGATTATGTTTAACATGAATATGAGTAGGTAAATCCTTATTCAGATTCTAGGGCTTATGTGATTGTCTTGGATGCATGTTTAGGTGATTAAATCGATCAATATTTTTAATTGGTTTAATAATTCTTGTGCTTTTTCAAATCTGATTAAATTGGCCATTTAATTAGGTTTTCATAATTAATTAATTTGAGACTGCAAAGTGAAAATTGATTAATGGATTTAAGAATTTTTAATATGGATTTTAATTATGTCTGAAAAGAGGAATTAGATCCATAGGAATAAATCTGATGTTTTGAGGAGTTGTTAATTTTTCTAGAGACCGAGACGATATAGGAAATTGATAATCTACTTTAAGAATTGCCAAAGCCTGAAATTTGTAATATTTTTCGGTTGTTCCACCAAATCTTTATCTTGAATTGATCGATGAAATTTCCTTGCATGCTATCCTTGACATGAACTTGCCCTGGAATCTGAACTTTTCTTAAGAAGTTTTCAAAACATATTTAATTAGTTGCTTTAATTTAATTTTCTTGCAAAATTAGTTTTAAATCCCAAAACCCTTTCAAAATTCTGTTTACTTGGACAACAAACCGAAAACAAATGGTTCAGTATATGAGGTGTTCGATATTACAATCTCCGTGGGATCGATAATATTAACTTGTCACTACACTATAAAAAATCATTATAAAAAAATAGTGATCAAATTTTGGCGCCGTTGCCGGGGATTGTTAAGAATTATCTTGTTATTGAATCTGTTTAGGGTTGTTGATTTAAGTTGTAATTTTAATTCTAATTTCCCTTTCAGTTTTTGCAAAAAAATTCTTATTATTTCCTTTAAAAATTTACGCCGGTTTTTCCCTTTAATTTTCCCCTCTGTTTCGACCGACAGGCAGTATTTCGACCGACAGAGAAACTGTTTTTCAGATTTTTACTGTTTTCTCGTTCAGTTCGTGTGTTAGTTAATTTAATTCAGTTTTATTGCTGTTCTGAGTATACTCACTTTTCCTGTAACTGATTTTCAGGTAGTTAATGCACACAAGGAGGAGTGGTAAGGAACCGATTCCTATCGACCCTGAGATTGAGGCTACGTGCAGAAGAAACAACAGTCGGAGACACCGAGAGGAAGCCGCTTCCAGCAGTGAAATTGTCAAGATGGCCGACAATAATCAAGAGAACATTCCCAACCTCACTCCCGAGCAAACAGCTGAGCTTTTGAGAGAGATGCACGCCATGCGAGAGCGTATGGTTATGCTGGAGCAGGAAAGAGGCAGAAAAGGGAACAACGATCCACCTGAGGAATCCTCAGATGATGAAGATGAGGATGATGATCCAGGGATTGATGCTGACGAGGATGAAGATGCTATCCAGAAGAGATACAGACTTAAGGTCCAGGAGACCGATTTTAGCATTGGCATCAATGCCAATAACTTTGAGCTGAAGACTGGGTTGGTGCAGATGGTTCAGCAGAGTCAGTATGGGGGCCGAGCTACTGAGGACCCCTATGCTCATCTTGACAAATTCATCATGCTCTGCAACACCGTGAAGATCAATAGAGTCAGCAAGAGTGCCATGCGGATGAGGCTCTTTGCCTTTTCTCTGCGTGACAAGGCCCAGTCATGGTTTACTGCGTTGGATAAGTCCAACATCGGCACCTGGAAGGAACTGAGGGACGAATTTTTAATGAATTTCTTTCCTCCAAGCACCATCAGGCAAAGGAAGAAGGATATCATGAGGTTTGCTCAGAGGCACGATGAGAATTTCTATGAGGCCTGGGAGAGGTACAAGGAGTTGCTGCGGTTGTGTCCTGGTCACAATCTTTGTTTGGCAGATCAAGTGGAAACTTTCTATGAAGGATTGAATGAGAAGACTGTTGAACTGGTGGATTCCACATTGGGAGATTCTGTGATAACTAAGGGTCCCAAGAAAGCCATGGCCTTCTTTCAGAAGATGGCAACTAACAGTCAAAGATGGTCTAGCAGCCGCAAGGAGCCAGTCAAAGCCGTGGAGAAGGTAGCAAAGCCCGAGGTAGACCTAATGGGAGAGATCAAGAAGTTGAGAGAGGACTTCGCCAAGATGGAATCTGGACGAACCATTGTTGCTGTCGAGCCAGTTCCGTCCTCTTCCGGTGAGACTGATGCTGCCGATGTCAATTTTATCCAAAGAGGTGGCTATCAGAACAACAACAGAGGTGGATATTCTCAGAATCAAGGCTACAACCAAGGCTACAACCAGAACCACAATCAAAGTTACAATCCCAACCGAGCAAGGAATCACCCAGGTTTTTCATACTCAAATCCTGAAGTTGCCGAGCAACCTCCTGCTGGATTCAATGTGGAGAATGGAGAGATTGTCGAGCCAAAGAAGAAGCAGAGCCTCGAGGAAATTTTAGCTAAATTCATGCAGGGGTCTGACAAGAGAGTTGGAAACTTGGAGAAAAAAGTGGAAGGTATCAACTCCAAAGTTGATAGAGTGGAGAAACATGCTCAGATCATAGAGACGCAGGTCAGCCAGATTGTCGCATCCCTTGGTGCACAACATAAACAAGGGCAATTACCGAGCAACACTCAGGCCAATCCGAAGAATCTGAGAAATCAGGTCAATGCCATTACTTTGAGGGGTGGCAAGTCTTACAAGGGACCCGAACACAAAGGGGCCGAATCTGAGGCCGAAGAAGGGAGTGAAAAGGAGCAGGAATCTGAGGCAGAAGCCTCTGTTTCGACCGACAGAATCCTATCGATCGAAATAGAGGTCCAAAACCAGAAAAGGAGTCAGGAGGTTCTGTCGATCGACAGAACCCCTGTCGATCGACACAGTTGCCAGGTCACGGTGAAAAATTGCCCCCGATGCCGTATCCACAGCGATTTGCCAAGAAAAAGGTGAATGAGAGGTATGCACAATTTTTAGAGAATATGAAGAAGGTGCACATCAATATTCCTCTCGTGGAAGCTCTGCAGGAGATGCCGGGGTACATCAAATTCCTCAAGGATATGGTCGCGCAGAAGAGACCTATGCTACAGCACGAGACAGTGAACCTGTTTGAGAAATGCAGTGCTATTATTCAGAAGAAGCTGCCTCTGAAAAGAGAGGATCCGGGTTCTTTCACTATTTCCTGTGTCATAGGTGGAGAGACATTCGGCAAGGTGCTTTGCGATTCTGGAGCAAGCATCAATCTGATGCCGTTGTCCATTTTCAAGAGACTGGAGATTGGAGATATCAAGCCGACTACCATCACTCTTCAGATGGCTGATAGATCGATTTCCTATCCGAGAGTAATTGTGGAGGATGTCCTAGTGAAGGTTAAAGATTTCATACTCTCGGCTGACTTCGTTGTTTTAGACATGGAGGAGGATCACAACATCCCGCTGATTCTGGGAAGACCGTTTCTGAGGACCGGAGGAGCCCTGATCGATATTCGAGAAGGGAAGCTGACATTCCGAGTCGACAATGAGTCTGTGACCTTCGACATTTTCAAGTCCATGCAAAAACACGATGATGGGAGTTACAAAGAAGAATGCCATATGATAGACAGCTTTGATCCGGTGATTTCTTCTCCCTTACTTTCTTTACATGCTGAAACTGATTATCTAGAGCAATGTCTTCACCACTCCTTGTTTTCTTTTTTAGAGCTTGATGAAGCCTGTGACGAGCTCCTGGACTTTATTGTGGACTTAGATGTGAAGGAGGAGTTACCTAGAGCAAAGGAGAACCAAAGGGAGCCTCTGCCAATCCAGTTTGTGAAAGAAGCAGAAAAAAAATGAGCTGGTGCCTCTGTTTCGCTCGACAGGACTGGAGTGTCGAACAGTAGAAATTTGCCTCCCTGTCGATCGACAGGGAGGGTGTCGATCGACACAATTCCCAAAATCCAACCAGTCAACAGGCAGACCAGGAGGAAGAAGAAGAAAGAAGTATCCTCTATTTCGATCAACAGAGAGGCCTTTTCGACCGACACAGCCACACCCGAGGCTGAAAAACGGCCTGAACCACCTGTTTTGGAGCTGAAACCTCTTCCCTCTCACTTACAGTATGCTTATTTGGGTCTTGATAATACTTATCCTGTAATTGTGTCTTCTTTTCTTAGTTCTACAGAGTTGGACAAGCTGCTCCGAGTCTTGAGGGACCACAAGTCAGCTATCGGATGGACATTGGCAGATATCAAAGGAATCAGTCCAACCATATGCCAGCACAGGATTAATCTAGAAGAAGAGGCTAAGCCGAAGAGACAAGCTCAAAGAAGACTCAATCCCACCATGCAAGAGGTCGTGAAGAAGGAAGTACTGAAGCTTCTAGACAATGGGATGATCTATCCCATCTCCGACAGTCAATGGGTGAGTCCGACACAGGTTGTGGCCAAGAAGGGGGGAATGCAGATTGTGAAGAACGAGGATGGCGAAGAGGTGGCGACGAGACCTGTCACAGGATGGCAGTTTTGCATCGACTACCGAGCTCTGAATGCCGCCACATGCAAAGATCACTTCCCGCTACCCTTCATCGATCAGATGCTTGACAGACTTTCAGGTTATCCCTATTACTGCTTTCTTGATGGTTATTCTGGTTATAACCAAATTGCAGTAGCTCCGGAAGATCAGCATAAGACGGCCTTCACCTGCCCATATGGAGTTTTTGCCTACCGGCGAATGCCTTTTGGTTTGTGCAATGCACCTGCTACTTTTCAGAGGTGTATGATGTCTATTTTTCATGATCTTATTGAGCACATTATGGAGGTTTTTATGGATGACTTCTCTATTTTTGGTAGCTCGTTTGACGCTTGCTTGCAGAATTTAGCTACAGTGATGGAGAGGTGTGCTGAGACAAACCTGTGCCTGAACTGGGAGAAGTGCCACTTCATGGTGAAGGAAGGGATAGTACTAGGACATCGGGTGTCATCTGAAGGTTTAGAGGTGGACAAGGCCAAGATCACGGCAATTGAGAAGATGCCGCCACCAATCAATGTGAAGGGAGTTCGGAGTTTCCTAGGCCATGCCGGGTTCTACCGTAGATTCATTTAGGATTTTTCAAAAATCTCTAGACCCCTTTGTAATCTGCTTGAGAAAGATGTGTCTTTTGTTTTTGATGCAGAGTGTTTACAGGCTTTCGAGCAGTTGAAGAAAGCATTGGTGACTGCTCCAGTTCTCACTTCTCCGGATTGGGATGAGCCCTTCGTGCTCATGTGTGATGCCAGTGATTTCGCAGTTGGAGCGGTTCTAGGACAGCTGAAGGGGAGACTCTTCCATGTCATTCATTATGCCAGCAAGACCATGAACCCTGCCCAATGCAATTACACCACTACGGAGAAGGAGATGTTGGCGGTTGTGTATGCCTTTGATAAATTTCGGCCTTACTTGATAGGGTCGAAAACTGTTGTTTATACTGACCATGCTGCCATTAAGTTTTTGTTTGCCAAGCAGGATGCTAAGCCCAGATTGATCAGATGGATCCTATTACTTCAGGAGTTCGATGTGGAGATTAAGGACAGAAAGGGCTGTGAGAATGTGATTGCCGACCACCTCTCTAGGTTGGAGTACCAAGTTGAGGGAGATGACCAGAAGATGAGGATCCAAGAGACCTTCCCTGATGAACAGGTCTTTGTATGCAAGGATAGAGACCTCAAGGAGTACTATGCCAACAAGACCCCCTGGTTTGCTGACTACGCCAACTACTTGGTGAGTGGAGTTCCCCCTCCGGAGTCTACCCCGCAGGAAAGGAAGAGATTTCTGAAAGAGGCCCGGTTCTACTATTGGGAGGACCCGTACCTATGGCGCCGATGTGCCGATACCATCATCCGCCGGTGTGTGCCTCAGCCTGAGTTCTTCCGGATCATCGAGGCCTGTCACTCCTCTCCGAGCGGTGGCCACTTTGCTGCCAACAGGACCGCCTTCAAGGTCCTTTCTAGTGGATTCTACTGGCCAACCATCCATGGAGACTGCAAGGCCTTCGTGGCCAATTGTGACAGGTGTCAGAGAATGGGTAATATTTCTAAGAAGAGTGAGATGCCCCAAACTCCTGTGGTAGAGGTCGAAATCTTTGATGTTTGGGGGATAGACTTTATGGGACCCTTCCCACCTTCGGCGGGGTATACTTACATTCTTTTGGCTGTTGATTATGTTTCTAGGTGGGTGGAAGCCATTCCTACTACCACCAATGATGCCAAAGTTGTGGTAAACTTCCTCCAGAAGCATGTGGTGACTCGCTATGGCACTCCGAGAGCGTTGGTAAGCGATGGTGGTTCCCATTTTTGTAACCGTACTATTGCTGCTCTTCTTGCTCGCTATGGTGTTAAGCACAGGGTTACTACTCCATACCACCCCCAAGGGAATGGCCTCGCTGAGTTGTCAAACAGGGAAATCAAGGGGATCCTCGAGAAGACTGTCAAGATGAAGAAGGATTGGGCATACAAGCTCGATGACTCTCTGTGGGCTTACCGCACTGCTTTTAAGACCCCGATTGGCATGTCACCATTCCAGCTGGTCTATGGTAAGTCGTGTCATCTTCCTGTGGAGCTTGAGCACAAGGCATGGAGGTCGATGAAAGAGCTGAATCTGAACTGGAAGGCTGCTACTGAAAGCCGGGCTGCATACCTGAATGAGATGGATGAGTTCAGGGAGGAGGCTTATGAAAATTCAATGCTCTACAAGCTCCGAGCCAAGAGATTCCATGACCAAGGCCTGAAGAGGCGACAATTCTACAAAGGAGACCTTGTTCTAGTCTTCAATGCCCGTCTCCGATTCATGCCTGGAAAGCTGCAATCCAAGTGGTCCGGACCTTACACTGTGGTCAACATAGCCAACAATGGTGTGGTAGAGTTAGTTGGTCAGGATGGCAACATCTTCAAGGTGCATGGAAATCATGTCAAGAGGTACTACAGCCCGCATCAGATTGGAGCTGTGGCAGTGCACTATCTGGACCGGCCATGATCTGAGGTATCGTCGAGCTAACGACGTTAAATGAAGCACTTGTTGGGAGGTAACCCATCATTTTATTGCTTTATTTCAGTTTTAGAGTCTATTTTCGAGTCTTAGGTATTGTAGGATTTATTTCATGCCTTAGAATAATTTCCAGCTTGTAAATAGAGTTTTCAAAATTTAAGCCTCTGTTTTGATCGACAGGAATCCTGTCGATCGACAGAGAAGTTTGCACATAATTTGGTTAAGTGTTGAGAGTCTGTCGATCGACACAAAGTGTGTCGATCGACAAGGTCATGTTCTATTTTATTCCTTTCCGGTCAATAAGTGTGTCAATCGACAGGATTATTGTCGATCGACACAAGTTTGTTTTCATTTAAATTTTCAGCCCTGCATTTATTTAATTCATTTATAAAAAAAAAAAAAAAAGAAAAATCGGAAAATGGCGCGTCTGTCGACCGACAGGATTCCTGTCGGTCGAAACAGACGCGCGCGTCTGTTTTTTTAAAACGCCCGTCAGACCCCTTTCCCCTCATTTCTGTTTTCTCTCTTTCGACACACGAACCACTCCCCGTCCCTTCTCGATCGAAATTTCGTCCTCCTCCCCTCTTCCAACACAGGTAATCCTCTCTCCCCCTCTTATTTCATCTCTTTACTTATTTCTTCACTTGATTTAATGTTGATTTTGAAGTAGAACCCTAGTTTTTGCCCTCTTTGTGATATGTTCAAATTGTTGAAATTCTTTCGATTTGTTGCATATGTCGGGCTACATTGGGTCGTTCTAGGTTGTAGGAGAGTCGATTTGAGGATTCATTGTTGATTATTGTGGAATTTTGGGGATTTGAGGATTGAGATTGTTCCCCCTTTACTGTTGCCCTATGTTAACCTCTCCAAATTGCACATTGTGTTTATTTGCCTTATTAATTACGTTTTGCACTTGGTATTGAGGTTAATTGCATGATTGGGTGGTCAATTTGGAATGGGCATGCCTATTTGTAGTTCTATTTTGGGATTTTGATTCATACACAACCCCCTTTACTGTTGCTTGGTTTCTGCCTTCCCCATGTGTACTCTATGGTTTCTGTGGCTTTTGTTTGTTGTTTTGCACTTGGGTGTCGTATGAAATTGCATGATTGGGTGGTTACTTGGTCATAGGGATGCTTGATATTGGTTGATTATGTTGGATTTACTTGCTCTAGGCAAGTTTGGGGGAGTTGGTTACTGTCATATTACCTCTGTGTGCTGATTATGGGTTGTTGTTATTGCAGAGAGATACTGATGCCATCATCCGACGAGGAGTATGTCCCGACCTCCGATGAGGAGATGCACGAGGATCCGGCGTCTGAGGCCGAAGATGAAGAGGATCAGGAGCGGGAGATACCCCCTGAGGAGCAACCCGATTGGGTGCCTGAGTTCGCCTTTCCCGATCACCAGCAGCGCTTCGGGGAAATGCAGCGCTTCACCTTGAAGCCGACTAGGTATCCGGATGATGAGGATTTGATGATGCTGGGGCTTGGGACTGATGTTCAGGATCTGTTCGCCCGATGCGGCTGGGGGCATTTCATCGCCCAAAAGTGGCCCACCATTCCGCCACTCTGTCTGGAGTTTTTTGCCTCTCTACACATCATCGAGCCACCCCGCCGCCAGGGTCCCGTCGAGCCTAACGGGATCCAATTCCAGCTTCAGGGACAGCCTCGCCGGCTCAGCAGGACGCAGCTGGACCGAATTTTTGGGTGTGAGCCGGGGGGCATGTACCTTGTGCCGGCTGAGTTCCAGCTTGGGGAGTTTTGGCCAGCTATTTCCTCTGTCGCACATCCGGCCCGCTTCAGCAAGTCAAACATGAAGGCCACCACAATCGATAATCCAGTGCTCCGATACATACAGAAGACTTTTGGGCTCTCAATGTTCGGCAGAAATGAGCACGGGAAGGCCCGGGGGAGCGAGATGTTTTGCCTGTGGGCTATGCTGAATGGCGTTCACCTCAGTCTGGCGGCATTTGTCATGGAGAATTGGAAGCGTCAGATCGGTGCTACCCCAGGGGACTTCTGGTGTGGAGGGTTCGTGACCCCCATAGCCCGGCACTTCGGGATTCTGGTTGACTATTACACCCCGGTGAGG
This sequence comes from Plectranthus barbatus, assembly GCA_026898455.1. NCBI lineage: Eukaryota > Viridiplantae > Streptophyta > Magnoliopsida > Lamiales > Lamiaceae > Plectranthus > Plectranthus barbatus. The sequence continues at coordinate 466,753 of JAPKLW010000245.1, read as the reverse complement.
GGTGTACGGACCTTGAAGATTGATCAGCTGGAGCAGTTCCGATTCATTTATCAGGACCGCCGTGAGATCTTCTTGCTGTTCACGAACGGCGACCGGTTCTTACTGCCCGCCCCCGAGCTTACTCACGTCACGGACTACACTTTCCGCGACAATTGGCTCATGTCCACTCCAGCTCATATGGATCGGACTCGCAGTTCTGATGGCGGGGCGCCCACTTACCGACTGGCCCACCGTCCTGGCACACTGCCAGATCAGAGGATTCTCACTTGAGAGGAGGAGGCCGCGAGGATAGCCGAGGAGCGGCGATGGGCAGAGCTGCAGAGAGACCCGCCGCCCCGCACTGATGCCCCTCCATTTCAGGGAGGAGGCGGGGGCGGTGCTTCCACTTCTTATGCCGGTGCAGGGTCTTCTACCTCCGTTCCGGACTGGGCTCCATTTCTCCAGTTCATGCAGGAGCAGCGAGCCGACTTCCGCAGTTTCCGCACAGAGCTCCGCGAGGTCCGCGACCATCAGTTGGTGCAGGATACCCTGCTTGCCAATATCCGGAGGCAGCAGGAGGACTACAACACTGCCCACAACACTGCCATGGCCAATCTGACCCGTCAGATGCAGGATCACTTTGCAGATTTCGAGCCGGCCCTGCGCTATGGTCGCAGGAACAGGAGGGCACCGGGCGATCAGCCACCGCCACGAGATTGAGGTCTAGATTCCTTTCCTACAAGCTGACTTTCAAACTTATTCTTCCCTTCGTGTTGAATAAGTTTGGGGGGAGGATGACTTGTGGGAATGGAATCCATTTTTACTTATGTATTTCTGATTTGATGTACTGTATTTGATTTCCCTGTATTTCAGTTATTTCCCTGTATTTCAGTTCATTTCCCTGTACTTTATTTCCTTGCAGTAGTATTTGCTTTAGTTAGGTAATTCTGATGTATTTGAAATTTTCCCATGTACTATTCCTCCCTTTGATATGAACTTGTTTGATTGATGATTGGTCTGCACTGAGATTGAGACAATTAGGATTGCATGATGAGTAGCCGATGATAGGAGAATACCACATGATAAGTTGCTCTCTGAGGCTGGATTTTGCTTGATTTATCTGGTTTGAATTGGATACTGTTAGGGGAGAACAAAAGAACCAAGTGAGATTTGTGCCTTAAATTTTTCTTTCATGTGTGAACAGGTTTGCAGTGAGATTTGTGCCTTAATTAATTATGAAAACCTAATTAAATGGCCAATATAATGACAAAGAAATTATGTGTGCGCATAAAGAAACCTTTTAAAAGAAAAATACTAAGCATATTTTTTAATTAAAATCAATAGACCTCCACAAAGCGGTCCTAGGCTGTAAGTGTATCTCTCGTTCTAGTAAACGTCTACGAGTGTAGCTTGCTAGTTCCTAGAGGTGTATGGGTACGGTTGTTGGGATTTCTAGACAAACAATTTAAATCATGTGAATAGTGGGAGGATTTTGCGTAAACGTCTACGAGTGTAGCTTGCGTAGATCTCTTTCACAAGTATTCTAGGATTGATTTAAATTATAGATAACAAAAGCTTTAAGGGCTGTGCGGTATGGTTACGTGCCATGCTAAACTGTCTCTTTTGGCCGGAGTTAAATTTGTGGTTAATGGCTTAGAAGCATCTTAGAATATAATGCAGGAATTGCATCCCTGTTCTTGAGAGATGGCTTGGTCTAAGGTTTTCACTAATTATTAATTTCTAGTGTCAAAAGCATCCTGACATGGTAGTGAAATTAAATGGATTGGGGCTTAAAACCCGTAGTTCTGGTTGAGGGTGACATCATAAACGTCTACGAGTGTAGCTTGCGGTGGGAACTCTTGGCCAATTAGTGGAAAACATTTGTATTTGATTTATTAAAAGGTTTTCAATGCATTTGTTTTTGAAGTTCAGCATGTATGTTCTTATTTAAGATTCTTTATTATTTCAGATATGTCTATGTCTACTGTCGATCATTTGCTTGCTCTCAATCCTCTAACTAGTCCAAACTTCCATGAATGGAGTTTCTGCATCAAACACATCCTTTATCTGAAAAATCAAGGACATGTTCTTTAAATGGATCCACTGTTGCGCTCTCAAAGAGGAGTATGCGAGCTTGAGCTTGAATTCTATGAAAGATGGGAGAATGCTGATGAGTTTGCCTTTTGGCTCATCACGGGTTCCCTGTCTAGAGAATTAAGGCATAAGTATGAGCACCTCGAAAGGGCTAGAGAGCTTTGGAAGGAACTCTCGACAGCTTTTGGCAGAGTGGATCGAACTATTAACTGTATGCTTGTACACAATCTTGTGTGCAAGAGGATGGTTGAGGATAGCTCAGTGACTACGCACATGATGTGTGTGATTGATCTCATGAGACAGTTTACTGTGCGGGGTGGTAATATCAGTGCGCAAGGCGAGATTGATATTATCTTGAATTCTCTTCCGGAATCCTATTATGACTTTAAGGTAGTTGCTGCTGCAAAAGGAGAGTATGCTCTGCATGAGCTGCTTGAGGACCTTGTAGTGGAGCAGAATACCATGCGAGTACGGAAACCTGTTCTGACTGGTTCTAGTACTGGTTCGACAACCTCTAAGGTTGGAGACAATGGTGCTGAGAGCAAGGTCAGGAAAACAGGCAGTGATAGCAAGTCTAGGAAGGGGAAGAGAGCCAAGGTCACTCCAAAGAAGAACGAGTGTGCTGGATGCGGAAAGGTGGATTGTCCGAATGCTAAGGGACAAAGTACGTCATTTGCATTTGTAACGGAAACATGTTTAGCATCGGTTTCTACTCATTCGTGGGTAGTGGATACTAGAGCTACTGATCATGTTTGTTACATTTTGCAGGGGTTCACACCGATGAGGGTGCTGAAGAATGACGAGGTTACCATCTCAATGGGGAACGCAGCACAAGTGAGTGCAGCTGCCATTGGAGATTTCACCTTGTACTTTGATGATTCTGTTTTAACTTTGAGAGATGTTTTGTACGTGCTGGATTTTCGGCGAAACCTTATTTCAGATTCCAAACTTTATGTTGATGGATATTCAGTTATTTTGAGTAGTGGTGTTTCTATCATTGGTAATAACGGTGTTATCTGTCGTGGAATGCTGAATAATTCTCTCTATGTTGTTAACTGTAATCATAAGTCTTCCGCAAGTATTGCATGTAATTCATCCGTAATTGATAATCCTAGAAAGAGAAAACTTACTTCTTCTGATGAGGATCTTACGTATCTCTGGCACTTGAGACTGGGTCACATCAGCTTGAAGCGGATTCAAAGACTTGCAGATGACGGTACATTGGACCTAGTCCGGGTTGTACCTTATCAAGTCTGCGAATCATGCATCGAGGGCAAGATGTCAACTAGGCCTTTCAAGGCTAGTCAGTCTCGAGCAGAGGAAGTGTTGGAATTGATCATTCTGACTTATGTGGACCGATGTCCACGCAGGCTCGTGGAGGGTACGAGTACTTCGTCACTTTCATTGACGATATCTCAAGGTACGGATACGTTTACCTGCTTCGCTACAAGTCTGAATGCTTTGAGAAATTCAAAGAGTTCAAGGCTGAAGTAGAAAAGAAGGTCGGGAAAACTATCAAGTCGCTGCGATCTGACCGCGGTGGCGAATACCTCGGTAACGAGTTCCTGTAATATTTGTCAGAAAATGGGATTACATCCCAGTGGACTACACCGGGTACTCCCCAGCAAAACGGTGTAGCTGAAAAAAGAAATAGGACTCTTCTAGAGATGGTAAGATCAATGATGAGTTATGCAAACTTACCAATTTCGTTTTGGGGCTACGCATTGGAAACAACAACTTACGTGCTTAATGTGGTGCCTTCTAAATTAGTTCCTAAGACACCTTCTGAGCTCTTCCTTGGTCGCAAACCCAGTTTGTGCAAGTTTAGAGTATGGGGCTGTCCGGCACACGCACTGTCGAATGAACCTGATAAGTTAGTAAGCAGGTCAAAGGTAATGTTGTTCATAGGGTATCCCATGCAAACAAAAGTTGGTTACTTTTACTGTCCTGAGAGTCAAAGGGTCGTTGTTAGCACCAACGCTAGATTCTTGGAGGGTGAGTATCTGAGTAATCACAGGTCAAGGAGTGATGTCGTTCTTCAAGAAATTGAGAACGAGAATGCAATTCCAAGGGAAGGGGAATGTGTAGATGTGGGTGCACCTGTGAGAGGTACAACACCACAGACACGTTCTTCAGTGCAAGGTGCAGGACCACAAGTCACTGCACCTACTACTGACACGGCACCGATGCCTCGTCGTAGTGGGAGAGTTATTTTCCAGTCGGAAAGGTACATATTCGTGGGTGAGTCTTCGGACTTGAGCCCGTAAGACGGACATGAGGACTCTGACCCACTGACTTACGAAGAGGCAGTGCAGGACAAGGATGTTGCCAAATGGCGTGTCGCCATGGATTCTAAAATTGAATCCATAACTGCTATGGATGTATACCAGAAAACTGATTTGCCAGATGGCTTTAGGGCCATAGGGGCCGCACGCCTGCCGCACCGCATGCCGTCGTCCGCCGTCTTCTCCGTTGGCCCTTCGTCGGCTCCATCTTCGTTCTTCGTCCTCGACCCGTCCAATTACATAAATTTGAAAATTACAGAACATTTATTCTATTATAATTTTCAAATCTACACTAATCATTGATTTTCTAGTGATTTTACAAAAACAATTCAGCCCTACACGGATAAACCACCGCGGGCTGAATCAACGGGTTGCCACGAGGAACAAAAACCAAATCCAAAAAATAATAAATTCATACATGCATATTGAATTTGATTATGAACAACAGAGCCATAAATCAGAAACCTTGCTCTGATACCAATTGTAGGGTTTTTCCGTGAACCGAATCACCAAAACCAAACTGAACCGGATCGATTTATGGATATTGCACATAATCTAAATTCACAAAATCCTAGCATGCTCCTATGAATTTAATAACCAGTATTGTGGATTGAGGGATTACCGTTATTCCGTCGAGTCTGATCCGATCTTTTGCATTTGAATTTCCAAACTCCAATTCAACCACGCAATTCAATTTTATCTACAGAATCAGAAATTAGAAATCTAATTTCTAAGATAAATTCAAAAACAAAGAAAAGAAAGAAATAGGATTTCTGTTCTCCAGATCAGATCTTCAGGGTTGTGTCCTAATGCTGTTCAGATCTACTACTGGTGAGGACTCCGTAGATTTGTATTTTGAGCAGGACCAGAATCGAAATTCTCCTCCTTTCTTCTCCAAAAACGGCACCCCTCTCTCTCTATCTAGGTTTAGTGTGTTTCAACTGTGTAACAACTTATGAGAGAGAGTTGTCTATTTGTAGACCTAGGGTTTTAAACTCTAATGGGCCATTTTGGGCTCAATTCAACATATTTAATTTGGGCCAGACCTGGGACCTAATGCAAATAATAAAGTGGGCCTATAAATTAATTAATTCCCATGTCCACAACCCATGACACAATTAATTAATTAATATTAATTCTTTTTCACCACAGAATTAATACTGACCTACCCCTTTATTACCACGTTATGAGAACGGGCTGCATTAATTGAGAATCCCCATATTTAAGGTTACCGGACATTCATTAATTAATCGGAGCCTCTGAAAAGCTCTAAATCCAATTAATTAATATCTTATTATTCCTGAGTAGTACCACTCAAACCTTATCACTCGTGCCTGAAATTAATCAGCCTGCAGGACTTTGACACGATGAATGTTATTGAGCTCCTCAGGGAATGTCCCCATCCTATTACTCGGATATGGTTACCTAAACCCAATCTCAGGCGGTACTACACGAACTGCTGTTACCCAAGATGCAGATATACGAGCACGTTACTTAGGCTCTCCACCATGGCAAGTCAAAGAAACAGACAACCCGTGCAAACCCCTGAACCTTCGTTAGGATTTGGACTCAATCAATATAACGAGATCTTGTATTCGCTGATGTCAGACAGACGAATACATCTCACTGCGGTCCATCAATACGCCACCTCTGCGTACCAGCATGTCAAGTAACCAAGACAAACTACTTATCTCGACAATTCTGCAGCCATCCGGACAGACGTATCCTCATACGCTGTCTCGGCTGTGATCAGGTTTATGTCTCACTAGGTCAAGTGATCATACTGTCTTTTGTGATCTACAACACGCCGTATGATCGTCCCTATCGGTGAGACAAGAGGGTACCATTGTTCATACATGTAAGATTGTTAACAGATAGGAGAAATAAACCGTTGTATACTCATTATAATAAATGCTTTCAGTATACAAAACCCATCAGTAAACCCACCAGTCTTGGATGACAGCAGTGAACCCGGGAAGAGATGGTGTAATTGACAATTTTGCCGACTCGTTCTCTCGTTCCCATCTTTGAGCAGCTTGGTCTTCTTTGAATTCCTCACTTGCTTCTTCTTCTTCTTCTTCTTCTTCTTCTTCTTCTTCATCCACTTCTTTTCTGGAGGTAATTTTGAAGCATTCAGATTGTTGCTGGCTTGTGTCGAGTTTGAATGTGATCCTTTCCTCATTTGCTCGGAGAGTGATCTCTCCACCACGACAATCAATCAGAGCAGCACTAGTGTCCAAGAATTCTCTTCCCAAGATGAGGGGTGTAATGCTATCTTTCTTCATGTCCAAGACTACAAAATCTACAGGAAAAATTGGATGACCCACACGAATGAGAACATCCTCAATTATACCTTTGGGGCGAGACATAGATCGGTCTGCCATCTGCAAAGTGATTGTAGTCGGTCTCAACTCTCCAATCTTGAGGTGTTGGAAGATAGAGAAGGGCATCAGGTTGATGCTGGCACCAGTGTCGCACAACATCTTCTCGAACTTTACCCCCCCGATCTCAACTGGGATGGTGAAACATCCTGGATCACTTCTTTTGACTGGAGGTTTATTCTGTAGGACCATGTTGCACTGCTCATGAAGCTTCACGGTTGCATTCTCCACGAAATGTTTCTTCTCACTCATCAGCTTGCAGAGATACTTCATGTAACCTGGAATTTCAGAAAGAGCTTCAATTAGAGGCAGATTAATGCTTACCTTCTTCAAGTTCTTGACAAAGCGCGAGAACTCAGAATCCTCTTTTTGCTTGGAGAATCTCTTAGGAAAAGGCATCGGAGGTCCCTTGGCAGCTTTGGAAGGTGAGAAATTGTGCTGGGGAGGCAGCTGTGTCGACCGGGAAGCAGCTGTGTTGGTCTGACCTGCATTTCGATCGATAGGGGGTGTGTCGATCGACACACCTATTTCAGCCCTATCGACCGAGCTCTCATCATCATCTGAATCAATCTCCTCTTGTCCTTCATTTCGATCGACAGGCTGTCTGTCGATCGAAACAAAAGATGGCTCTGTAGGCTCTTTTTCCTTCTCTCCCCCAAACTTGCTTTGGGGCATGCTCGAACCTTTGTAGCTCGTTCCGGATCTCAATTTCACAGCCTTGCATTCCTTTTGGTTCTTGGGATTTGCCTCGGTGGTGCTTGGCAGCTTTCCGGGAATGTGTTGCGCACCAAGTGAGGTGGCAATCTGACTGACTTGAGTCTCTATGATCTTCACGTGCTTTCCAAGTAAGTCCACCTTGGTATTGACACCCGCCACTTCTTTCTCAATCTTCCCAACTCGGTAATCTGAGGCTTTGATGAAGTTCTTGAGCACCTCGTCAATGCTCTCCTTCTTCTTCTCCACAATCTCGCCATTCTGCACATCAAAATCAAGAGGGAGCTGCTCGGCAGCATCGGGCTGAGAGTAGGAGAAACCTGGATGAGGTTTTGGATGGTAGTGTTGGTATCTCCCTTACCGGTACTGATTATGGTAGCCTCCATGATTCATGTAGTTCACATCGGCTATAGGGTCAACCTGTGCAACAGAAACAGAAGCAGAAGTAGTTAGTTTTTCAACCTCCCCCTTTAGCTTCTCGATCTCTTTCTTCAATACATCATCCTCCTTTGTCTCCACTGCCTGGACTTGCGGTCTCCTCGGATTTGACCATTGTTGGGAATGCAACGCCATCTTCTTGAACAGCTTGAGGGCTTTTTCAGGTGACTTGCTCATCAGAGAACCTCCCGAGGCGTAGTCAACGGCTGCTTGTGTGTTCTCATTCATCCCTCTATAGAAAATGTAGTCCTGCTCCTCGGTATCGACTCCATGGCCTGGGCAGCTCCTCAACAACTCATTCCACCTGCTCCAAACTTCAAACAATGACTCATCCAATCTCTGGTGGAATTGCAGAATCTCAATCTTTTTCTGAATGATGACTGAACGTGGGAAGAAGGCGGCGAGGAACTCGGCTCTGAGATCAGCCCAAGTACGGATGTTGTTGCAGTCCAGGGCTGTAAACCACGTCCGAGCCTGATCCCTAAGTGAGAAAGGGAACAAGCGCAGATGGATCACATCTTGGGTAACTCCTCCTTGCTTGATGGTATCACACACCTCCATAAACATCCTGAGATGGGTGTATGGATCCTCCACTGCTCGGCCCCCAAATTGGTTCAGTTGAACTATTTGAATCAAGTCGGTCTTAAGTTTAAAGTTATTGGCGGTGATGCCAATAACAAATCCCTCGTTCTCGGGCTATGGTCTGTACTTCTTGGCCATCGCGTTGGGGTCCTCATCATCGGAGTCATCTGTGTGGCGCCTTTCTCTCTCTCTTCTTTCGGCCTCGCGCCTGTCAGCTTCCCTTTCTGCCATGAGTTGCTTGATGATGTCCTTCATCTGAGTGACTTCTTGGACAAGTAAGGTGGCATTCTCTTGAGTTATGAGTTGTGTATTTGTCTCCTCCAATGGTGGCATGTCTGAGAAATCCTCCTCGTTTCGGTGTGGTGGTGCCTCCATGTTGGTGCTTGTGGCTTGTGTTTCCTTCCTTTTTCTCCTTCAGGTTGTGGCCTCGATTTTTGAATCAAAATTCTCGAGTGGTTTGCCCCGAGCCCTAGTGTTCATGAACCTGCGAAAAAACTAAAAATTAGCCTCTGTGTTGATCGACAGGCAGGTTGTCGATCGACACGCAGGTCAATTACTTCTGTCTCAATCGATAGGCAGGATGTCGATCGAAATAGAGGTAAAAACCTGAAAACTCACACGAACTAAAAACACAAAATTCAAACACCAAAAACCAACTTCAAACCCTAAAACTCGAAATTAAAAATAGCAATACCAATAAAAATGAAATTAAAATAAAATATAGCCTCAATCCATCAGAACTAAAAATAAACTAATAATTAGATAGATCTGACAAGTCCCCGACAACAGCGCCACTTTGATAACTGTAAAATACAACAGCAAATAAATTTATAGACCCAAAGGAATGTTGAACCCACAGGGATAGTGCAACGAAGTCATCTCATGTACTGGACACGGTTTATCAATTCATTGTTTGAGTAAACCAATTTTTAGAAGAGGTTTTGTTTGTGAATTTAAAAAAAAACAATTGCAAGAAATTAAAGAGTTTTGAAAACAATAAAGAAAAGCACAGATCCTAGGGCTGATTATCTAATCATCAACATGCAAATATCAATCAACTCAGCAACGGGAAAAACATAGATTTTTGTGGATTTAATTCCTTGGTTGGGTAATTTAAATCCCAGATTATTAATTAGTGACTATGTCCTCTCGGTCTCAAGAACACCAAATTAATCTATTTCATAATTATCTAATTATTCCTATGTAGGTTCCTTCCTTTTGAGACAGAAAACAATCATATTTAATTCTCTCTTCCTATTAACAATCTTCACCTCTCGGTCCTTCGATTAATTAACTTTAAACCTAAATATCAATTCAACTCTCGATCCTTCTTTTGATCTAGATTATTAAATTAAATCAGAGAATTAATCCATGCCATATGAGTCGATTTCAATAAACATGCATCAGAAAAGATAAATCATAACCCTAGAACCTGTTAGGGTTCTAGCCACAAAACATGACTAAAATTAAAGCAAACATATTATTAATTGACTTATAAATAAAATAGGAACCTTCAATGTCTTGAAAACTCCAAAGCTTAATTATTCTAAGTGCAATAATGCTGAAAAGACAGATCAATTTCGTGCATAATGAGGTCCTATTTATAGAGGAGTGAAAAAGACCTAACTAGATACTGGGCTAACATAGCAAAAACAACCAAAACAGGCAAAAATCACCAAATCGAGCGTCTGTGTCGATCGACAGGCTGCCTGTCGATCGACACAACCTCCAAGTCTAAAATCGGGCTGAATTTGTGTCGATTCTACAACTTTGTTCTCCCTGTCGATCGACAGGGAGAATTTCGATCGACAGAGATGCATGTGTCGATTCCCATCTGCGCAGTCTCACGGTTTTGGCCATAACTTTTGCTCCCAAACTCTGATTGACCCGATTCTAGTTGCGTTGGAAAGCTAACTCAAAGATATTTCTATTTCTTTGCCCTATTAGGTCAGATTCCACTTGTGGAAGATTTAGAGACTGTTCCTTTGAACATCACCTGCTTTCGGTACGGGTTTCCAATGAATTCGGCCTAAAATCTGCAAAATCTTACCATAACAAGCATAACACCCTCTAAAACAGTCTCATGCACAGAAATAAGTAAAAATATAATAAAATAAAATGCACTTGCAACAATGGAGAAAAATATAGATAAGTGAGTATAAATATGAGCTTATCAGTCATCCTCAAGTTGTACTTGTCTACGAGAAGTGGTTTACTCAAAGATAGATGATGAAGAGAATTCCATCTCTATAGGGTGTTTCAATTATGGATTCGAAACTATCTCCGATGGTTTGGAGTGTTGATCTGCCCCTTCAAGCGTTGCATCAAAATGTAGTTTCTTGGCAGCTGGTCGGATTGGTTTATCATGATCTGTCTTTTTTCTTTTCTGAACGGAGGTGCCAATCCTTTTTGGTTTCTTGGAACCATCAACAGGTCGGACTGGTGGAATGGCGGCTAGATCCTCAGATGTCTCAACATCTACTTCCATATTGTCAAAATTGTCATCCCCAACAGCTTTGTCAGTCAAGCGATAGACTGGATCTTTAGGTGGAATAAAGTCTGACGGTATGGGATCTTCTCCCTCATCTCGTACTCCTAGAATGCTCTCAAGAAGGTATCTGACCTTTAATCCAAAGCTGACAGAGGAAGAAAACTTTCCCTTCGTATGGATGTCCTTGTTTTTCTTTGCATTCTCCAGCAATCGCCCAAATATGAATGTTGCCCAATTTCCTCCAGGGCAGTCATCCAGAACCATCATCAAGGAATATTTGGGGCTACTTAACTCAGATAAGGATCCAATCCCACAGTATATCGTCCTTAGTGCGATCTCACTAAGTGTCTTATAGAATGGGTTCAGTTCGGATACCTTAGTAGCGGATCTGAATTTCCCATTAGCCTCGGGATTTTTCCATTTTAACCAATGAGTCTTCAATTCCTCCTTATTATCATGAAGATAATTGTCAATGTGTACTCCTGTGTTAGGTAAATGAAGATGTTGAGCGAGGAGAGCGGGATCAACCTTTATATCCACTATGGCAACCTTCGTCTTGAAGAATTGATTTTTATCGTCAAATGTAGAATTTTTGTAGAACTCGGCTACAAGATTTGGGTTGAATCTCTGGGGACATGCAGTTAAGAACTTCCTCAATTTCTCTTCTATGAGCTTCGCAGCAATCTCTTTGGCAATCGCTTCGTCGGTGGTGATTGAGAAGAAATTCTTCCAATTCAAGATTTTCTCATTCACAACTTAAGACGCTAGAAGCTGTCAATTGGTGATGTTGAAGTCAACAACTATCTGGAATAGTTCATCCTGTGAGGTCTCCTCAGTGACGATGATTGGTTCAGGATTATCAGAGGTGTTGGCATCCATGAGTTGATTCTTCTCTTTCGGCATGATTTAGAGATAACCTGTGGATGTCTAGACTGATTGTCTTGTAGTGAGGAGCGTGTTCAAGACAATGACAGAAGGGTTTACGGGATTTTGATGATTGGTTTTCTATCAAAATCATAAGTTGAGATTGAGGCCCCTTTTTTCCTTGAACGACTGAGATTGATGCTGACGTATGCGCCTGTTCAAGTCGTCTGGCACGCCGTGTAGTAGCGCATGGAAAGGTTGACATGGCTCCGAGTAATACATCTTCTTGCTACTAGCATTTAATGCATTGTGCAGCCGATCATTTCAATCAATTCAAAAATGTGCGCCTTTTGATCTCAATCAATTTCCTTCTCCCTCCGTTTCAGCAAGCTATATGATACAATTTGCAACTATCTACCTTTGTTGAGCTGCAACAGTTGTATTCCTTCAATAAATGGTCATCCTGGCCTATTCTTAGCCTTCTGACCTATTGGCTATTGCAATTAATGATTGAATTGGAACGTTAGATGAGCATTAAGTTGCAACTTAATTCCTTTTGCTTCCGATCTGTCAAGTCATATCCTCCAGTAATGATGACTTGGCTCTCTTCTTTGATTTACTCATGTGTCTGTCTATAAATACTCATTTAACGAGGTAGAAATCATCATCTTAACAACTTCCTTTCCTTGATTTCTAAGATACTTGTTCGAAATGGTGGCTCCAGTTAACATCGTAGGTGATATGAGTAGGATTACAATCACTAGAAATAAGATCCTTAATCTTTGGACACTTTATGCGGAACACTGGAGATCTCCGAATATCTACTACGACATCATCAACAACCTGGAGTCCAATGGGCTGGACCGCTTTTTGTCCGTTGAGCCTGTTGCCTTTCAGAAGGATCTACTCAGGGTGATTGCATATAACTCTGCCATTTCTGAGGATGAAATCTCCTTCAATCTCAACAGAGTAGAGTTCCTCTTGTCAGCAGACTTCTTGGCACAAGAGTTTCAGCTGCCTCAATTTGGGGTACCTGTTATGTAGTACCGAATAGATGAAACAGCTCTTGAGTGGTCGGTTTGGTGGGAATGGAGGGCTAATGACAACAGATATAATCCGAAGGCACCATGTGGATTTCTTCAGCCTCGATATCAGGTATCCTTTGATATCATAAATGAGTTGGTGCTTTGCAGTCCTCTTCTGCAGACTAACTTCTCCCCACCTATCTGGAGAGTGATGATTGCTTTTGAGGATCAGGCTGAGGTCGACTGGGCTACTTTCATCTTCGATCGTCTGAATATGGCCATGCAAAACTTGCTGGATGATCCCATTCCATATGGGATACACTTGAGCTGGCTCCTGGTAAAACGGATTCCTTTCTTAGCTGAGAGTACGTCAAGTTCGCGTTTGGAGCCAACTGACTATTACCCTTCGAGACTGCTCTGACCGCTTTTCAAGTAGCTTCTTTTTGTCATCTGCTTCTAACTACTGGCTATCTTCGAGATACTGACTGTTTCCAAAAACCAAACTGACGTAATTTTGTTTGCTCTACTTTTTGTATGTACTTTTTATCCTCCTTTCGTATCAATGAACAGTTTACTATTTGTCACGCATTTATGTTGACCTTTCAGATTGTGAAACTGAATCTTGGAGTGTTGTGCCCTTTTTGGAATGTCATGTCTCTCATTTAATTCGATAGATATCTTTTCGAATCAACACACAATTTTCTCCACAAATACGTCTTCCTCAAAGCTTTGTGTATCTACCCAAAACAACATCTTCCAGATCTTCGAGAGATAATACATCATTTCTTTTATGTCTCCAACACTGTACTCCAAATAAGACTTTTTCCAGAAAACATAATCATGACTTCTGCGAGTGATATTTCCAGTTTGAGAAATAAGATCTTCAATCCGTACAGATTAGAAGTTCAACATTCTACAAGTCCGTTGATTTATAATTCTGTAATGAGAGGTCTCAGGGAAACATGCCTTGAACGGTTTGTAACCCGTATACTATACAGATTTTTGGACGATACGCTGAAGGTGATGGCCAGTAACTGCTACGTCTCTTAAGATAATGAGATCATTGGCAATATCAACGACCAACGGATCTGCTGGACTGCTGAGTCCTTCTCAACTAGTTTCAAACTCCCTCATGATGGTGTTCCGGTTATGGATTATCTCAAGGAGGTTTTGGCGCCCGAATGGTCCTCTTGGCATCAATGGAGGGATTCGAATGTCAGTTTCCATCCAATGGCTTCGTCGAGGTGGTTGATGCCCCGATACCGCTTGATCTATGACATTATTAATCACGTGGTCGTCGGTAATCCTCTAACAGTTCATGATTTCTCGCCACCTGTCTGGAAGGCAATGATGGCCTTCGTTGACGAAGAGAAGTTCGACTGGGCTTCCTTCGTGTTTGATAAGGTGCGATACTCCTATGAGAATGTGCCTAACATCCCAATTCCTTTTAAGATGCAACTGAGCTGGCTTCTCGAACATGAAGTGTCGTCTCTCGTCCAGGGCTGGCCAGGTGTTGAGGATTCTGACTTCTATCCTTCACAGCGTCGTCTTCATCCTTGATTGCTGTCATTTGACTGCTTCCCTTAGCTGCTTTTCCAAGAAAAAACTGAGCTTTGTATATTTGCCCTTTCCTTTTGTAATCTGTACTCTATATCATGCTTTGTGATAAATGAATATGCAGTTCTGATTCCTTAAGACTATCTGTATAGATAATAATTTCGTATCTCTATCCTCTGACAACTTGATGACATACGCCTTTTTCCTTCGATCTTGTCTAACACATGTCCAATTTTTATATGCACACGACAGTTGTCAGAAATTTAATCCACGGCTCTTCAGATTCTGAATATAAATCACGATCTCTTCCATAAATATTTCTTCACGAAGATATCTTCAATCGTCACTTCACATGCCCTTCCAACTGTACTCATCCACAACCATGTTTTCTGCAAATGCCATCTGCATTGATCGTAACAAGATCTTCCATAGGATTGGGCTGAAGGCAGAATATCTGAATGATCCTCAGTTGTATGATGATGTTATGAGGGTTTACGAGCCAACGGTCTTGAGACATTCGTGAGCCGAAGGCCACATAGATTTCAAGAGAGTGTGCTGAAAATGTTTGCCTATTCTAGCCTTATCTCGGGGGAGGGCAAAATCATCAGCATCGTCAATGGTCAACTAGTTCGTTGGTCTCCTAAATCCTTCTCCAAGAATTTGGGACTCCCTCGAGGTCGTACTCTTGTCCTGAACTGTTTCCAAGGTGTGACGGCGCCTGAATGGTCGGCTTGGGGCAGATGGAGGGATGATGATGTTGATTTCCACCCAAGGGTCTCACAATATTGGTTGATGCCTAGATATCGAGTGGTTTTCGACATCATTAATCATATGATCGTTGGTAACCCTCTCCTTGATCTGGACTTCTCTCCGCTAGTATGGAAGGCAATGATGGCCTTCGATGAAGAGGAGGAGGTTGACTGGGCTGCTTATGTCTTCAACCACGTGCGAGAGTCTTTAGAGTCCTGCCTGACATCCCAGTTCCATATGGGATGCAACTGAGCTGGCTCTTGGAGCAGGAATTCCCATCCCTTGTGCAAAGCCCGACCAACATCAGAGATTCTGACTTCCATCCCCCAAGGCCTCGTCCCTCTCAATAACTGGAATCGATATTTCATATCATTTGTACATTTTAGATTTTTGCTTTAGTAATGTATTTTATGTTAATGAAATGAAATTGATGTAACTTCCCAGTCTTGAATCACAGAGCTTGACAATACAATTTCCCTAACTATACACTGCATAGACTGCATACACTTGTATATGATTCTGATTTTTGAGATCTCAGAATCTAAACTTCCTTCTTTTAGAAGTAAATAAGTGATCTTGAAATCGTAGCCGTTCGTCCATGGATTGATTGATTGAATATTTTACGCCTTTAGCTTCCTGTAGTCTTTGCCTTTACGTCAATTCTGGAGTAATGAGATGTAGGGCAATTAATTTTGATTCATCGATCCTGGCACAGAAATCTTCAATAAATACCCTTGACACGAAATAATATTTATCACTTCATATTCGCAAAAGTTTCTTTGCTCCATGTAATATCTTTAGGAAAATGGATCCTCCTCCTGACATGGTGAATGTTATTGCAAAAATCGATATCCACCGGAACAAGATCCTTGATTATGGCGGATTCTGGCGACAAAACTGGAATACTCCTGCCATCTTTAACGAAGTGCTGGAAAAACTGCAGGCCAACCATCTTGAATCCTTTGTGGCTAAGGAACCTTATTCCTTCCACAGAGACTTATTGAAGGTGCTTGCCTACAACTCTACGGTCATGGAGAATAAGATCTACTTCAATCTCAATGATGAGGAGTTCCCCTGGACTACAGATCATTTTGCAGCAGAGTTTGGACTATTTCGCCATGGTAGAGAATGTCTGTCATGTCTTATCGAAAAGAAGTGACAGCTCCAAAGTGGTCCATATGGTCGGAATGGAGAGAAGGAAACATCAGTTTCCATCCAACTGCTCCAAGTGAATACCTCAAGCCTAACGCAAGTTGTCATTTGACATAGTTAACCAGATGATTGTCTGCAATCCTCCTCAGGAAACTAACTTTATGCCAACAGTCTGGAAAGCGATGATGGCGTTTGAAGCGCAATGAGAGGTTGACTAGGCAGGGTTTATCTTTGATCACCTGAAGATAGCCCTTCAGAATCTCCCAGAGGTTACTGTCCTTTACGGTATGCAGCTGAGCTGGCTCCTGGAGAAGAGAATTCCATATCTCAAGGATGGTCCTACAGGTCTGGTCGGAACTGATTACTACCCTGGTCGTCCGATCAACTAGGCACTCATTCAGTGACAGTCTGTCATTCTTCCCAAAAAATGTACTCCCTCCGTCCCACTCTATTAGTCCCATTTGCCTTTTTGGTCTGTCCCACTCTATTAATCCCATTTCCTAAAATGGCAAACTTTTTCACACTCATCAATAAAATATTAATTCCACTACACTCACAAACATTGGTTCCTGTGCCGAAACAATATGGGACTAATAGCGCGGGACGGAGGTAGTAATAGTTTCCTTCGTAGTTGTTGACAAAATGTAAGGATGTCTTGTCTCCTTATTTCCATCTTAATAAATGAATTCTTATTTTCCCTTTGATCATTAACAAACTATAACCGACTTAATTTATGACTTTAAAATATACAATTTGACAGTTTTGTAACAATCAATTTTCATCTCCTTCTCTTGAGATCTCATCAAACTCCAAAAGACCTAGTTTGATGAAAAGCTCTTTAAATCGAGCCTTAGGTAGCGGTTTGGTGAAGATGACTGCTAACTGGTCTTCAGTTCTAATATATTCCAGCGAGACATCCTCCTTCCCAACATGATCTCACATGAAGTGATGACGAATATCAATTTGCTTCATCCTAGAATGAAGAACTAGATTCTTCGAAATTGAGACTGCGTTGTTGCTATCACAGTAGATAGGAACACATCCAGTGTCTATTCCATAATCCTTAAGTTGCTGCTTTATCCAAAGCACTTGAGCACAACATCTAGCTGCTGCTACATATTTCGCCTCAGTGGTAGATATGGCTGATATGTGTGTAAAATGACCTATTTTTCTATGTGTGAGCGTGCATGTTTGTGGCCATTTTACCCTCATATCATATACTTTCGTTGTTCTTTTGTCTTGTTTTCGTGTTTTCAAGTTTGAAATGTTGTAGGACGTGTTTTGAGCATAATATGGCATATTTGGTGGAGTTTTGGAGGAAAATCCTCCGAGTTTGAAGTACGAGGAGGTCAGGTTCATTTGAGCGGAGCGAAAGGAGAGTTTCGGAGGCTTGGAGGAGTCGCCCAGCCGAGCAAAGCAGACTCGGCCGAGCTGAGCCGGACAGAGGGCTCGCTCGGCCGAGCAGTGCAAGCTCGACCTAGCCATGCTGACAGAGAGCAGTCTCGATCAAGTGTTTCTGGCTCGGCCGAGCCAAAAAATGCCTCCCAACTTCCCACGGTTTCTAGGAAGGCTCGGGCGAGCCAATTTTGGCTCGAGCGATCCGAGGCCCTGCTTGCTTGCCTATAAAAGGGGGAAAATCAGTTAATTGAAGAACTTTTTGGCCAATTTTAGAATAACCGTCATGATACTTTTCCCTAGATTCATCTCAAAACCTCTCCCCAACCAAAATCAAGGGGAATCAAGCCACATTCCATCCATTTGGTGAAGATTGAAGAAGGGAGGTAGATTGGATTCAAAGAAGGCAACCAAGGAAGATCAATTGTTGACCTTGAAGTTTTGTAATGAATTCCCTTAATTCTCAATTTGTTTTGTACTTAAATCAAGGTATGGAGAACTAATTTAAATAGTGAGTGTTGTATAACGGATATTGTGATGGATTGAATCGATTATGCTTGTTTACTTTCCTGTGAGGGGTTGATTTGCACTTGAGCTTGTTTCTTGCTTATTAGGTGTAGGTAATAGCCAACCTTTAGGTAGTTGACGTGAACGTTGCAGCCAACACGCAGACGGAATCGTCGTGATAAGTGCATAATCTTATAATTCTAGTTCCAATCCATGTGCGTGCTAGGATTGTAGGGCGATAATCGATGGTCGATTGGGAGTGGCCTAGGAGTTAATAACGTAGCTATTTGCAATTCCTAGTATCATCTACCGCTAGTTATCCATAGCAAGTGACTAGCGACATTAGAGTCGGTTGCTCAACCTCATAGGAATTAAAATTCGTTTGCAACATAACTTGGTGTAATTCGGAATAATTGAAGTTTACAAACACTCACTATCTTCTAAGATTGTCGGATTTGTTATCTTAATCTACCTAAACCATTGATTGAATTACATGACTGGAGAAGTTAGCAATTTGTTTAATAATTGATTGTTTGCATTTAAAGCTTAGTTTACGATTCATTGCCTAGATAGATGAAAATCAACGACTTTTGAGTAACCTAGCTATTGGTACCCTTCAATGGAGTAGATGATATCCACTTGAGCGAATTAGAAAAGAGACCGGATTGATAAATTTAACGTGTTAATTGAGTGTGCTTCACGCGGCTACCAGTGGCCACAGAATGTTGTTTCTTGTTGAACCAGCTAATCAGTTTATGACCTAAAAACTGACAAGTTCCACTCGTGCTCTTTCTGTCGATTTTGCAGCCTCCAAAATCTGAATCAGAGAATCCATTTAACATGATTCCATCAGTTTTGGGATACCAGATACCAAGAGACTTTGTACTCTTGAGGTATCTTACAACTCTCTTTGTCGCTTCCATGTGTGACTTCTTAGTATTCATCTGAAATCTTGCACATACTCCCACGGCATAAGATATATCGGGTCTACTGGCAGTTAGATACAGTAGAGATCCAATTATTCCTCTGTAAGCAGTTGGATTGATTGGTTCCCCTTCTTTATCGAGAGTAATCTGAGAACTGGTGCTAATAGGAACCCTAAGTGACTTTGTCTTCTCCGGACAGAACTTGTTAATCAAGTCTTGTGTGTATTTCTTCTAACTTATAAAGATTCCCTCAACAGATTGATCAATTTGCAAACCAAGAAAGTATGTTATCTTGCCCATCGTGGTCAGTTGAATTTTATTCTGCATTAACTGGGCAAATTTTTCACATAACTTGGTGTTTTTGCTGCTGAAGATGATGTCGTCTACGTAGATCTGAACGAGTAGGATGTCCTCTCCATCCTTTATCTTGAATAATATTCGATCTATAGCACCCTTTTTGAATCTACTTTTGAGCAGAAACTATGAGAGAGTTTCATACCATGTTCTAGGTGCTTGCTTTAATCCATATAAAGCTTTCCTTAGCTTGTAGACTTGGTTTCCTTGCTTGAAACCTGGGGGTTGTTTGACGTAGACCTCTTCCTTAAATTCGCCATTAAGGAAGGCACTCTTCACATCCATATGATGAATTGTGAAGTTGTAGTAAGCTGCATACGCCAAGAATAACCGAATAGCTTCTAGTCTGGCAATTGGCGCAAATGTCTCATCAAAGTCTATCCCTTCGCATTGTGTGTACCCCTTTGCAACAAGTCTTGATTTGCTTCAAACAATGGTACCGGTCTCATCTCTTTTATTCTTGAAGACCCACTTGGTACCAATCATGGACTGATGTGTAGGTCTATCCACCAGATACCACACATTGTTGCGAGTGAACTCATTTAGCTCCTCTTGCATCACATTTATCCAATCTGTTGATTGAAGAGCTTATGTGATCTTCATTGGTTCGATCTAAGATAAAAAGCAAGACATCAACGTGGTGCCTTATCTGGTTTGAACAGGATTTCCAATGTCATCGAGGATGGCTTCTTTGGGATGATCTCTTAGCCAACTAGGCTTCTTTATAGGTACGGCTTCAGCACGAGCCGCTGGATTCTCAGAAGCTGAAGGATGTTCCTCATGAGATGGTTCACTTTCAGATCTTGGAACTGTTTCCCTTCCTTGTTCTGGAGCTGTTCCTTCTAATTCTTCTTCTGTAACTCCTTCTTCTCCTAGTTCTGAAACAGCATTCTGATCAGCATCTGGATTCTGAAATTCAGTTGGCTCGACAGCTGAGTCTGCTTCCTTGGTATCCTCAAGGTTGACTTCCTTGGTATCATCTTGCTCTGCTTCCAAAATCGTATTATGTGCTTCAGGGGGCTTCTCTTCACCTGTATCTTCAGTTTTTATGATCTTTAAGGCCTCAACAATGACATTATCATCATTGGCCCGTTCGGCTGTTTGGGGTTCAGTCGAGGCAATTGGAGTCTCAGAGAGGAACTGTACGACTATGACCAAGATCATTTCTAGGCTCCCTATTGACATCCTTGGTCTCATGATTCTCCAGACCCAGTTCTTTAAGTGTCCTGCGCACTAGAGTAGCTTCATAAAAAACAACATGACATGTTATCTCCACAAGTTGGGTAGTCTTGTTGAATACCCTATACCCCTTATATGAAGGATGTCCATACCCGAGGAACACTCCTTCATCAGCCTTAGGGCTGAAGGTATTTAATTTAAACTTCCCATTACTGTGAATATAACATGGAGAACTGTGACGGCGGTGAAATGCAACACTATCTTCACGTTAAATTTTATCAATCCGAGTCCTTTTCAATTCACTCTAGTGAAGATCACTTGCTCGTTTGAAGGTTCAAATAGCTAGGCAAATAATAGTCGTTGGTAATTATTTAACTAGGCAAAACGAAATATAAACCAAGCATACAAGTAACTAAGCAATAACCAAACATGTGTATTTAAACATCTTAAGCCAAAACAATTGAGTAACTTGTTTAGGTAGATTAAAATCTCAAGTTCAAAAATAAGAAGATAGTGAGTGTTGATTGAATTTCTATTGTTCAAAGTTGAATCAAACTATGTTGTAAACCAAGTTTAATCCCTAGGAGGTTGGACAATCGACCCTACATTCGCTAGCCCTTTGCTACGGTGAGCTAACGGTAGATGACACTAGGAATTGCAAACAGCTACGTCATTAACCCCTAGATCACTCCCAATTGATCGTCAATTATCGCCCTACGACCTAGCCCCGCACAAGGATTGGAATTAAAAATAATAAGAATATCAACGATTCTGCCCGCGTGTTGGCTGCAGCGTTCACATCAGCTACCTCAAAAGCTGGCTATTACCTACACCTAAGAGGTAAGGAACAAGCTCAAGTGCAATTCAATCCCTCAAAGGAAAGTAAACAAGCAAATTTGATATCAAATCATCACAATATCCATTCTAAAACACTCACATATGAATTTAGTTCTTCATACCTTGAATTGAGTACAAATCAATAAGAGAAATGAGAGAATCCATTACCAAATTGCAAGGTCAAAATGTAATCTTCCTTGATTGCCTTCCTTGGACTCAATCTACCTTCCTTCCTTCCAAGATCTTCACCAAGTTAGAAGAATTTGGCTTGAATCTCCTTGAATGTGGATGGGGAATGGTTTGGAGATGAACCTAGAGAGAACTCTCGTGACGGTTATTTGAAATCTGACCAAAAGTTCATTTAAAATTCAGAAATCCCCCTTTTATAGACGAGCTCCAAGGGCCTCGGATCGCCCGGGCTGAAATTGGCTCGCCCGAGCTAAGTGAAAAACCGCCAGAAACTGCAAATCCCGTAATAGCTCGGCCGAGCCAGGCTTGGCTCGACCGAGCGGACCCTCTGAAGTGCAGGCTCGGTCGACCTCGGTCGAGCACTGCAGGGTCGACCGAGCCAAGCCTCTGTTCCAATGGCTCAGTCGAGCTTGCCTTGGCTCGGCCGAGAAATCCTTCTGAAATCAGGTTTCTTCCCTCCTTTGCTCCGCTCGGTCGATCCAACTTCCTTTTAACCTTCGGCTCAGGCGATTTACCTCCAAAACTCACCCAAAAGTGCAGATTTGTGCTCAAAACACGTCCTACTACATTTAAAAACATATGATATGAGGATAAAATGAACGCAAACATGCACGCTCACACATCGAAATATAGGTCATTTTACACACATATCATAATCCCCCAAACTTGAACCTTTGATTGTCCTCAATCAAAACAAAGTAAAGCAATCCATGAGCCTCATGAAACAATCCTCACAGCTCATCTTAATTATCTTGGCATTCCCTAATCAATTGAGATTATCAACTAACTTTGTGACATGGTTAATGCTAATGACTTGAACCACTCATCATTTTTTGGATAAAGAAATCAAAGCACTCCCTTACGTGTTTAGGGACGATGAACATCACTCATTCACAAGATATTGAGCACAATTTCCATAGGCTTGAAACTATTCTCACCACTATACTACAATGAGTTGGCTCCTAAAATCAAAAAGGTCTTTGTTTTCGGTTATAACGTGGCTTACTAAAAGGTAGGTGATTTTTGGGCCAAAGTGACTAAACTTCTCAATTTCCCAAAACCCCCAAACTTATTTTCTTCAATCCACTTCAAACCCGAGGCTTTTTCATTCACAACTTTTCTCTCCTTTTCTTCTTTCTCTACTTTTTTCATATTTTTTCCAACACCATCATTCATTCATTTCATGGTGCTTTTCTTTCTTTTCTCTCTTTTTTTTTTTTCTCTCTTTTTTCTCAAGCACCAAAATTTTTTTTTGTGCATTTAGGATTCACATCAATCCTTTATTTCATAGCTTCCATGCCTCAATACTTGAAATACAAAGATACCAAACAATTCCCAACCAAACTCTCATCACCGTATTCACCCTCATACACTCTTTCCCCCCAAAATTTGTCCTAATAATTTCATAGGAAATCCACCATTAAAGCTCAATCACGGGGGTCAAAGGTATGAAAGGCAAAATTATGATAACAACCACCTTATACTCCCGGAGTGAAAGGTAGGACTAAGAATTTATAGCCTAATATCATTTTTTAGTTACGAAACTCATGCCAAATAGATAGAGAATAAGTGCAAGTTCTAGATCTTGTGCCCTCAATCTTGCCACTCACAACCAATAAAGACATGACAATATCATGGCTCAAATCTCACAGCTTTTTGTCAAGTCCTATGCATTAGCCACACACAAAACTCGACAATTCAAAAGTTCAACTAAAGCATGGCTTGACAACTAGATTCCGCTCTATCATTGGTCAAGGTAAATATCAAGCTCACTAAATAAATCATGATTCAAACCTCAAGCTCTTGTTTGGGTTCATCACACACACACAAACACACAACATCCTAACCACAATCTACATGCCATAAAATAATGTAATGAATCTAATTGGTAGAAGGAACGGTAGAAAGCGTTACACATCGGCACACACGATCAAACCGCTCTCCATACCTTATTTGTACCTACTACAAATCAACACAAACACCCTCAAACTATTGAGCATAATCAAGCCAATTAAGTTCTCATTTCCACCGACTTTCCACAAACCAATCATCAACAAAAATAAAGCAATATCCACTAGCTCCACCATTCAAACCAAATCATTAAACAATCCACAAATCAAACCAAATAGAAAGAATTCAATCTCATGCAAGCTCGCTAATAATCCATCAACATACCCATTCAATTAAAATTTAAACATCCAAATAACAACCACATTCAAAACCAAAGTGAAGGTAGATCAATATCATTATACAACCAAATCGAAAGTCAACTAAAATAAACTAGAAAGCAGTAAAGATAGAGAGAGAGATCACGTCACCGACTACCGACACTTCCCCCCAAACTTAGTCAAGTGATACTAAGTTTGCAAAAAGGTAGGCGGTGAGGTATCACTCCATTGGATTCTGCTACGATTCCTACAAAGAAAAGTGCAAAAATCAATCCATAAAACAACAATTGAAACAACATAAGAAAAACAAACACCACACTCCGGATGGGTTGCCTCCCATCAAGCGCTTTTTAAAGTCCATAGCTCGACTACCGTACCTTAATCAATAAAAGAAACTTCCAACACAGTACGATGTACATCATTCACATAATATGGTTTAGCGCGATGCCCATTAATCCTAAAACAAGGACCACCATTCTCACGTGCTAACTCCAATATACCATTTGTCAAACACTTCCTTCACAATGAAAAGCCCGGACCATTTAGAGCGAAACTTACCAGGCATTAGCTTTAACCGAGAATTGAAAAGAAGCACCAAATCACCGGGAGCAAAAGATTTACCCCTGATATGCATATCTGAAACTTCTTTGTACGCTCCTTGTAAATCTTTGAGTTTTCATAAGCCTCATTGCGGAATTCATCCATTGCATTCAAATGCAAAGCTCGTTCACCTTGATCCTTCCTCCAATCAACATTAACAATCTTCAAAGCCCAATAGGCTTTGTGTTCCAACTCAACCGGTAAATGACAAGACTTCCCGAATACCAATTGATATGGTGACATACCAATTGGAGTTTCGAAAGTCGTGCGATATTCCCATAAAGCATCATCCAAATGCTTGGACCAATCTTTCCGGGAAACTACCATTTTCTCCAAAATAGCTTTGATCTCCCTATTGGCAAGCTCAGTCTGACTATTAGCTTGAGGGTGATAAGGAGTAGTTATCCGGTGCTTAACTCCATATCTTGCCAATAAATTCTCCAACAATTTGTTACAAAAATAGCTTCCCCCATAGCTAACTAACACTCTAGGAATTCCAAAACGTGTTACTAACCCTTGCAAAAATTTCATCACAACTTTAGCATCATTAGTAACAGTTGCACAAGTTTCCACCCAACGGGACACATAATCCACAGCAAGCAAAATATAATGATAGCCACAAGAAGAAGGAAAAGGGCCCATAAAATCAATCCCCCAAACATCAAACAAATCAACTTCAATAAAAAGTCTAGAGGGCATCTCATCCCGACGAGTAATGGAACCTGTTTTCTGACATCTATCACAAGCCTTAACAAAATTCATGCAATAACGGTAAATAGAAGGCCAATAAAAACTACAAGAAAGTACCTTCAGGGCCGTTCTATTAGCAACAAAATGCCCTCCACTCTCGGAATCATGACATTCCTCTATTATCCGTCTCCACTCTCCCTGGTGCACACACCTTTGAATGACTCCATCTGCGCATCTACGAAACAAGAAGAGCTCCTCCCAATAATAAAATCGCACATCTTTGAGGAACTTCTTTCTTTGATGGTACTTCAAGTCAGGAGGAAATACTCCAGCAACAAGAAAATTAGAAAAATTAGCGTACTAAGGAGTATTATAAGCCACATAAAATACTTGTTCATTGGGGAAACTATCATTGATACAATGTTGATTTTCGTCCCCACCATCCAGGTCCTCTAATCGAGACAAATGATCAGCCATCACATTCTCACACCCTTTCCTATCTCTAATTTCTATATTGAATTCCTGTAACAATAGAATCCACCTAATGAGTCGAGGTTTTGCATCTGGTTTTTTAAACAAGTATCGTATAGCAGCATGATCAGTGTACACAATTGACTTAGCACCTACCAAATATGAGCAAAATTTATCATATGCATAAACCACGGCTAAAAACTCTTTCTCAGTTACAGTGTAATTACATTGAGCGGGATTTAAAGTCTTGCTAGCATAAGCAATTACCCTGAAAACTTTATCCCTAACTTGTCCTAAGGCCACCCCAAGTGCAACATCACTTGCATCACACATTAACACAAATTCCTCATCCCAATTCGGTGAAATAAGCACATGAGCTGTCACAAGAGCCTTTTTCAGTTTCTCAAAAGCAGCAACACATGCTTCATCAAAAACAAATTGCACATCTTTCTCAAGCAAACAACATAAAGGTTTAGTTATCTTAGAAAAATTTGAATAAATCTCCTATAAAATCCAGCATGTCCTAAAAAACTCCTCACACCTTTCACCGTCTTAGGAATGAGTAATTGTTCAATAGCACAAATCTTAGCTTTATCAACTTCTAACCCTTTACTAGATATCTTATGTCCTAACACAATTCCTTCACAAACCATAAAATGGCATTTTTCCCAGTTAAGAACAAGATTTGTCTCCTCACATCTAGCAAGAACAGTCTCTAGATTCTTTAAGCATACATCAAATGAATTACCAAATACCGAAAAATCGTCCATGAATACCTCCATAATCTCCTCAATAAGCCCATGAAATATAGCCATCATGCATCTCTGAAATGTAGCCGGTGCATTGCAAAGACCAAAAGGCATCCTCCGGTAAGCAAAAACTCTGTAAAGACATGTAAACGTTGTTTTGTGTTGGTCCTCCGGTGCCACCATGATTTGATTGTACCCCGAATAGCCATCCAAGAAACAATAGTGAGAGTGCCCTGCATGACGATCAAGCATTTGGTTAATAAAAGGTAAGGTAAAATGATCCTTGCTAGTAGCTAAATTTAAAGCACGATAATCAATACAAAACCGCTATCCTTTAGTAGGTCTCTCCATCACTTCTTCCCCATTCTCCTTTACTACCTTTTTGAATCCCCCTTTCTTGGGTACCATATGCGTCGGGCTTACCCACTCACTATCACTTGGAGCATAAATGATATTAGTATCAAGCAACTTAAGAACCTCTTTCTTCACCACTTCTTGCATCATTGGATTCAACCTTCTTTGAGGTTGTCGCTTAGGCTTACATGTTTATTCAAGAAGTATCTTATGCATGCAAATGGTTGGGCTTATTCCCTTAATGTGTCAGACAATTGCCAACCAATAGCTGACCTATGCATCCTCAAAACTCGAAGTAATTTATCAACTTCACAACTTGAAAGTCCGGTTGAGATGATTACCGGATAAGTCTCATTTTCACCCAAAAATGCATACTTTAAATGGTCAGGTAACTTCTTCAATTCTACTTCTGGGGCTTTACTCTTCAATTCCATCTTCTTTTGTTTAGCTTCACTATCCTACTCTTTAGTTCTTAATTCCAAGAACTTAACCACCCCATTTGATACATCAATAGGGAAGTTATCTAACACTCGGACATACTCCACAATGTCTTCTTTTACTTCTTCTTTTCCACCTACATTCTCCGTATAATATGATTTTTGCAAAATATCCTCCAATGGTTCTCTTTCGGCACTTTTGCAAAAGTTAAGTCTTGCATTACCTCTACCATGCTACAATTCTCTTCATTTTCCTCCTCCGTACTCCTCTTCATAGCTTCCAGAAAAGAGAAAGTGATCTTTCTTCCATCGAATTGGAAGGTCAACTGTCCAAGTTTCATATCAAACAATGCTCCTCTAGTAGACAAGAAGGGTCTACCCAAGATCAACGGAACATCTCTATCATCTTCCATGTCAAGTATCACAAAATCGGCCGGAAATATAAAATCACGCACTTTAACCAAAACATCTTCAACAATCCCTTTAGGATATGATAAAGACCGGTCCGCCATTTGGAGCGTCATTGTGGTTGGCTTGATTTCCCCTATTTCCAACTTTTTGAACAAAGATAAGGGCATTAAATTAATGCTAGCCCCAGAATCACACAAAGCTCTAGTTACTTCTATTCCACCAATCATACATGAAATAGTGAAACTCCCCGGATCTCGCCTTTTGAAAGGCATCTTCCTTTAAATTACGGCGCTACACTCCTAAAAAAGGTTCAACGTCTCATATTCTCCAATGCCATACTTACTCTTTTAGGTAAACATCTCTTTCAACATTTTCATGTACCCCGGCATCTCTTGTAAGACTTCTAGTAAAGGAAGATTTATTTGAATCTTGCTCATATGCTCTAAAAATCGAGCAAACTTCCTATTTTTTCTATTTTTCTCAAAACGTTGAGGAAAAGGCATACGAGGTGTGGATTCCTCCTCCAAAGATTTATCCTCTTTCACTTCTTTTTCCTTAGCCATCTTTGGAATGACTTCTTCTTCCTCTTTGAAAGTAACCTTCTTCCTAGTGCCTCCTTCATTCTTATCTTTTTCTCCAACATATTCTTTTTGTTTCGGTCCCTCATAAGAGTGCCCACTTCTCGTGGTTATAGCTCTACATGCTCCTCCCAAAGGACCTTCTTCTTTCTCACTCAATTGATTCATTATACAAGAAACTTGTGTCTTGATGTCTTCCAATAATTTAACATTCTTCTCACATTTCCATTCTACGTCGACCTCTATTTCCGGTATCTCCTCTTCTTCTTCTTCCAAATACCCATGTTTCGGTCCATTCCAACAATTTTGTGAAGTAAAACTTGACTCATGCCATGAATCATATGAAATTCCCCCACCATATGGCTTATACTCTTGACAGTTTCTCCACTCGTGCTCCATTGTATGGACATTACCTCCGTACACAATATCCTTTCTCTCAAGCTTATACATCAACTTGTCCATTTTCTCTTGCATTGAAGCCATTTGAACTCGCAAAGCTTCTATCTCATTTTTCTCCTTCACTGATTTAATTACCTAACAATCTATTCTTTCTCTTGGCCATTGGCAATTATTGGCAGCTATCTGCTCAATCAACCTCCATGCTTCATCTTCTTCTAGATTGAGAAATACTCCACCAGATGATGCATCCAATAATGTTTTCAATTCATATCCCAATCCTCCGTAGAATTGGCAAATTAACTGACTTTGTGAGAAACCATGCCGTGGACATTTGCGTAGAAGCTCTCGGAACCTATCCCATGCTTCATAGAGCGGTTCATCATACCTTTGCCCAAACGATGTATATCGGCCCTTCTCTTCAAAGTCAAACTTGGCGGGAAAAACTTGAATAAAAACTTTTCTCTCAACTTTTCCCAAGTGGCAATGTTCGATTTATCTATACCTTCGAACCAATTCCTAGCTCCATCCCTCAAAGAAAAGGAGAATAACCGCAGCCTTATTTGATGTTGGGGAACTTGGTTGATCTTTATTGTATCCGTAATCTCCAAGAATCGAGATATATGAACATTTGGATCCTCGGTTACGTGTCCCCCAAATTGGTTGTTCTGAATCATTTTGACCAACTGTGGCTTTATCTCAAATTGCGTGGCATTTAGTCCTAACCAAAAACCTCCCGTTATCGGTTCCCCTTGAGGTCGAAAAAGATTTTGAAGTGGTCTCCGAGGACCATTCCTCTCATTTAACATAGCTTTCATCAACTCAAGTTGTCTCTCTAACTGTTGGGAAATTTGTCTAAGTTTCCCTCCCTCAGTAGCTACTTGTATAGATCTTAGTTTTGGTGGATCAAATCCTAAGTCCTACCAGCGTCAGTTGTCTCTAGATAGCTCTAGATCTCAAATGTAAAGTCCTGTTTAGGTATTTTGAGTTGTAAGTCGCAGCTGATCAAGACTCATGCTGACTTTGTTCACCAGCATGAGAAGTGCCTTCAGTGGAAAAGTTTCACCAGCAGGCGACTGACAAAACTGATGCTGACACTGTTCATCAGCATGAGAAAGAGCTAATGACTGGTTACTGTTCACCAGTTGGGAAGGATTTCACCAGCAGGCGGCTGACAAATCATACCAGCAGAATACGTGTTCTCACTGACACTATTCACCAGCGGTGAAGCCACCAGTCATGGGAGATTCCAAGAGTTAACATCAGACATATTGGTAGACTTAGATTGTGCCAGCGCAAGTCACCAGCAGAGACTGCCAGCACAAGATCACCAGAATGATCTACCAGTCGGATGTTACCAGCAGAATTCCAGATTCTCTCTCCCAGAGTCTTAGAGACAAAAAGAAGATTCGTCGAGGAATTAACTGACAGAGTATGACTTTAAGGAGGATACCTTAAAATCCATCAGTTACAAGACACTAGTCTCGATTCCTCGTACTGACGAATAGTGCCGTTCTGACATAAAGAGATCAATGTCAGATAAAGCGGACGAAAGTATGGCACTTTCCGGAAAAACATACCTGCCGCCGTCTGAAGGACATGCGAGGACAGAGACCTTTTCAGGATGTGTCCAAACGGCTAGGAGATTTGAATGGGATCCCGCGTCTATAAATACCTCGGATCCATCAACATTCAATACTCTTCTCCCTCGCTCAACTACCGAAAGTCTGAAACTTTATTGCAAGCAAGCAGAACACTTTCGAGGCCTTTCTAAAGGCTATCCGTGTGTTGATTTATCAAACACGAGACTTCAAGCTTCCAGCTTGTAAGTTACTGATCTCTTTGGTGCTCTTTCTCCTCCGAGGAAGTTCACAGCAGCTCTTGTGCCAGCCAGCACTTGAGTTATCACGGGCAGTTTGCCGTATTGAGAAGATACGTTCTTGGGAGAACTAAACACCCAGTGAGCTGTGGAGGTTGAAGTGACGTGCTCGCACTCCACCAGCTGTGAAGAGTTGAAGAGGGAATCAAGGCCGGGAGCGGTTGATCTAGTGAACTGGTGGACAAGGCATTCACCAGCTAGAGATAGATCGTAGGACACTTGTACCCGATTACTCTTAGTGAAATTTCCAGTGCTACGACTGGAGAGTGGACGTAGATCGATTGATCGAACCACTATAAATCCTTTGTCTTTATCAGTTTTCCGCATTACATTCGTATTTTAAACCCAGCACCCAAGTGCTGGTGTATATCCTGAAAACTGATAACTGTGCAAACAAGGCCTAAAATTTTCTAAGTTTTGAATCACCAGCTGACAGGTCCCAGTCAGTTGGTTAACCAGCAAGTGCAAGAAAATGTTTACTCTTTTATTATTTCCGCTGCAAACGTTTTATACTCTGAAAAACCGGGACCAACACTAACTCTTCAATCCTAACCGTGTCCTCTCCATGGTTAGCCATATCAAAATCAATCTCAATATTTCCTCTCCTTTCTTGAATTTTCCTTGCCTCAAGCTCCCTAGCCTTTGATCGAGTGATTATAAACTACCTAGGAAAAATCAACAAAACCAATTACAAAACAAAACAATTCAACTAAACAAACTAGAATAATTAGCAAACAAATGTTAGTAACAATATTCACACAAGCATTTCCTCAAACACCTAGCATACACTTCTTCAAACTTTCAATAATTTCACAAGACCTACTAGAAGAATTCCCCGGCAACGGCACCAAAAACGTGACGACGGTGAAATACAACACTATCTTCACGTTAAATTTTATCAATCCGAGTCCTTTTCAATTCGCTCTAGTGAAGATCACTTACTCGTTTGAAGGTTCAAATAGCTAGGCAAATAATAGTCATTGGTAATTGTTTAACTAGGCAAAACAAAATATAAACCAAGCATACAAGTAACTAAGCAATAACCAAACATGTGTATTTAAACTTCTCAAGCCAAAACAATTGAGTAACTTGTTTAGGTAGATTAAAATCTCAAGTTCAAAAATAAGAAGATAGTGAGTGTTGATTGAATTTCTATTGTTCCAAGTTGAATCAAACTATGTTGTAAACCAAGTTTAATCCCTAGGAGGTTGAGCAATCGACCCTACATTCACTAGCCCCTTGCTACGGTGAGCTAACGGTAGATGACACTAGGAATTGCAAACAACTACGTTATTAACCCCTAGATCACTCCCAATCGATCGTCAATTATCGCCCTACGACCTAGCCCCGCACAGGGATTGGAACTAAAATCGTAAGAATATACACTTTTCACGACAATTCCGCCCGCGTGTTGGCTGCAGCGTTCACATCAGCTACCTCAAAAGCTGGCTATTACCTACACTAAGAGGTAAGGAACAAGCTCAAGTGCAATTCAATCCCTCAAAGGAAAGTAAACAAGCAAATTTGATATCAACTCATCACAATATCCATTCTAAAACACTCACATATGAATTTAGTTCTTCATACCTTGAATTGAGTACAAATCAATAAGAGAAATGAGAGAATCCATTACAAAATTGCAAGGTCAAAATGTAATCTTCCTTGATTGCCTTCCTTGGACTCAATCTACCTTCCTTCCTTCCAAGATCTTCACCAAGTTAGAAGAACTTGGAGATGAATCTAGAGAGAACTCTCATGACGGTTATTTGAGATCTGACCAAAAGTTCTTTTAAAATTTGGAAATCCCCCTTTTATATACGAGCTCCCAGGGCCTCGGATCGCCCCGGCCGAAATTGGCTCGCCCGAGCTAAGTGAAAAACTACCAGAAACTGCAAATCATGTAATGGCTCAGCCGAGCCAGGATTGGCTCGGCCGAGCGGACCCTCTGAAGTGCAGGCTCGGTCGAGCACTGCAGGGTCGGCCGAGCCAAGCCTCTGTTCCAATGGCTCGGTCGAGCCTGCCTT
>JAPKLW010000245.1:386190-414521 GCA_026898455.1 Plectranthus barbatus | reverse complement strand
TGCAACCCGTTCCTAATAACGTGGTAATAAAGGGGCGAGTCAGCATTGTTACCGTGGTGAAGGTTAAAACAATGTTTTATTAATTAATTATGTTCTGGGTTGAACAAGGAAGGATTAATTAATAAAGAGGGCCCACTTTATTATTTGCATCTGATCCCTGGTCTGGCCCATTAATTGCTCACAGCCCATTAGGGTTAGGGTTTCTCAAAACCCTAACACTATATATAGGCCTTCTCTCTATTAGATCATTAATGTTGAAAAACTAGGGTTTTCAGTATAATTGAGAGAGAGGGCGGCGGCTGATCCTGTAGGGAGAAACTGATCGATTTCTCCAGATCTCGGATCCAACTTGGTGGATAATCCTCACCAGATTTCCAAGGAGCAAGGGAACAGATCAGAAGATCAGATCTGTAGGAACAACCGTTCATCGCCGGCGTCCAAGATCCAGATCCAGATCTATTTCATCTTTGTTATTCTCCGATCTAGATCTGTAGATCAAACGGTGAAATCAAGTATTCTCTAGATCCATCCTATGCAATTAATTTTGTAGGAGCATGCATAGGATTCGCATGGTTTATTTAATTAAAATTTATTCCTGGTACCCTAAGAACGATCCTTGGCAAGAAATTCATAATGGCAACTCGTGTTGTCCATCGTAGACTCAAACCCTACACCTTCTTCAATCTGTCTCTCTCCTCCTGAGAGACTAGAGGGCATTCATACTTCAGATGATATGGAGAGTTGCACTCGTAGCGTGTGCGTGGCTCTCTCTTTGTGAACCTTTGCTTACTGGACTGTGCTTCCTTTTCTTTTCCTTTTGTCTTCTCAAGAAGCATGGTCAGGTTCCTTAGTTGTTCTTCCAGTTTGGCAACTGATAGTTCAGTTTCCTTCTTCTGAACTGTTTTGGAGGTGTCCTTCACTGGTGAGGATTGGTAGACAGTTTTTTCGAAGTAAATTGGCCTTTTTGATTGCCTTTGGAAATCTCTCTTTACGAAGAATACTGCATCGCCATCAGTTACTGAGTTTGGAGTTCTGGCAGCTTCGTTCATGTTCACCATTTGAATATCCCATTCATGGGCTTGGAGTTCAACGAATAGCTCTTTGGTGGTCATTTTGGAGAGATCCATGGTTTTCAAACTTGTGGTTTTGACAAACCAGTCTTCCTTCGGAAGTCTTGAAACAATTTTGGCATTCATATCTGCCACCTTTTCTTCTCTTCCAAGACTTTTCATTTCACTGACGATGGCATTGAACCTTGCTTCCATCGATTTGATTGATTCACCAGGTAGCCTCCGGAAGGATTCATATTTCTCTACAACGACCTGCTTCTTATTTTATTTCATCGTTTCTATTTCTTTTGTTAGGTCGTTGATCCAATCCTAGAGTTCTTTGGCCGTGTTGTTCTCTACAACTGCTTCCGTGAGAGAGTCTGGGAGAGATTGTATGATCATCTCCTGTGCGATGAGATCAACCTG
The DNA here is from genome assembly GCA_026898455.1 of Plectranthus barbatus. Taxonomy (NCBI): domain Eukaryota; kingdom Viridiplantae; phylum Streptophyta; class Magnoliopsida; order Lamiales; family Lamiaceae; genus Plectranthus; species Plectranthus barbatus. Next base: position 413,046 of record JAPKLW010000245.1, on the reverse strand, counting down.
ATGACGTTTCTTGTCCTCAAGTGTCCAGTTCTCCATTAGTTTATCTATCATTTCGACACCGCCTGGATCCCCTTCGGTTGCGAGGTGGACTTTAGGAATTTGGATCTTCATTGGTCCATTCTTCAGAACTTCATCCATCTCTGGATGTTGAGCTCTTAGTTGAATGAGACATCTCTTCTTCCATACTTCAAACTTCTCCGGGTTGTACTTTAGAAGGCTTGGATAATTCATCATTATCTTAAGATAATCTGCTCGCTAATCACACTTAATAAAGAATTAGAGTGTAAGGAAGTATAGATCCGATCTTAAGTGACTCAAAACAGGACAACCTAGAAAGACCTACCTGCGCTGATACCACTTGTTGGTCCTAGATCAGAGTACGTATGATGTGCAGCGGAAGTATTAAGACTGTTAAATACACTCTAAATCATGGCAGTTCAGTTTCCTTTCTTACTCAGTTTTATGTAACAGTTTTAAGAAAGACAGTTTGATTTAGCCAGCAAATTAAGTAGACAGTTTTACAGTTTATGAGCAGTTTGGCAGTTGTACACTTCAACACTTCCAGACAAGTGTTGAAGTTTTTAAGATATAAATGAAAACTGTAAGATGCGTAAAGTATGTAAAACTGTAAATGAGACAGGATATTTATAGTGGTTCGGAGCCTTAAGTCCTACGTCCACTCTTCGGATATCTGATCCGAAAATTCACTAAGTTATGAAGATACAATCCTCACGATCTATAGCCAGTTGCTGCAGAGACCTCCGTCCATAGCACAATGGATCACTCGCCCAGATAGTTGTACTTCACTCCTTCTTAAGTTCGTCAAAGGTTTTGTGTCTTCTCTGTGAACTGACAGTCGACAAAGATGGACTTAGGACAGACCTCCCTTTTCCTTCTCCGTTAGATTGGATGGTTGAGTTCTTCCCAGAACGTACACTGGTTAGCAGTTGCCCGTAATAACCTTCTCTTTGCTCAGAAGATTAGGCTACTGTGTTCTTACTCAAAAAGTAAGAGCACCAAGAAAGTAGATTAAGTCAGCAGACTTAATCCTCGTGTACACAAGGTCACACGGAGAATCTCGAAGGATTCTTTAAGCAATGATGCCTCTTGTTCAATAAATGAACCACGGAGTTAATGCCTTCTTACTTGAGAGCTTTTAATTCGTCAGAGTGACGGCAATGATTAATATGTCGAAGATTGTGTTGTCTCTGTTGCTCCTGTTATTTATAGTCATTGTGGAGAAAATAGCCGGTAGAGACAATTTGAAGGATGTCCAATCAGAGTCCACCCTTCTCTGAAAAGTAGCGTGCACTTCTTCCTTTTCTGCGGTACTGTCCTGCTTTTGCACGTTAGTTTTGTACTTGATGTGTCAGACTCCGAACAACGTTGTACGCTAGTCACAACTGATTTGTCATTGACTTCTTCAATGTTCGTTTGCAACTAAACGACATCTTGCTTTGTATGCATTCCTTGACGGAAAACTGTCCTGGTCTGAAATTGTGAGCGCCTCTCGACAGTTTCTCTGTGAAAACTGTGTCCACGATTTTCTTGATAAATGAATCTTGACAGGAAAAACTGTCTGCGTAGTTTTTCTTAACCGTTACTCTACTCGGTTTTCTTCTTCCTTTGTGATTGACAGTTATCTCGTCTGAATGGCTTCTTCTTCAAAACTGTTCCACAGTTTTGATAGTTTTCTTCACCTAGACTATTACAACTCGATCATTCTATACAAGGATTACATGAGGTAATAACTTTAAGGCCTAGACTTTGGTATATAGTTTTGACACATCAAAACATCAAATTAAGGTGGGATTTCTACATCAACACCTAACACCGGCCAAATCGAACCGTACTCACCCCTATAACGTGTGACTTTTAAAAAATTTGACTTTGTTTTATTTGTTACTTTTGCCCAAACATTAACTTTCATTGCTAAATTTTCGTTTCCATCATCAAATTAGAAATAAACTCATAATTTTGGCATTTATTGGAAAACACATAGTTTGTATCATAATTAAAAAAAGGAAAATGTTCAATTATATTCCAAACTATTTCATTTTTTGAAATCTAATCCAAATGTTTAAATAAATATCCAAACTATTTAAAATTATACAAATCTATCCTCTATTAATTTTCCAGTCAACGAAAAAGTTGAATGTGTTGCTGTAATTTGATATCAACTAATTAATACCACGTGTAAATGCCATGTGTCAAACTCAATTTTTTGAATTTTTTTTAAATCTAAAATTAAAAAAAAATCAAATCCTAAAATGCATAAAACCTTTATTGGTAACATGATATTAAAAAAAAATCCCCAACACCCAAATATCATAAAACCTTAATTGTAACCCTCTCTTCTCGAATTTCAATTTTCGAGGAGATGGTATTCTGATTCCAAAATGGAAGAAAACACTTCAGAGTTTTTTTATTGGAAAAATATTTAATTATATCCCAAACTATAAATATTTTATCAAATTTAATTCAAACATTTCAAATTTCAAATAAATACCCAAAACTATTGAAAACTATGCAAGTATACGACAATATATGACATGTGGCATTTACACATGACATAAATATGCTGACATGGAATTCTGGCAATATAATCAACTCTCTGTTAATCGGAAAAATAGTTGAGCATACATTCGTACAATTTTGAATAGTTTGGGTATTTCCTGAAACATTTAGATAGTTTGGGTTAGATTTGAAAAAATGAACATAGTTTAGAATATAATTGAACCTTTTGCTTAAAAAAAGTATAATAGTTTAAAATGTATTTGGACATTTACCTTATATTATATGAAATTATGATCAAATTTATTGTTGCATGGGCATAGTTATTATTATACAATGAAATTCAATAAACCAACGGACTCGAGAAAGTGTTAGTTGAGCCTACTACACATTAAAACTTCAGCTATATGTTAACTTTAATAAATATTTTTGGATCAATAGCATGCTCTCGCTCGTCTTGAAAGAAGTTTGAAGACCATTATTTATAAGTTGTGATGAATGCTGGTTGCTGTAAGATGAATGTTGGTTCCAGTCCCAACCCCATTACTACTCAATAGGCCATTGTGCCTCTAATACTCATACCCACAACCTTGAAAACATGGTTACAGTCAACATTCCATGAAAAATAGGAACAATGATAGCAATAAGACCTATTTCAAAGATATTTTTTAGAATATCAAATATAGTTTTTTAATAAAAATATATTAATTTAAAGTTTAAACTTACATACCCAAAAGTTCCTAGTAAGCTTGAGCTCATGACATTTTAATTACAAATAAGATGATTTTATCGATTCAATATCCCGAACAAGGGGACTAGACATATTTATTCATATATATTGACTCTATTAGAAACGAATAATTCTACATGTAATAAACTGAAATCCTGAAATTAAGGAATGAATACGATTAAATATTAATATAACATAAAGCATGAGTAGAGATGTTAATCGTAACTTATAAATGTAACTTATAAATATCGTCACTACGTTCTAGTTACTACCCCTTAAAATATTTGCCTTCACAATAAATATTTATGGCAAAAACTTGCATTAGGCACGCCTAAACAGTTTATGTGGGTTTTATCCATACCGAAATGAGTTCACCCATTCTAAATAGGATTTATTAATCCACAATTAAGGTATATTAGATGGGTTTAACTTGAGTTAATGGATAAAACCCGCCTAAACCATTTAGGCGTGCCTAACCTGAGACCTTCCCAATATTTATATGTGTCTGCATCCAGCTCAGTTGTACCTTCATCTCAAGAAAGAGCTCTCTCTCATCTAATTTCTATCAAATATAACAAGATGCGCATTTAGCATGCATTCACCCATAGCCTCCTTTATCTATCTTTATTGGCCACATGCATGCCTCAAATAACTCATTATTTCCGACGGATTGTCACCAGCCACCATGGCTCGGATATCTTCTCCAACGTGATATATATCAACTAAATAACTATATCTGGTGATCATATCAGGCACAACATCTAGTCCTAAACAGCAGCTCCGCCCCCATCCTCTACTCGAACATGCACTCAATAAAGTATTATAGGTATTGATTTGGGATAATGGCATAGGATCGGATTTCATATAGTGCTAAAAGTATATCTCTCTTCATAAGTCAGTTTTGCACGAAGAAGATTAGTGCTAACATAGTTTTCGAATTAATCCATTTTAATAATGTGTATCCCAATAGAAGTTTGAGATTAAATTATCTGACTTCTTGCAGAGTTCATTTTGAACTGTCCTTCACCGAACTTGATCTTCAGTCCATACAATTTGAATAGATGAATTATGATTTCACCGAAATTATTTAATTCCTAACACACGTATATATGTTACATCTTATATTACATCATACATTTAAAATTATTGAATTAAGTTTTTAAATTAAAATATACTTTTTTTGCCCTAAAATTGAAACATTTACTTTGAAGGTCTCTAAACTTATCCCTATATATGTATATTCTCTATACCATTAATATAACCTTGATTGCTCCCAACTCTTAATTTTGAAAATATAAGATATAACAAAACGTATTTTTAATTCACTAATTAATAAAAATATTTCGAACTATAAAAGACAGACATTAAAATGAAACATAGTAGCCAAAAACTAAGTAAACTGTAAGATATAACATGTTTGGTTTAAAAAACTACTCCAATAGTCAAATATAGTTAGTGTAAATTTCGTCACAAAAATTTATATAAATCTTGAACGCATGAAGCCCACGTGCCATTTCCACGTGGCACACCACGTCGGAGCCGGGCTTCTATCATTGGGCCCACTCCTATGCTGCGCGCCCATAGAGCCCAAACTGAAACCGCCCCGATTGTCAGCGTCTCGGCATTTCATGTAATTAAATGGATTCTCAGGGGTAATCCCGGTATTTCGCACGGAGTGGAACATTCAGTTCATAACAGACAGCTCTGCTGAGGAAACGAGTTTATACGACTCCTCCGACCCAGAAATCTCAGGCAAAACTAATTATTTTTTAAGGAATCCGACATCAATGGACGCTCAAGAGGTAATCTCCGCCCCCGATTCCGCCATGTTTGGGCTCCGACTCCGCCGTCTCCATGGCGGCGCAACCATTTATGTTTTCCATCGGTCGCACCAACTACCGAATTGATACCCTTAACCGTTTCTTCGCACGCTGCATTTCTTTTTTAAAATTTCTTGCAAGTCCGATCCTTTCTTTTTCGTTCTTTTCTTGATCTTGCTGCTTTGGTTTTTGGCGATTTCGGTTTATTTTTTGTTTTTTCTTTGTTGGTTATGAGGTTTGGTCATGTTCCTATATTTGTAAGAAAATGCAGTTTTGTTTTGGTTATCGTGTGTGGTTTTGTTCCACGGTGAGGCAGCAAATGATGGACTTTGTCTTTTTTCTTGAATTAAAATTTTCAAAATGGGGTTAAATTTAGATAATTATTGTAAGTATTCTTGGTTTTTCCTGTTTTAAAGGTGTATATGTTGAGATGAACTTTTCTTTATGGATTGATTTCACTTATTTTACTGTTTTTATGAATGCAGAAATTGGTAGCATTACAAAAGGCGTATGCTGATATCATATTGAATATATCTAAGGAGGCAGCTGCTAGGGTTATGTCATCTGAGAGGAGGGCTGCGCAGTATCAACACGAGCTGAAGACAGCAAAAGAGGAGGCTCTGCGGATGCTCTTGCGCCTCAAGCAAATGATGGATGCTAGGGTGAACTATTTGATTTCAAGTTTTAAATTTTTTTTAGGGGATTGTCTTTCACTTTGATGCATTTCTTGAAACTAGTATTGTGAGTTTGACCTTTATGTTCCCGTAGTGATATTCTGAATGAACAAGTTTGATCACCGTACTTTTTTTGGTTGGATTTGTAAACATGGTTTTGATGTTTTGCTTGATGTCTTGTCACACATAGTTTCATTGTAGAGTTTAATTGAGGGTTCCTTGATGAATTTACAAGTGGTGGTTTTGTATGCTTTGGTTTGGTTGTTAAAGTTTGGTCCTTTCTGATGTTATTTGCCGATTCTTTCATACCTCAGATATATCATGTTATTTGAAAGATGCTATTGAAAGCAGAGGAGTTCTTAAATGAGTGTGGCATTCTAAATTTTTTATGCTACACCTCACCTGACTATTCTTAGCTGAACCAAATAGATTTATTTGGCATTTTAATGTTTCATATTGCAGTTTGTAAGAATGCCCAGTGTTTTAACTAAGGTGGCTTTGCCACTAGTGAAATGCTTTTCTCTCCCTATATTCTTTCTGATCCCATTTGCTAGAGAAATACTTTGTTTCTCTCTAAAGTTATGTTAATCTCTTAGTCACATTTTCATGGAACTATATTGCATTGCTTTTAGTTTCTTGGTATTGTTCCATCAAGTGTGTTCTAATTTTTGCGTAGCCCATACTACACAAAAACAAGAAATATACAGCCAAATTGATTAAACAATTTCAATCCTATCACTCATATATCGCCACTTTTTCAGACTAGTGAAGTGGAAGCTGCTGCACTGCTTCAGCGGAAGAAGATTGAAGAACTAGAAGCTCAACTTCAGGAAGCTGAAGATATTGTAAAAGATCTCAGGGAAGAATTGGGAGAAGTGCAGGACAAATTGGATAGTTTAAAGAACAACTATCTGCAGAATGTAAATAGGTCAGGCGCGGTGCCTACGACAATTTACCCATATGATTCTAGTAAATTTCTTCAGCCAAGCTCCCGAGACGTGGTTTCAGTAGGTTCTGAAATAACAATGTCAAATCCTAGCCAGAAAAATGAATGTTCCAAGTGTTATTACAGCAAGAAAGATTGCATGTGTAGTTCAAATATTCAGAATCAGAATTTGCCTTCCATAATATTGAGAGACAATTACAAAGAGCCCGGGCTACATAGAAATGGTCGCACACAGAGAATCCGCGCATGTGAGAGGAATCTGTTGGACAAGGAATCGTGTCTTTCTAGGGAAGCTGATAGCATAAAGGATAAGAATGACATCAATGAGCCAGAAGGAGGTGGATTTATTGGTAAAGCACCATCACCATCATTTGGGGAACAAACTTGCAGTGAACTTGAGAACAAATTATTGGCAGATATTAAGCTAAGTAGCTTCCAACCTTTTCGTCGGAAAAGGAAAAGAGCTACTAAACAAAGACAAACTGTGACATGTTTGACTACGAAGCTAACTGATCCTTTCCGGAAACCTGGTCAACAGCCAGAACTTTTGATTGGACATATTCCTGTTTCAGTTAAAGATGATGCTCACTCTGATGAGAGTCTGTCAAGGAGAGCTCCAATAATAGCACCAGATGCAGCTGAGAATTTGATTCATCAGGGATGTGAAGATTCGTCAGGTGGGAGGAGCGAACTGCAAAACGATGAAGCTCTGAAGGAAAACATGGTTCAGTTGGGGGAGGAAACTGGAATTGCGGAGAGTTTACCGACTCCTGTTTGCAAAGTTGCTGTTGAAACAGATGATATGCCGTCAAACAGTTTGGACTGGAGTTTATCTGACACAACTAAAGGGCTTCCTAGCCAACCTATGAGGGAAAGAATCATCAAGTACACATTTCAAAGGAAGCATAAGAGAGGAGTTTCAAGTGGATTTAAAAGGAATGTGTCACTTGAGATGGAGAAGAGAAATGGTGATAAGAAAATTGCTCCTAAAAACCATGAGCCATCCATGGCTAGCTTGTCGGCTGAGACTTCCCGAGACAGTAGGCGATTGGCACAAGTTGCTCGTCAGGTTAGTGAATGAAAACCTCTAATTACATGTGAACCTTGCTTGCTTCCTATTTGTGTATCCACTTGCCTGTTCATGTACAACCGCATTGTTAGTTGGATAAGTCATGTGGGTATCTATTTTGCATGATTCATGTTTAATATTCCTTTTCAGACACTGCTGGTATTTCCTTTTTTTTTTTCTCTTTTGAAAACAGTGAAGGCACTTAACTTGTAACTCTTAATCATAATAATATCTCTTGCACCAAGAAATGTAATGCAATTATCCTAGTCCCAATATAAGCAAATTTGAGTTGTGTATTTTGTATGGGTAGTTAGATTTGCGAGCCATTGCCGTCGTCCTTGCCTCTTTTATACAAACCCAAGGAAACAGCTACAGATCATAGCCCTCTTTATTGTTTCGTCCCTTTGCAACATTGTGTTGACTTGACTTTAACTATACACACTTCTAATTACTTCCTCTCTTTACACTCTGTCATGCTGTTTTCTCGAGTTTATTTTGTTTCTAGGATGATCTATCTTGTTTCCTTGATGCTGATTTTGGATCTGGCAGCTTATATCCTTGTCCGAGAAGAAGTGGTGGAATTGATGGGAGGCTGAAAGAGAGATGATGATGATGATGATGGCCATCGCTTGTAATCTTACAGTTGTAGACTGCGTTTGAGACAAAGATAATTTATCTATCAATATGTATATCTGTATGAATATATATATAAAATCTGGGTTTACTAATTATGGACCACCATATCTGAGAATCTTAGTTGAATTGTCTCTTGATGGGAAGAGCAGGTTTATATCAGTTATTTCCTCTCTCTGTCAAGTTCTTGGTAAGGAAACAAACTTTAACAATGGTGTCTGTATTTGCTTATCAATTCTTGATCAATATCAAGTTTCTCACGAGATGATTCGAGAGATTTAGGCCACACTGAAATCATATCTTCAGACAACAATGTTGTTTGCAACTCCATTGGAGAAACTTGTGAAAGCCCCACTCTAGGGGCTTCAGCCAATGGATTCACTGTAAGGCCATTGCCACCACGGAGACGGTGTCTCCACCCTTTACCGGCTGCCAACGGACACCCTTTACCGTCTTCACGTTGGCAGCCGCGGCTGATGGGCTTCCACAAGAACAAACTTGTGCTCTTCTCCGAAGCTTAGAGCCAAGGAGCTCTGTACCTGGCAGCGAGCAGCACTGTTGCTCGAGATTCTTCCAGTTGAGATTTCATCCAAAGCCAGTTCTAATCCATGAACACGTGCCTCCAGTGACTGAAAGCCACTCTGTGAGCTGCCGATAAATCTCTGGATCACAAAGCATCAATGAAATATCAGTCAACTATCCTAAACGAATCATATTGTAGTTAGCTATAGCAGGGAAGGGAGTACCCTCATAAGGTCTAACAAATGAGACTGCTGATTTTCAATCTGGACAAGTTGCTTTCGTATCAGAGAGAGATCTTCACAGTCTCTCTGACAACTAACTACTTCGATGGCTTCATCAACACTCTGCTTCTCATCATCTTCTGTAATGGAAGAGCCGATAGGAGCAGCATTATCTAGTTTCATGTTGAAGGGTTTCTTGCAGTCCAGTTTTCGGAACATCGGTGGACTAGTTCTGGTTCCATTACCGCCGTGAGAAGTTCTTCCCCGGGCTGCAGAAGCAGGAGTGACATTGCCTGAGGATCCCTTGCTCTTAATTTGTTGAGCTTTTGAGCCAGGAGGGTGACGTCCATCCCCACCAATTTCTGTATAGACAGAAACAGAGAAACTGAAACTACTTGAATCATGAAACAATCCAATTGTTTCATAACAATCTAAAATTCATCAACCAATCATGTGTCTTGACTGTGATACCTTTTGATGATGCATGTGATTCACGAGTCGTTAGATCTGGAATCTCCTTCCAAGCCTCTATCATCTGATTCATCGTCTCCCTCGCAGTCTTCACCTAATTAATGAAAATTGAAACCCAACTTTCCCAATATACAACTCAAGAAGATACCATTTTTGTTTCTACCAAATCCAAGAAATTAAGTTCAAACCTTGTCGAATCGCTTAGTTTCAAAAGTCTTTAAGCAAGAAGCTTTGTACACGGACAGTGCATCTTTCTCCACCAACGCGATCTTTATCAATGCCTCCGCCGCTGCTTTCCTCGCCGCCCAGTCTTCGCTGCTCAAGAACTCCGTCAAGCACATGATCGAATTCTTCATCAAATTGTTCCCTCCGCCGCTCAAAACTCCCTCCACCCCTACAACGTGTCCCATCAGCGCCAAGATCGCGGCTTTCGCCTTAAAACTGTCGCATTTTGCAAGTTTCTCGAGCCTCGGCAGCAGCTTTCTCAAGCTCCCGACGTCGGGATTCCTCGACCCCTCGATCACCGCCGCCAAACACAACGCGGCGCCGTTTTGGGTGTTGGAGTCCTGCTCGATGAAGAGCGACTCGAGAAAAGGTTTGGTGATGGAGGTGAACGGGGGATAAGTGAGCTGCGATGAGAGGGAGAGAGAGGCGGCGACGCAAGCGGAGCGGACGGAGGAGTCCGGATCGCGGAGGCGGCGGACCACGGTGGACAGGACTTTGGATAGGTGTGGGGAGAGGGAGTCACCGTGGTGTTCGGATAGGACGGCGACGAGGCGGATGCACTGCCGGCGGACGGGGGACTTCTCGGACGAGTCGGTGGCGGAGATGGATGATATGAAAGAGGAAAGGGCGTCTGAGGAGAGTTTTCTGGCGATGGACTCCAGCTCCATCGCGGCGGCGGCGTGGGTGTCCCTGTCGGAAAGCTTGTGGAGGCAGGTGAGCACCCTGTGCGCCAGCGCCTGCGACTGCTTGCTGGAGTGGGAGACCGGCATTGTCGCTGTTTCAGGAAATAAGTGCCGGACTTGGTAGCGCTGCCCGGATCTCCGGCAGCATTGGTTAGTTGGAAGTTGCTTCAAGAGTTTCTGGTATTTGCTTTCAGATTATATAGAGGCAAGGGATGGGATTTCTCATTTCTATAATGTAAACGACGTCGTTGTTTGGGATAAAGTAATACTTCTTACGTCCCGGTCAAATGCAATTTGACCGAGCACGATAATCAATACTAGTAGGTGGTAGTGAGATAATATTTTATTGATGAGTGTGAAAAATTTACAATTTTAAAAAAAATTGACTAATATTGTGGGACAGACGAAAAATGAAATGTAAACAATTTACTCGAGACGGATGGAATAGTAAGTTGTCTTATTTGGCTGGTCTCCTGCATATATATATATGGTTTGTTTTAGATTGAGTTGTAATATTTCAATTAGATGGTGTAGGATTTATTCATATGAATTTAGAAAAAAAAACTAATCAGCTTAATTAATTGATTATAAATGAAGTACTTAATTATTTTGTTTCGAGATTAGGATTATACTATCATGATAATTAATGCATTAATAATGTATAATGCCCCATCATGTCATTATTACTTAGCTAACTGCCAACTCCAATTCCACTCTCAAATCTCAATGCCAAACGGATTTCTATGCTGTATCATGTATGGCCAAACAGTAAATCTGGTCTCCCTAAAGTTTTTTTTAGTTTGTTAAAAACTTATGTGAGATGATATTTTTATAAGGGCAAAAATTTGCATTAGTCACTCCAAAACGGTTTAGGCAGACTTTATTAATACCCAAATGAGTTCATTCATTTCAAATAGAGTTTATTAGTCCCAATTAGGGTACATTAGATGAGTTTGAGTTGAGTTAATGGATAAAACTCGCCTATACTGTTTAAGTGTGCATAACCTGAGAACTTCCCTTTTATAAGATATGATGCATTTTAATTAGAAATATCGTCATTGAAATCAAAATGCTCTTATTTTCAATCGAATGTTGTCATTTTGATATAAAAACTTTTATTTCTATCGAAAAGTGCATACTCAATCGTAATTTGTTATTTCTATCAGAATGCGTTCAATGTAAAGTGAATTCTGAACTGAATGCGCTCCATGTCTAATAAGAAACTCACTCTTTAAATTATATATATTTCATCAAATACCTTATATAAATAGGCAAAAACTTGCGTTAGGCAGACCTAAACGGTTTAGACGGATTTTATCCTACCCAAATGGGTTGACCCATCCCAAATAGGGTTTATTAATCCCAATTAGGGTATATTATTTGGGTTTGGGCTTGGATTAATGGATAAAACCCGCCTAAATCGTTTAGGCCTGCCTAACCCAAAACCTTCTCATATAAATATTATCAATATTCATAATAAATAGCTAGTTGGAGAAATCTATATTTTACTTGCCTCTTACACTAGAGTTTGTTTTATTATGTATTTTGTTCTTAGTCCTTAGGAAAACATCGCCACTTTGTATAATAATAATAATAAGTCCCGCCCTCTCTCACATGTTAACACTAATTTTGATATGAAAAGGGAAAATATGTTAATCACTAACCTCGTAATCATAAAATATAAATGTGTCTGTTTAGGAGATGTTAGTGTTACATATTGTACACTTATAGGTGAATAATTCTTGATAAAAAGTTTAAAAATTAATTCACCCTCATTAAAAATAAGATATAAATGTAGCAATGCACAAAAAGAAAATGGTGCTGGATGAGAGTAGTTAATAGCCGTGATATTAAAGCCACGCACATGCATGTGAACTTTTTCCCGACGTTGGTGTAATTAATTTGTAGTGACCCGGATAAATAAAAGTTTATGAATAAATATTAGTATAATACTAATTCCCTCCCGGTCAATTAATTATATATTAATCACGATAACCAAGTATGGTAATCACGATAAACAAGTATAGTAAAATTAATATTTTTATTATTTTTATGCATTATTTAGTTAGGGTTTCTTACTTTTTCTCATTGTTTTTCTTTATATTCACATGTAATCTTTTATAAAATTATGGTGAATTTTTACTATAATAGCAGTAAAACTAAATTATGTAATAGATACAACTAAATCATGCAACATAATGCAAATGATAATGTCAGGTAATTCGATAGAAATATCCTTCATTTTATGTTTTGTTTTTGTGTGTCGAAGTATGTAAAAGTCATCTTAGATTGTTTCAGCTTAGATAAAAATGTAAAGTCTTGTATAGGTACTTTTATCGAGTTGTAAGCTGATACTAAACTAAAGACTAGACAGACCAATAAGTCTGGTATGTCCGAAAGACTCAATAGGCTAAGGTAAATAGTAAAAAGCTTGGAAAAACACGTGTCCAGTGGAAGTATGGATTTTGTCAAATACGAATCCAGCAAGTATGGAAAAATCAAGAATACAAGAAGAAATGCATGAGGAATGTACTGAAGAAGTACATACTTTAAGGATTGGAGAAACCTTAAAGCCTGCAAGCATGCACGAAACTTCAAGTTTCGCTACCTAGGACAACCAGTTTGGAATTTCTCAAATTGGTAAATACTACCATTTTGACAAAAAGTCGAACTGTCGCTGTCAAAGTCAGAAAAAGACGAAGCAGTCGTAGACCATTAGATAAAGCATCACCTACCTGCCGAACGCTGCAATCAATAGAGACATTCAATTGGACATCTTCCAATTTTTCTCGAACGGACATTTATTTCAAACTTTCAAATCTCATGGCTATAAATACCGAAGAAATCAACAGAAGAAGGTTACACTTTCACGATTCACAACCTACACATATGAGTTCTTAGCACAATCTGCGAACTCATGCCGAGAGATTCAAGTCTCACAGAGTGAGCTTACTTTCGAGGCTGTTAATATTTTCGTGTGTCACTTGAGTGAACACGAGACTCAGAATCTTAGCATTCTTGAGTTACTTCATGGTAGTCTTTTTCTCCAAGGAAGACTACTGCAGTCAAGTACGTCTTGTACTCTGACTCTTACGGGTAATCTGTCATAGAAGAGATAGTTCACGGGGGAACTATAAACACCTCATTCCGTCTACGAGGAGTAGGGGTGGCAAATGGGTCGGGTTCGGGTTGGCGGGTCGGGTTGTAACAAGCGACACGCCAACCCGAACTCGACCCGTATATTTTCGTGGGTCAGAAATCTCAACCTGAACCCAACCAGTTTATTTTCGTGTCGACCCGAAACTGACCCGAAATGACCTGTTTAGTTAATTTAAAAATGAAAAAAATATGTTAATTAATTTAAAAATTAATAAATTTTGTTAATTATTTTAAAAATTAAAAAATTGTGTAAACTATTTCAAAAATTTTGTTTTAGGCTATATTTTATTTATTTAATTATATTTCATAAATAATAATAAGAATTAATATTATTGGTGGGTCAAATGGGTTCGCGGGTCAACCCGAGATTGACCCGAACCCAACCTAAAAATTAAATGGGTTGGACGGGTTGACCCAAAACTGACCCAAAAACTAGATGGGATGACCCAACCCGTTTTTTATGTTAGGTTCGTGTCGGGTTGTCTTGTCGGGTTGGAGATTGCCGCCCCTAACAAGGAGGCTGAGTGGTGCACCCACACTCTGAGCAGTTGCGAAGTGAATAACCTAGGAAGGACAAGGCGAGTGCACTTTTGGATCCGTGGACGAGGCATTCATCGACAAGCAATAGATCGTTGAAACACCTGTAACAGTTCTAAGCTTAGTGGATTACCAGACCGAGTGTCTGAAGAGTGGACGTAGGACAGTTTAGTCCGAATCACTATAAATATGTTTGTTGTTTACTGGTTTATTTACTTATCTGTCAGCATAGTTCGATCTCATTTTGAAACCCAACACTCAAGTATTGGAGTATATAATGAATACTCACACTAAAATATAGCCAACACTAAGTACCTAAAAGATATTTGACAAACTAAGCTGACTAATCACCATCAGCCTCGATAAGTGCAAGTTTATCGAACAACTTATTGAATTAGTTTTGTTCTATGGTGCATATACTTTATACTCTGAAAAATCGGGACCAACAAGTGGTATCAGAGCGGTTAGTCCTTACAGACTGGTCGTTTTGAGTCGCTTAACTGGTATCCATTCACTTACACATTTTTTTGTTGTTATATTCTAGCTCAGGTACAACCATGATGAATATGATAAAGCTGTCACCGTACAATCCAGAAAAATATGAAATGTGGAAGAAGAGGTCTTCCATCTAGCTAAAGTGTATATATCCAGAGATGATAGAGGTATTGGAAAATAGGCCAATAAAGATTACAAAAACCCTTCCACCTCTTGGAGATGTAGGCACAAGGATCATCAAGAAGCCATATGAAGAGTGGAGTCCAGAGGACAAAAGACAAAATCAACCTGACTCCGTAGCTCTAGAAGCCATACTGTCATCCCTACCCGACCCCTTGGAGGAGGAAGTCATACAATACAATACAACCAAAGATATATGGAGCTACCTCGACACACTTTGCCACGAAACTAATCAAATAAAGTGAAACAAACTACTAATGTGCGTCGACAATTATGAGTCATTCCAGATGTAACCTGGAGAGACCATAAAGGAGATGGAGAAAAGATTCAATGCCATCGTCAGTGAGCTTAAGGCACTGGGTAGGACATACACTAATGCAGATTTTAATGCTTAATTTTGTCCAAAATGCCAAAGAAAGACTGGTTCGTCAAGACAACCGCACTAAAAGAAAAGGATATGTCCAAAATGATGACTAAGGAACTATTTGCTCAACTACAAGCCCATGAATGAGGCATTCAAATGGTGAACAAGAATGAATTCATACTGGTAGCCAGCTCACCAAGCCATCAATCTGAAGAGGCAGCTTTCTTCGTAAAGAGGGATTCCAAGTGGAAGCCTAATAAATCCTTCCACCTTGATCGGCCAGCTGGTCAATCAAGCTTCTCAATCCAAGGAGAGAGAAAGCTCAATTGTCAAGCTTAAAGAACAAATGAGGAGGCTTTCCAAACTCCTTGAGAAGGTAAAAAGAAATAAGGAAGCACCTGACATAGATGAAAAGAGATTCATCAAGAGGCCTCCCAGAGCTTGCTTCCAATGTGGTTCCTCAGAACACATAAAGTTCGAGGGTCCTTCTGTGGAAAAGGAGGAAAGGCAAAGACTGAGAAAAGTCTTTGAGCGTTGAGCATAAAAAACGGAGATGTTGGACATGCTCGACCATGATGAGGATTACTCATCGTAAGAAGAAGCTGACGAGGAAGCACTTCTAGCTTCTTTAGTCACGATTGGAGAAGAAGATATTGGAGCCGAAGCTAAGACAACACTCACAACTTTAAGTGAGCAGGTAATTCTCTCACCTGTTAATATTCTGTCAGCATATGTTTATGATGAATCTGAATCATACTGTCCCGACTCAAAGGAAGTCACTTTAGACATTTTATCGCATGAATTTTAAAAAATTATAAAATAAAAAATGTCTTAGCCAACAAAAACACCTCACTTAAATCACATATATCTGTTTTGACCGAGGAAATTGTAAAATCGAGGTCTATTAGTAAGGAGCTAGCAAAATTAATGAAAGAACACTCAGCACTTCTTAAAAATTTTCAAGACTTAAAATCTGAGTGTAAATCCTTGAGTTTAACCATCCTTGAGCTAGATGAAAAACTTTGTTTCTTTAAGAAAGGCTCAAGAGGGCTTGATTAAGTCAGGATTTGGATACAAAAATGATTTGAACAGTGAAAACCCTGCACTTATTGGTACTAAGAGACCCATAGTTTTTATAAAAGAAAACCTTAGTACATAGTATGAGTCAAGTGATCAAGGGGTAGCAGTTAAAGAGCCACTTAATACTAGCAATGCTAAAGGTTGGTTAGCCAACAAATCCAAACTGATTGATCAGAATGAGAAGAATAAGTCCATGATAAAGGGTAAGCTGATTAAACGATATAACCCTAAGCATGCTAAATCTCATAATGACAGGAATTCAGTACGACCTCAAAAGTTGATCAAGCAGAACCTTCCCACTGAAAGGAAGTCAGCTTACTGGACCAGTTCAATCAAGCAGTCAGTATACTCTGCAAGGAAGTTGAACACCCAACCCAGTCAGCATACCGCCCGGGAAACCAAATCTCAAGTACACCTTAAGAGGAGGAATATACCTAGTAGGGGAACACCAACTTGAGGCCAGAGCCAAATCACGATTTCTATCTAAAGACAATGAAGGATAATCGAGGTGGTTCACACTTGTACAACAAGTTGCCGCCAAAGTACTCACATCCGGAACATAGATTCCGAGGTTCTCAAAAGAAGCATAATTTTAAGAGAACTCCACACATTGCCACACCATCCCAATCCAAAAGCATGTATTGTTTTAGAAGAAAGGCAAATGTTCAAGTCATTGGAAACAACAAGACCACATTTGTTGTCAAGATCACAAAAGTGTGGATCCTTAAAGGATGATCACACGAGCTACTCCTGTAGGACCCGCAGATACCCGAGGACCTAAATGCCAAATTTTTTGTGAAAGTAGGAACATGCACCGCAGGAGAAAAATGAGTGGATTCTCGACAATGGATGCCCAACTCACATGACAGGAAACATGGAATTCTTTTAAGAGATCAACATGATGCGAGGGCCACAAGTGTCGTTTGGTGACAGTTCCAAGGGAAGAGTCGTTGGAAGAGGATGCATCGAGCAGAAAAGGCTGAGAATTATAAATGTATCACTCATCACCAATCTGAAGCACAATTTACTCAGCATCAGTCAACTCAGCAAAAATGGATAGGTTGTCTCTTTTGAAGAATCTGAATTTCAGACCAAGGATAAGGATACTTGAGACTTCAAGCTGAAGGGGGTTCACAAAGGTGGACTCTATGTAGTAGACTGGCTGAGTGGGCAGACTGACTCATGCTTTTTTGCCACCAGAGATTAAGTTATCTAAATTTAAGACAATTAATTATCTTGCTAAGCATGATTTGGTAAAGGGTTTACCAAATGAAGTGTTCAAGAAGGAAGGAGTATGCAAGGCTTGTTAGTAAGGAAACCAGACTAAAGCCTCCTTTAAGAACAAAGCAGTCAGCCTAAGTACTACCCGAGTGCTAGAGTTACTCAATATGAACTTGTTTGGTCCTGTAACTCCCCCATCAATTAGAGGTAAAAAGATTCTCACTGGTAGTTGTGGATGACTACTTGCGTTACACGTGGATCAAGCTTCTCAGAACCAAGGATGAATTGAAAATCATGCTGTTAGAATTGATCATGCGAGTACAGAATCAACGGGAGACTACAGTAAAAGAATTAGATCCGACAATGGAACAAAGTTTGCAACGACCTATGATGGATTTCTGTGCGGAAGCATATATCAGACACGAGCGATCTAATCCAAGAACTCCACAGCAGAATGGATCAGCAGAATGAAAAAATCGAACGATGAAGGAAACAGTTCAAACCATGCTGGCCGAGACCAGCCTGGGTGATAAATATTGGGGCGAAACATTGATGACGACGTGCTGCACTCAAATAGAAGCGCCATAAATGACAGACTACGGAAGACCCTGTATAAATCATTTCACGGTTGTAAGCCTTTCTTAGCTCATCTTCGTGTTTTTAGTTTGCCATGTTTTGTCCACAACAATGAGAAGTCGAAATTGAATGCTTTCTCTCCCAAGGCTTATGAAGGTGTTTCTTGGATATGGACACCCATCTCACAGGGGATATCGAGTATTCAATAAGACTACTAAACTGGTGGAGATAACATGTAATGATATTGTTATTAAGCTACTTTAGTGCGCAGGACTATGAGAGAGTTGCAATAAGACATTCTTGAGATTGATGGTGTCAATGAATAGTTGGGAACATATTCTTCCAAGGCTAAAATGACTGTTTCGATCAGATCTATGATGGATGGACCTTTTTAACCAATATCCTCGATTGACCATCAGACAATCGAGAGGGTCGATGATGTTAACGATTGTTGGTCCCAGATCAGAGTGTGAATAATGTGCATCGGAAGTAATTACACTCTAATTATGAACTATTCAAGTTTCAGTGGCAACCTATAACTACCAATTTTAAGTTTAAAACCCAGTTTTAGTTAGGTCAGCAGATTAGTTAATAGTTTTACGGTTCAAACAGTTTGATAGTTTATACACTTCAATACTTACACAGTAAGTATTGGAGGTTTCAAAGTATCTATGAAAAATTGTATGATGCGAGAAGTAAAGGAAAAACTGTAAACGACACAAGATATTATTGTGGTTCGGAGTCTTAAGTCCTACGTCCACTCTTCGGATATCAGATCCGGTAATTCACTAAGTTATGAAGTTACACTCCTCACGATCTATAGCCAGTTGCTGCAGAAACCTTTGTCCATAGCAAGGTGGATCACTCGCCCAGGCAGTTGCACTTCACTCCTTCTTCAGTCCGTTGAATGCTCTGCGTCTTCTTTATGGACCGGCTCAAAGTTGGACTTAGGACAAACTTCTCGGTAGGTTGGATGATTCTGTTCTTCCCAGAACGTCAACTGGTTGGCAGTAGCCCGTAATAACCTGTTCTTCCTTTGCAAATATCAGGCTGCTGTGTTCTTACGTAGACAGTAAGAACACCAAGATACTAGATTAAGTGTGCTGACTTAATCCAAGTACTGCGATGTCTCGCAGGGAATCTCCTTAGCCTCCGTAGCAATGAATGCAATAAGCTCAACTAATGTACTACGGGAGCTATATCTTCTCTCTTGAATGCGCTTGAGTACTTTTCTACTGTGAGAGACATTGAATGAGTTGGAGATTTAAAATAGCTTGTATAATCAGATGAGCAGAGTGGCAAAGGTTCTCAAGTCTCTGTGGTTCGTGCTATTTATAGGTGAAACATCAGGAACTAGCCAGTAGAGACATTGGAGATGATGTCCAATCATTCTTCATGCTCTTTTGAAAATTCGTTCGTCTTTTTGCTTTTTCTGCTACAATTGTACTGCTTTTCAGAGTAGTTGTACTTGTGTGTCAGACGTCGAACGTTGTATGCTAGTCGCAGCTTAGTATAAGTTTGATCCTTCATCATTGACTTCTTGGTGATCCCTTGCGACTTTGTTCGACATCTTTTCGTGTACGCATTCCAGTATGCGAAAACTGTCTTGTTCGTGAAACTGTTGGTACATCTTGGCAGTTTCCGTGTGAAAACTGTGTCCACAATTTTTGTGATCTTGCTCTGCTCGTCTTCATCTTCTTGGTCAAGACAGTTTTTTCCTGGATGATCTCTTCTCCAAAACTGCTCCACAGTTTTGTTGACTTCCTTCTTCCTAGACTATTACAACTCGAATATAATATACAAGGATTACATGAGGTAATAACTCTAAGTCCTAGACTTTGATATGCAGTTTTGACACATCAAAACATCAGATTAAGGTAGGATTTCTACATCAATACCTAACAATTTCCCCCTTTTTGATGTGGTCAATGTAGGGATTTTCCGTGAAGTGAATCACCAAATCCATATGAACGGGACCAATCATGGATGTTGAAATACGATAGGCAATTCATACACCCTAGCATGCTCCTATGAATTTAATGCGTGAATAAGAAGAATTATCGTTATTCCGTAGAGTCTGATCTGATCTTTCGCATTTGAATATCCAACATTAATTCAACCATGCGATTCAAATAAATCCGCGGAAACAAAAATTAGAAATCTAATTTCTAGATTTAATTGAAAGAAAGGAAATAGAAAAGAAGAGAATTCTGTTCTCCAGATAAGATCTTCAGATCTATATCCCAATGCTGCTCAGATTTGCTACTGGTGAGGATTCCACAGTTCTGTAAAGCGTAGACCGGAATCAAAATCTTTCTCCTCCCCTTCTACACTGGCGCCGCCAAACTCTCTCTCTCCCTAGGGTTTTGACTGATTTGAATTATGATCAAGGTGACTAAGGTTTCAGAGAGAGAGAGGGGACTATTTATAAACCTAGGGTTTTTATCCCTAATGGGCTAGTGGGCCTTTTTTCAGCATATATAATTGGGCCAGACCTAAGACCTAATGCAAATAATAAAGTGGGCCTATGAATTAATTAATTCCCATGTCCACAACCCAGAACACAATTAATTAATTAATATTAATTCTTTTTCACCACATAATTAATACTGACCTACCCCTTTATTACCACGTTGTGAGAACGGGCTGCATTTATCTGAGAATCCTCATATTTAAGGTTAACGGACATTCATTAATTAATCGGAGATTCTGACAAGCTCTACCTACAATTAATTAATATCTTATTTTCTTGAGTAGTACCACTCAAACCTTATCACTCGTGCATGAACTTAATCAGCCTGCAGGACTTTGGCACGATGAATATTATTGAGCTCATCAGGGAATGTCCCCATCCTATTACTCGGATATGGTTACCTAAGTTCAGTCTCAGGTTGTACTACATGAACTGCTGCTACCCAAAATACAGATATACGAGCACGTTACTTAGGCTCTCCACCATGGCAAATCAAAGTAACAGTAAACCCATGCATACCCCTAAACCTTCGTTAGGGTTTGGACTCAAACAAGAACGAGATCTTGTATTCGCTGATGTCAGACAGACAAATACATCTCAATGTGGTCCTACTAAATACGCCACCCTTGCGTACCAGCATATCAAGTAACGAAGACAAATTATTTCTTCCGACTCTGCTGCAACCATTCGGACAGACGTATCCTCAACGTTGTCTCGGCTGGGATAATATTTTTGTCTCACTAGGTCAAGTGATCATATTGTCTTCTTCGATCAAAAACACGCCGTATGATCATCCCTATCGGTGAGACAAGAGGATACCATTGTTACGTGCATGTAAGTTTGTTTAACAGATAGGAGAAAAGTCAATCGTATACTAATTGTAATAAATGCTTTTAGTATACAAAACTCAACAATCTCCCACTTATACTCTAAGCATTACAACAGCTATTACAGAGTATACAATGCGTCTATCTAGCCTAGCTATTACATCAACCACTACCAGTGGTAGACATCCACCTCAGACCCAGCTCACGAATATGTCTTTCGTAAACCTTCTGCAGCAAGCTCTTTGTAAATGGTTCAGCTAGGTTGTCCTTAGTGTCAATCTTCTTGATCAGCACATCGCCCCTCAATACGATTTCTTGTATGATATGGTACTTCCTCTCTATGTGTTTGCTTGCCTTGTGAGTCCGTGGTTCCTTCGAGTTTGCCACTGCACCAGAGTTATCACAATAGATTGTGATGCTCTTCGGCAAGCTCGGAATCACACCCAACTCTTAAAGGTAGTTCCAGAGCCATACCCTTCTTTCAAAACTTCGGAGGCGGCGACATATTCTGCCGCCATGGTGGAGTCAGCAATGCATTTCTTCTTTGCGCTCCTCCAAGATACAACCTCACCTCCCAAGGTGAACACATAACCTGAGGTCGATTTCTTCTCATCCTGGTCCCCTTGGAAATCCGAATCTGTATAACCCACAGGGCACAAAAACTGCCAGAAACCGCCAAGAAAACCGACCTGGCTCGGCCGATCGACATATGGCTCGACCGAGCCAAGCCCCAGCCCGGCCATGCTCGACCGATCCTACACAGGCTCGACCGGTCGAGCTCTCTGAACGGCCGCTCGACCAATCCTGCACAAGCTCGACCGGTCGAGCTCTCTGAACGCCCGCTCGACCGATCCTGCACACGCTCGATCGATCGGAGCCTCCAAACTCCAAAACCTTGCGATTTTCCTCCAAAACTCTACCAAAGATGCTTGTTTATGCCAAAAACTATCCTACACAAGTCAAACACACAAAACACGAAAACACAAACAAAATACGACAAAAACATATGATACGGGAGTAAAATAACCACAAACAAGCATGTTCACACATCAAAATACGGGTCATTTTACTCACGTATCATAACCCCCAAACTTAAACCTTTGATTGTCCTCAATCAAAACAAAGTAGAGTAATTAATCTACCTCATCAAACAACCTCATAGCTCATCATAGTTATCTTAGCATGCTCTTATCAAACGAGATTATCACCTAACTTTGTGACACGGTTAATGCCAACGACTCAAATCACTCATCAACATTGGATAAAGAAATAAAAGCACTCCCTTACGTGTTTGGGGTATGAAGAGTTCTCTCATGCACAAGATATCGAGCACAATTTCCATAGGCTTGAAACAATTCTCACCACTATACTACAACGAGTTGGCTCCTAAAATCACAAAGGTCTTTGTTTTTGGTTATAACGTGGCTTACTAGAAGGTAGGTGGTTTTAGGCCAAAGTGACTAAACTTCTCAATTTCCCAAAACCCCCAAACTTATTTTCTTCAATCCACTTCTACCCTCGAGGCTTTTCAATCACAATTCTCATATATTTTTCTTTCCTCTTCTTTTCTTTTCTTTTCTTTCTTTTCTAGCACCATCTTTCATTCATCTTGTTGGTGCTTCACAACACACATTTTTCTTTTTCCTTTCTTTCTCTTTCTTTTCTTTTCTAACACTTGCACCAAAATTTTGTTTGGTAGGTGCTCATTTCTAGGATCAACAACAATCTTTTATTTCATTCTTTCATGCCTCAACATTTTCAACATCACAAATCAATCAATTCCCAACCCAACTCTCATCACCGTATTCACCCTCATACACTCTTTCCCCCCAAATATGGTCCTAATCATATCAAGGAAAATTCACCAATAAAGCTCAATCACGGGGGTCAAAGATATGAAAGGTAAAATCATGATAACAACCACCTTATACTCCCGGTGTGAAAGGTAGGACTAAGAAATGATGGCCTAAAATCATTTTCTAGTTACACACTCATGCCAATAGATAGAGAACGGATGCAAGTTCTAGATCTCATACTCTCAATCTTGCCACTCACAATCGAAATAGATATGACAATATCATGGCTCAAACCTCGCAGCTTTTTGTCAAGTCCTATGCATTAACCACATACAAAACTCGACAATTCAAAAGTAAAACTTAAAACATGCTTCGAAAACTAGATTCCGCCCTATCATTGGTCAAAGTAGACATCAAACTCCACTAAGTAAATCATGATTCAAACCTCAAGTCTAGTTCGGGTTCATTACGCACACACAAACACACAACATCCTAAACACAATCTACATTCCAAAACACAATTTAATGAATCTAATTGGTAGAAAGAACGATAGGAAGCATTACCCATCGGCACACACGATCAAACCGCTCTCCATGCCTTATTTGTACCTACAAAATCAACACAAACACCACCAACAATTGAGCATAAACAAGGCGATAAAGCTCTCATATCCACCATCGTATCCACAAACCAATTATCAACAAAGTATACAACAATATCCACCATTTCCACCATTCATACCAAACCAATAATCCAAACCACAAACCATGCATAATAGGAAGTATTCAATCATGCCAACTCATTAATGATTCCATCCATCATCAAATATCAAACAATAACATTCATAAATCACATCCACTTCCAAAACCTCTTTCCACCATCATTCCACTATCCAAATATCTATATAAATAAACCATTTTTCCACTAGCTCCACCAAACATACCATCAAAATAATGTTCAACAAACAAATCCATTCAACAAACTCAAACTCATGAGAATATCCATACAAATCATCACGATGAGCATAATCCAAAATATTCATCCAAGGTAGAATATCAATATAGATACAACCAAATCGAATCAAATCCAATAAAGGGTCAATATCCAACAACTAAACTAAACTAAAGCAAGATAAAGGATAATAGATGAAGAAGAATAAAACGAGGCACCGGCTACCGGCACATCCCCCCAAACTTAGTCAAGTGAGACTAAGTTTGCAAAAATGGTGGACGGTGCACCGTCACTCCTCTCGATCTTGTTGCCCCTCCTACAAACACAAAAACAAACAACTAGACATTTATTCAAAATCAAAGCAACTAGAAGCAATTAAACAAAAGAAAGAAAATTGGTTGGGTTGCCTCCCAACAAGCGCTTCCTTAACGTCGGTAGCTAGACGACCTTACCACATCACCCATTATCAAAAATCGTGTGGGTTTTTAATACACCTTTCTTCCTTAGTCGGCATTTAATTGGAAGCAACTTGTCCAAGGCGATCTTTCTTTCACCCCTTTCATCTCTCCAAGGAAGGTTGCATGTCTTGACAAACTCGACTATAAAAGGTGGTGATTCCTTCTTTGATTTGATCTCTAAGGCATCATCCAATTGAATCCAAAGTATATAAGTCTCAACTTGTCCCCCATTTGGACCAATCTTCAACTTCTCATCACCTCCTTTCCCGATCAAATCATCCAATTCATACACTTTGTCTCCTAGGATCACCTCCTTTTCCACCTTGTCTATCAATCTTGAAGGAAATGTAGGTGCCACATCGCCACATGGACTTTCCGACATAACTTTCTCATCATGATTCTCCACTTCGTCATTTTGTACCAATGCCGGAACTTCTTTCATCACCTCAAGGGAAGAGATCACAAGAACACCATTCTTATCACTTTCAATTTGTATCCTCTCCTCCTTGGTGCTATCATCCTCTTTCTCTTCTTGAGGTAACTCTTTATCTTCTTCCTCAAAACTTTTGCCTTGCACAACTTCTATCACATCGCATTTTTCCTCTTTCTCATCCTCCACACTCCTCTTCATGGCATCCGGGAACAAAAAAGTGATCTTTCTCCCATCAAATTGAAAAGTTAATTGGCCATTTTTCATGTCAAACAATGCTCCTCCGGTCGACAAAAATGGTCTCCCCAAAATAAGAGGAACATCTCCATCATCTTCTATATCAAGCACCACAAAGTCAGCTGGAAATATAAAGTCTCGCACCTTTACTAAAACATCTTCCACAATTCCTTTTGGGTAGGACAAAGATCGATCCGCCATTCGGAGTGTCATGGTGGTGGACTTAATTTCCCCTATTGCCAACTTCTTGAATAAAGATAGGGGCATTAAATTGATGCTCGCCCCTGAATCACACAAAGCCCGAGTCACTTCAATTCCACCAATTATGCACGAAATGGTAAAACTACCGGGGTCCTGTCTTTTAAATGGCATCTTTCTTTGGATCACAGCACTACATTCTTCAAATAAATACACTGTCTCATATTCACCAATGCCATACTTACTCTTTTGAGTGAACATCTCTTTCAACATCTTAATGTATCCCGGCATTTCTTGTAAAACTTCAAGCAATGGAAGATTTATTTGAATTTTACTCATGTGCTCAAGAAATCGATCAAACTTCTTGTTCTTCCTACTTTTCTTAAACCGTTGAGGATAAGGCATAAGAGGAATTGCATCTTTTTCTACAGATTTTTTTACCGATACATCTTGCTCTTGAACTCCCTTTTGTATAACTTCTTCCTCTTTCTTAAACGTAACCTTCTTCTTAGTACCTCCGTCAATCTTTTCTTCTTTGAGTTCTACTTGCAAAGGTTTCTCCTCTTGCTTTGTTTCACTCCTTTGCTTGGCAATGGTCGATTCTTGCTTTGGAGTGTCCTCAAATATCTCCTCATTCACCTCACATTTTCTTGCCTTGACATCCTCACTTTTCCTATTTGAACTCCTTAACAACCTAAGTTGTTCTTGCATTAAATCCAATTGGCTTTCCAACCAACCATTTTCACTAGTCTCTTTTACGGTTTCCACCGTTTGGTAATCTCTTTCATTTTCCGGCCATTGGTATTCATTTCCCCACATGTTCTCATACACACTTCGGATCGTCCTTCGTGGCCTTTGTCGCTCTATCATTTTGGCCTTCATTTCCTCCATTTGTCTTTGAAAATAATACAATCTCTCCGTGTTACTTCCATGATGATTCTCCATTTTACACCTACAAGAATCCAACAAACTCAAAGTACCAACGTATACAAAAACAAACAACAAATTATTCACATAAGCAAAAACACAAACACCTAGCCTACAAGCTACACTTTTCCCCCAATATCTAGCAACCTACTAAATGAAGTCCCCGACAACGGCGCCAAAACTTGGTGCGGTAAAAGTTCAATCACAATTAACCCTCAACCACACTCAAGAATAAAATATCAATCCGAGTTCTTCTCGATTCGCCTACTAGAATACCGAGCTACTCAAGTGAAGTCTTATAGCTAAGCAAGATAAATCGTTGAGTAATTCTAATCATCTAAGCATGCAATTCAAATCTAAGCTATCAATATAGTAAATGCAAGAATTTAAACACAAACTTTAATCGAACAATCCTTCTTACTACGGTAAACCAAGACA
>JAPKLW010000245.1:356539-379581 GCA_026898455.1 Plectranthus barbatus | reverse complement strand
TCAATTAATCAAACATGTATACATTGATAATTCGAAACCCTAGAATCCGAGGAAGAGATTAGTTACACATATTCAGAGTAATATTCATCATAGAAAGATAAAACCTGAATTGCATAAAAACTTGGGTCTGAATGTCTTCCCCCAAAAATATGTCTTCAAACATAAACCTAAAAACTCTTGGAATCTCTAAAATCTGAAATCTGGAATGAGGAATGCTTAAACTTTGATTTTACAAGGTTATATATAGAGGTGGAGGTGTATCATATCAAATCTAGGGCTAAAGATATGAATAGATCCGATTTTTATTAGATTTCCGCTCCAGCAGACTCGCTCGCGTCGATCGTGGCTGATCCACGTCGATCGATGAGGCTTCCTAGTCGGCATCTATCGATGCTGATTGGCGTCTGTCGATGCAGCTTCTCACCCCTTCTGCGCGGTCTCACGGTTTTGGCCATAACTTCCTCCTCCAAACTCCGATTGACCCGATTCCAATTGCGTTGGAGAGCTAACTAAAAGCATCATCCATTCCCATGCGCCAATAGCCCGAATTCCTCCTGTGGAAAACTCTTCACTGCTACTCTTACACGTCACTGCTTTCGGAACGGTTTTCTCGTGAGTTTAGGCTTAAATACCTGCACAGAAACCAAAATACGCCTAATACCACCTAATATTGATTCATGCATAAATTATATATATAAACTCAATAAATCTACATAAAATAGTAGGAAAATAATATAGATAAGTGAGTGAAATAATGAGCTTATCAACCTTCTTCAAGGTAACCATTTAGAAAAGCGGTTTTGACATCCATCTGTCAAATCTCGAGGTCCATATGCGTAGCTATTGCAAGGAGTATCCGGATGGATTTAAGCTTGGCTATGGGTGAAAAGGTTTCGTCATAGTCTATGCCCTCTTTCTGACTATAACCCTTTGCCACCAGCTTGGCTTTAAAAGCCGTAATTTCTCCATCCACCCCTTTCTTTCTCTTGTATACCCACTTGCACCCTATGGCTCGAAAGCCATCCAGCAGCTCAGCTTTCTGGTATACATCCATAGCAGTTATGGATTCAATCTCAGAATCCATGGCGATACGTCATTTTCAACATCCTTTTCTTGCACTGCCTCTTTGTAGGTCAGTGGGTCAGAGTCCTTATGTCTGTCTTTTGGGCTCAAGTCCGAAGACTCACCCACCAACATGTACCTTTCCTGCTAAAAATAACTCTCCCACTGTGACGAGACATCGGTGTTGTGTCAGCAGTAGGTGCTGTAACTTGTGGTTCTGCACCTTGCACTGAAGAACGCGCCTGTGGTGCTGAACCTGTCACAGGTGCACCCACATTCGCACATTCCCTTTCCCTTTGATTCGTATTCTCATTTTCAATTTCTTGAAGAACGATATCACTCCTTGACTTGTAGTTTTTCACATACTCGTCCTCCAAGAATCTATCGTTGGTGCTAAAAACGACTCTCTGACTCTTAGGACAGTAAAAGTAACCACCTTTCGTTTGCCTGGGATACCTTATAAACAACATTACTTTGGACCTGTTTTCTAACTTATCAGGTTCCTTTGTCAGCATGTGTGCCGGAAAACCCCATACTCTGAACTTGCACAAACTCGGTTTGCGACCAAGGAAAAGCTTAGCAGGTGTCTTAGGAACCAATTTAGAATGCACAACATTCAATACGTAAGCCGCTGTTTCCAATGCGTATCCCCAAAACGAAATGGGTAAGTTTGCATAGCTCATCATTGATCTTACCATCTCTAAAAGAGTTCTATTTCTTCTTTCAGCTACACCATTTTGCTGGGGAGTACCCGGTGCAGTCCACTGGGATGTAATCTCATGATCTGACAAATACTGCAGAAACTCATTACCGAGGTATTCGCCACTGCGTTCAAATCGCAGTGACTTGATAGTTTTCCCAACCTTCTTTTCTACCCCAGCCTTGAACTCTTTGAATTTCTCAAATCATTCAGACTTGTAGTGAAGCAGGTAAACGTATTCGTATCTTGAGTAGTCGTCAATGAAAGTGACGAAGTACTCATAACCTCCACGAACCTGTGTGGACATGGGCCCACATAAGTTAGAATGGATCAATTCCAACGGTTCCTCTGCTCGAGAGTGACTAGCCTAGAAAGGCCTAGAAGACATCTTGCCCTCGATGTAGGATTCGCAGACTTGATAAGGTACATGCCGGACTAAGTCCAATGTACCGTCATCTGCAAGTCGCTGAATCCGCTTCAAGCTGATGTGACCAAGTCTCAAGTGCAAGAGATATGTAAGATCCTCATCAGAAGAAGTAAGTTTTCTCTTTCTAGGATTATCAATTACGGATGAGTTGCATGCAATACTCGCGGAAGACTTATGATTACAGTTAATAACATAGAGAGAGTTATTCAGCATCCCATGACAGATAACACCGTTATTACCAATGATAGAAACACCACTATAAAAAATAACTGAATATCCATAAACATAAAGTTTGGAAACTGAAATAAGGTTCCGCTAAAAATTCGGCACATATAAAACGTCTCTCAAAGTTAAAACAGAATCATCAAAGTACAAGGTGAAATGTCAAATGGCAGCTGCACTCACTTGTGCTGCATTCTCCATCGAGATGGTAACCTTGTCATTCTTCAGCAACTTCCTCGGTGTGAACCCATGCAAAATGTAACAAATATGATCAGTAGCTCCAGTATCCACTACCCACGAATGAGTAGAAACCAATGCTAAACATGTTTCCATTACAAATGCAAATGACGTACCTTGTCCCTTGCTTCCGCATGCGTTCTTACTTGAAGTGACACCAAGCCTCTTCATCTCATTTGACCTCCACTCACGTGTTCTGCGATCAATCATATTCTTGCACATAGTATGAACCACATATGTCAATGTGCTCAAGCTGTGCTCAAGATCTGATAACTCAGAATCCCATGAAGGTACGAAAGACTGTTCTGCTAAGAGATCAGTAAGCAACTCTTTAAAACAGTACTCGTTTCTCTTAGCTACATCCTTCTTAAAGTCATAGAATGAAAGCGGTAATAAGTTCAGGATTATATCGATCTTAGCCCGATCACTAATACATCCACCTCCACGTGTGAACCAACTCATGGTGTTATCCATCATCATCACATGTAATGTCACTGAACTACCATCAGCCATTCTCTTACAAACAAGGTCTTTCACGAGATCACAGCTGACAGTTCATTCCACTTCGCCATACGTAGCCACTAAGTCCATCCAAATAGCAACAGAGCTACAATAGCCCATGTATTTGAGCTTCCATTCTCTAGACAGGTTATCCGAGATAAACTTTTAAGTAAAATCTTTAGATACCACCCATCTGTCATAGAACTCCTTATCGCGTCTAGAGACTTAACGTGGGGCAAGTGGCATCATAGTAAGAACAAACATGTGTTGCTTAGTCAGGAGGATATACTCAATGCGGTATCTCCATTCAGGGAAGTTCGGACCAGTTAAAGGATTGAGAGCAAGAATATGATCAACAGTAGACATACACATATCTGAAACAATAAAGAATCTTAAATAAGAACATACATGCAGAACTTCAAAAACAAATGCATTGAAAACCTTTTCATAAATCATAATCACATGTTTTCCACTAATTGCCCAAGAGTTTCCACCATAAGCTACACTCGTAGACATTTACGATGTCACCCTCAACCAGAACTCCGGATTTTAAGCCCCAATTCTTTAATTTCATATGGTGTCAGAAACCTTTAGACACCAGAAATTAATAATTAGAGATAAAACTTAGACTAAACCATCTCTCAAGAACAGGGAAGCAGCAACTGCATTATATCCTCAGATGCTTCTAAGCGATTAACCACAACTCTAACTCAGCCAGTTTAGCATGGCACGTAACCATACCGCACAGCCCTTAAAGCCTTTGTTATCTAAAATTTAAATCAATCCTAAAATACTTATGAAAGAGATCTACGCAAGCTACACTCGTAGACATTTACGCAAAACCCTCCCACTATTCACATGATTTAAATTGTTTGTCTAGAAACCCCAACAATTATACCCATGCACCTCCGAGAATTAGCAAGCTACACTCGTAGACGTTTACTAAAGCGAGAGATGCACTTACAGCCTAGGACCGCTTTGTGGAGGTCTATTGATTTTAAAAAATCCGCTTTGTATTTTTATTTGAAAAGGTTTCTTAAATGCGCACACAGATAATTTCATTGTAATTATATTTTCTAAATTTTTGCATGTAATTAAACAAGCACAAAAATTCCAAAAATATAATATAACAAGAAATTAATCACATAAGCATGCTTATAAAACTCTAAATAATAAAAGCAGTAAATCATGTTTTTCCTATTATCTACTCATGCTTATTGCGCAATTAATAAATCACATATATCATACGAGGACAATTAAGACAAACAAAAATTCCTCGTGGCCCCACAAAATAGGAAAAATAAAATAATTCTATCTATTACAAAATTTGAAATTTGAATTTCAAATTTGGATAACTCCAAATCTTCTTCAAATCTTCACAAATAGTCCAGGGCCTTGATATTCTCAACCACCAAATCTAGGGTTTTATGTTTTGAAAATAAGCCCCACAACTCAACTGCAAACCCTAGGGATTTACATTGAATTGGGCCAACCGTCAAAACACAAACCACCGCCGTAGGGACAGCAACCGCTGACGACAGCCAGCGCCGCCGCCAATGCCACCGCCAATTCCACCGCCAATGCCACCGCCACCGCCTACCGCAGTAGCCCGCGAATGCGCTGCGTGCGCCGCCGCCGCTGCTGCCTTGCCCGCCGCCACCGCGACCGCACGCGCGGCGGCTGCCTGCCGCCACCGTGCGCGTCGCCCTCGTCCCGCGGTCTTCATCTTTTTCTTCGTCCCATCCCGTTTACAAATTTGAAAAATTAAAATTACAGTAAACTAATCTATTACAATTTTACCTATCAAATCTAATCTTGGATTTTCTCGTGATTTTACAAAACAGATTTAATCCAAACATGGATAAACCACCACGGATTAAATCAAATGGGTTGCCACGAGGAACAAAAACCATCGACGATAATAAAAATTCATACATGCATAATGAATAATATCACATTCAACAGAGCCATGAATCAGGAACCTGGCTCTGATAGCAATTGTAGGGATTTTCCGTGAAGTGAATCACCAAATCCATATGAACAGGACCAATCATGGATGTTGAAATACGATAGGCAATTCATACACCTTAGCATGCTCCTATGAATTTAATGCGTGAATAAGAGGAATTACCGTTATTCCGTGGAGTCTGATCCGATCTTTCGCGTTTGAATATCCAATTTTAATTCAGCCACGCGATTCAAATAAATCTTCAGAAACAGAAATTAGGAATCTAATTTCTAGATTTAATTGAAATAAAGGAAATAGAAAAGAAGAGAATTATGTTCTCCAGATCAGATCTTCAGATCTATATCCCAATGCTGCTCAGATCTGCTACTGGTGAGGATTCCACATTTCTATAAAGTGTAGACCGGAATCAAAAACTTTCTCCTCCCCTTCTACACTGGCGCTGCCCAACTCTCTCTCTCTCCCTAGGTTTTTGACTAATTTCAATTATGATCAAGGTGGCTAGGGTTTCGGAGAGAGAGAGAGAGGTCTATTTATAGACCTAGGGTTTTATCCCTAATGGGCTACTGGGCCTTTTTTCGGCATATATAATTGGGCCCGACCTGGGACCTAATGCAAATAATAAAGTGGGCCTATGAATTAATTAATTCCCATGTCCACAACCCATGATACAATTAATTAATTAATATTAATTCTTTTTCACCACAGAATTAATACTGACCTACCCCTTTATTACCACGTTGTGAGAACGGGCTGCATTTATCTGAAAATCCCCATATTTAAGGTTACCGAACATTCATTAATTAATCGGAGCTTCTGACAAGCTCTACGTACAATTAATTAATATCTTATTTTCCTGAGTAGTACCACTCAAACCTTATCACTTGTGCCTGAACTTAATCAGCTTGCAGGACTTTGGCACGATGAACATTATTGAGCTCCTCAGGGAATGTCCCCATTCTATTACTCGGATATTGTTACTTAAGTTCAGTCTCAGGCTGTACTACACGAACTTCTGCTACCCAAAATGCGAATATACAAACACGTTACTTAGATTCTCCACCATGGCAAATTAAAGCAACAGTCAACCCGTGCATACCCCTGAACCTTCGTTAGGGTTTGGACTCAATCAAGAACGAGATCTTGTATTCGCTGATGTTAGACAGACAAATACATCTCAATGTGGTCCTATCAATACGCCACCCTTGCGTACCGGCATATCAAGTAACCAAGATAGATTACTTCTTCCGACTATGCTGCAGCCATCTGGACAGACGTAAACTCAACGTTGTCTCGGCTGTGATAATATTTATGTCTCACTAGGTCAAGTGATCATACTGTCTTCTGCGATCTACAACACGCCGTATGATCGTCCCTATCGGTGAGACAAGAGGATACCATTATTACGTGCATGTAAGTTTGTTTAATAAATAGGAGAAAAGTCAATCGTATACTCATTGTAATAAATGCTTTCAGTATACAAAACCCAACAGTCAAAACCATACCTCTAGGATTATATGTTGGTAAGAAGATGCAGTTGATCTGAGTTTAAAATTTTTTCTAGTCTACCACTACTCAGACCTGAGCTTTTTCTATACTCGTCATACTCTAAATTATCTTCCCTCTAAATGGGATAATTCTCATCAGTTAAAGCAACCATTAATTTAGAGCAATAAGAAGGAAATGCTAATCACACTGGAACATGTGAAATCAACAAGGTAGGAATCAGGGAAAGAGACAATGAGTGATTGTCTTCAAACTGACAGTTTCTCATATAAATATCATTGATTACAAATGCATGAACAAACTGCAGAAGATCAAAATTTTCAAAAAAAATGCAAAATGGAATGGAAAGAATTCACCCTTCTTTTTGCTTTACTTCTTCGCCTTTTCCGATTCAAGGAATCTACATCATCCTTTGATCTTGATGAAGTTGTAGTAGCGGTGGGTATGATCGACAGACTGGCTTGATGGACTTGAGGACAGCTGTTATATCTGAGAAATGTTTCCTATCCTCCTCTCTGGCAACCATTAATAGATTCAGCTTCATGTTGAAATCTTCATCCCGCTTTCTACGCTCCTCTTCCTACTTTCTGTACTCTTCATCACGCCTTTGCTGTTCCTCTTGTCGCTTCTGATCCAATAAGATCAACTGCAGCTTCAACGACTCATCCCTTTTCTCTTCCCCCTTTTTGAAAATATCAAGAACAAGGGCCAGTTGCTGTTCCACACGACAGTCTATAGCTTGATTTAGGACAGTGTAGGGTAGAGAGTCAACAAGTACAGAGAGTGGATCGGGAGACAGGACTCAGTCAACTGTGGTGAGTTCTCTAGAGATGTGCTGTGTTGGACTGTGAGAGGAAGCAGTGGAGAGCTTTGGAGGTGCAAGGATTCACTGTACGTCTGTTTCTTCCCCCTGTTTTATTGTTGGGGCTTTGGCCTTATTGGCGACTGCTCCTTCCTGTTGCTGTCGTACCAGCTCAGCAATTTCATTAGCCAGCTGTATTTGTAGAGCGGCTGTTGCTGCTGCTTTTTCCTGTCATTTCAGCTCAGCAGCTTGGGCTTCTTGTTGTCTCTTCAGTTCAGCTGCTGCTTCTGCTTCTCATAGTCTTTCTTCTTCCTCTAAAATCAGAAGAGCTTTTTGGTTGGAATAAGCTTGTACACGATGGTAGCGGTGGATGAATCTAATTTGAAGAAAACACTTGGCCAGAATGTGCATGAATAGAATTTCCAAAGCACGAGTGGCAGTAGCAGAATATGTTAGAATGTGCGACAAATGAATAGCTTCAGCTAACTCAATCATCTCCTCCTTCCTTAGTCTTTCAGCTTCCTCCTGTCGTTGCTTTTCCAGTGCTTGTGCTTCTTCATTTTCAAGTTCTAGAAGTTCCAACTGAACTTCATCGGTCTGAGACATTATCCATCGGTGAAGGTTTTGCAACTGTACAAGTTTTTCGTGATTCTCATTTATCCGGCGACAAACATGCTCGAGGTGTGATTCATTTGTTGTTCGTGCGGTTGATAAGTTAGTATTTGTACCAACTTATCTCTTTGTTCTTTGACTAATTGGGTGATGTTTAGATTGTTTTACGTGTCTTTTTGTGCATGGATTGACTTTTGTGCTCGTAATGTCATGATTGGTGAATTATGCAGGTTTTTAGTCAGAAACAGGGAAGAATCAGAAAGATGCTCGTGTTCCAGACTTGCATCGATCGACGTCCATGGCACGTCGATCGACGCAACTGCTCGAAGGGAGATCGACAAGAGATTGATGAGTGATCGATGCAAAAAGGTGAAGGTCGTGCCCACGTCGATCGACGCAAGAATATGTGTCGATCAACGCGAGTTTTTCACGGGCATTGATCAATGCAAGATGCTCCGTCAATCGATGCGACATCGGGATTTCCTGATCTGATCCTGATTTGAAGATAGAGAAATATATAATCCTAGATACTATTTGATACATCTATCACTTTTAAATAAGGCCATGTAAATTCGATTTTTAGTGAGGAAATTTGTGGAAAATTTAAGAGAATTTGAGAATTGTAGATTTTAGAGATTTCCAAGAGTTTTTAGGTTTTTATGATTGAAGACAGGTTTTTGTGGGAAGACATCTACACCCAATTTTTATGCAATTCATGTTTTTCTTTATGTCTGATGATTCTATTTATGAATATGTGTAACTAAATTCCTTCTCAGATTCTAGGGTTTCGAACTATCAATATATGCATGTTTGATTAATTGAATTATTTTCTCTTTCCCATCGTAGTTTGTGAAATCTGTGCTTATTCATAATCTTGAGTTTGCTGGCCACATCTTAGGATTAATTAGTAGAGAATTTGAGACGTAACTGTAATAGTTTTCAATGGAAAGAGTTTTCACAATATAATTTAATTTCTTGTCTGAGCAGAAGGAGATAGATTATAAGAATAAATATGTGGATTTTTGGAGTTAGTTAATTCATCTTGAGACCGAGCAGAGATAGGTAATTAACTAATCTACTTTATGAATTGTCCAACAAAGAAGTTCATAATACCTTTCTAATGTTTCACTTCGAATAGGAATTAAATTGGGAATTAATCAATTCATTCATACGTGTCATACTTGATAGGTAGATATCCCTGGAATATGTACTTCTCATATCTGCTTTCATCAAAAGTCTTTTATTTTCCTGTTCAATTTTAATTCGCAATATTAGTCTAAAACAAAACCCAAAGTTTATTTTCTTTCCCTAACAAGTATTTTGAGAACCTATGTTTTAGTATTTAAGATTTTTCGTTATTTTATCCCCATGGGATTCGATAATTTATTTGCCGCTTTATTATTAGCTTAGCTAAGTCGCTGATAAAATAATTTTGCGATCAAATTTTGGCGCCATTACCGGGGAAAGAATAGAAATAATCTTACTATTAATTATGTGATTGTAATACTTATTTAGGTTGTAATTTTTGTACTTTTATTTAAATTTTCATAAAGTTTTTGTTTTTCATGTCGATCAACGTGTGTTTTGTAGGATTCGAGTCTACAATCAACAACGTGAGTTGTTATTTAATTCGCAGGACCGTTCTTAGGATATCAAAATAAATACATTTAAATAAACCATGCAAATCATATGCATGCACCTACAAAATTAATTGCATAGGATGGATTATGGATTATACCTTTCTTCAATCGTTTGATCTACAGATCTAGATCGGAGAATTAACGATGAAGTTAGATCTGAAGCGGAATGGAACTCCTTCTTTGATTGTGTTCCTACAGATCTGATCTTCTGATCTGTTCCCTTGCTCCTTGGAAATCTGGTGAGGATTATCCACCAAGTTGAATCAGAAAGCCGGAGGATTCGATCAGAAAAATCCTCCTTCTGATCGCCCAAAAAGTCGCCCCTCTCTCTCAATATTCTAAGTGAATATTAACTGTATACTGTGGTGGCTACAATCTGATCTGAGAGGTGGAGACTATTTATAGTGTTAGGGTTTTGAGAAACCCTAACCCTAACTGGGCTTGAGCAGTGTGTGGGCCAGACCAGGGATCAAATGCAAATAATAAAGTGGGCCCTCTTTATTAATTAATCCTTCCTTGTTCAACCCAGAACATAATTAATTAATAAAACATTGTTTTAACCTTCACCACGGTAACAATGTTGACTCGCCCCTTTATTACCACGTTATTAGGAACGGGTTGCATTAAACTAACATGATCCACATATTTAAGGTTTTAGACATTCATTAATTAATTTGGTCTATGACAATTAACCATAATTAATTAATATCTTATTTCCTGATTAATACCACTCACCCCTTTTCTCTTATGCTTGAACAAATCATTCAGCCTGCAGGACTTAGCATAAAGAACCTTGTGAGCTCATCAGTGAATGTCACCATCCTGAAACGGATATGCTTACCCATACATCCAGCCTAAGCAGACCCCACACAAATTACCAACACCCAAGATGCAGATATGAGAGTACATGTAAGACTCGCCATCCTAGCAAATCAAGGTGTAGTCAACTCATGTGTGCCCCTTATCCTTCAGTAGGGTTTATGATCATAGGAAGTATATTAGGGATCTGGCTCATTCATATGTCAATGAGAATGGCACATCCCACTGTTGATCCCATCAATACATAAACATGTACCGACACATCAAGTAGCTAGGATAAGCCCACTTGTGAACTGATGTGATGCAGCCTAAACCAACAGCCTATCCAGGGACTGTTTCGGCTGTGATATTGTTTATATCTCGCTAGGTCAAACGAGCCATATGATCCTCTGTGATCTACTACACACCATATGGTCATCCCTATCTACGAGATAAAAGGATATTATAGTTCGTCGTATGTTCACATTTATCAGATAGCGAGATTTGTTGATGCAACACATAAATGAAGGCCAGTATACAAAAAACTTAATCATTTATGCTTTCTGTATACAATCCCAACATGTTTTGCGTCCAATGATGCAGTTGTTGTTTTCGCGTCAATCAACGCCGATTCTCCGTCGATCGATGTCGTTGTTTTTTTCAGAATTTTAGTTTTTGTTCTTACTTTGTTTCAGTTTATTTCAAGTTTTATTTCACTATTTCCTTTGCTGTATAGGTACTGCATGAGTACAAGAGCTAAAGGAAAGGACGCGCTCTACTATTACCTGGACATCGAAGCCACGTGCAGAAAGATCCGTAGGAATAAGCGTGCCCAAGAAAGCTCGACTGATCAAACAATGGCAGAAAATGTACCACCACTGGACCATGTGCCAGAACCGGTCGTCCAACCCGAGCTGATCGATCAGCTACCTCCACAGATGCTGACCCTGGAGAAGCAAACATCACTGTTTCAAGAAGTCCAAGCTATGAGGGCACAACTTCAGCAGCTGACTCTCGAGAGGAATCTTGAGGGGAACAATCAGAACAACCGACGCATTTGCCCTAATCGACTCTTTGAAGATATTCCAAGGGACAAAGATGAAGAAGATCAGGATCCGCCCGAGGAATCAGATGACGATGAGGAAGAAGAAGCTATGCAAGCACGGTATCAACCTCAGTTCAAAGAGAAAGACTTCAGGATTGGCATCAACACAACAATTTCGAGCTGAAAACCGGATTGGTGCAAATGGTGCAACAGAATCAATTCGGCGGAAGAGCGACTGAGGATCCATATGCACATCTCGACAAATTTCTGATGCTCTGCAATACTGTCAAAATCGGAGGGGTCAACAAGAGTGCCATCCGAATGCGTCTGTTCGCATTCTCTCTACGGGATAAGGCAAAGTCTTGGTTTACTGCACTGGACGAAGAAAGCATCAGTACATGGACGAAACTACAGAATGAATTCCTGGAAGACTTCTTTCCTCCGAACGTCATCGGACAGAGAAGGAAGGAGATCATCCAGTTTGCTCAAAGACCATATAAAAGCTTCTATAAAGCGTGGGAGCGCTACAAGGAGTTACTGAGATCTTGCCCAGGACATGGCCTACCACCGGGCGAGCAAGCAGAAGCATTCTACGAAGAGCTCAATGAGAGGACCGTTGAGTTGGTGGATACCACACTGGGTGACACCATCATGACGAAAAGTGGGAAGAAAGCCATGGAATTTTTCCAAAAGATGGCCAACAACAATCAACGTTGGTCCTCGAGTCGAAGTCGCCCTGTGAAGGCTGTTGAGAAAGTAGTGGAGAAAAAGGCCACTGAAGAACCTGAATGGGCAGCCGAGGTGAAGAAATTGCGAGAGGACTTCGCTACACTGAAGTCAGAAAAGGCAGTTGTTGTAATAGAGCCAGTGCAACCCCCACTGGAAGGAGATTGTTCCAATGTGAATTTTTTTCAAAGGGGCGGTTATCAAAACAATTACCGTGGAGGATACCAGCAGCATAATCAGCCCTACAACTACTATCATGCTAGGAACCATCCGGGATTTTTCTATACTAACGCACAAGCTGCAGAGTAGCCACCACCTGGATTTGCAGTGCAAGATGGAGTAGTGGTGGAGAAAAGAAGCCAAATCACGAGGAGATTTTGGCTAAGTTCATGCAAGGGT
The DNA here is from genome assembly GCA_026898455.1 of Plectranthus barbatus. Classification (NCBI taxonomy): domain Eukaryota; kingdom Viridiplantae; phylum Streptophyta; class Magnoliopsida; order Lamiales; family Lamiaceae; genus Plectranthus; species Plectranthus barbatus. The sequence continues at coordinate 366,938 of JAPKLW010000245.1, read as the reverse complement.
CCACTGACAAAGTGAGCAAATTGGAGTAAGAAATCTCAGGCGTGAATACTAAAGTGGATCAAGTGCAGAAGCATGTGCAAATTATAGAAAACCAGGTTAGCCAGATTGCCGATGCCCTCGGAGCTCAACACAAGTCGAGACAACTTCCGAGCAACACTCAGGTTAACCCCAAGAATCAGAATCAGAGAAACCAAGTGAATACCATCACTCTAAGAGGGGGAAAATCGTATGAAGGGCCAAAGAAGGCGGGGAAAGATACCTAGGAGGACGAAGAAGCCGAGCAGGTCGAAGAAGCCATCGCAGACGCAGCCCCGTCGATCGAAGCGGGATCTATGTCTATCGACACAGCTCTAAAGGCCCTGTTAATCGATGCTGATCCACGTCGATCAATGCCAGTTCCCAGACCGCCACCGAAAAAACCTCCTTTGCCATTTCCATAGCGGTTTGCCAAAACAAAAATGAACGGGAGGAGATCGAAAACATTAAGCTCACAACCATATCACTTCAGATGGCCGATCGATCAGTGTCCTACTCAAGAGACATCGTGGAAGATGTGCTAGTGAAGGTGAAGGATTTCATTATCCTAGCTGATTTCGTGGTGCTCAATATGGAAGAAGATTGGAGCATTCTCCTGATCCTGGGAAGACCATTCTTGAAGACCGGAGGGGCATTGATTGATATTCGAGATGGCAAACTGACATTCTGGGTTAACAATGAATCAGTCACATTCTCGATCTATAAGACAATGCAAAAGCACAACGTAGGGAGCTACCAGGAAGAATGACACATGATCAATTGCTTCAACCCTGTGATGTCTTCTCCCTTCGCCTCTCTCAAAAGTGAGCCGGATTTTTCGGAAAACAGTCTACAACACTCGCTGTTCTCATCGACAAATTTAGAAGAGGTAGATGATGAGATTTTGGATCTGGTCATGGAGCTGGATGTGTTCGAGGAGATAACTCGGGAAAAGGAGAACAAGAGAGAGCAACTACCAAGCCGGTACAGCCAGAACAAACCAAAAAAAGTGGGGGAAGGTCCACGTCAATCGATGCCAACAGCTCGTCGATCAATGCCACCTCAAAGTCGATGTCGATCGATGTAGAAGCAACGCGACGTAGAAAAGGGATTGCTGCAGTTTCATCTACGTCGATCGATGTAGAACCAACATCGATTGATGCAGACCTGGGAAACCAGTCATCTAACTCTGATCCGACAGTTCTGGAACTCAAGATGCTTCCGGCACACCTCAGGTATGTTTTTCTAGATTCTAAAGACACTTACCCTGTTATTGTCTCTGCCTATCTGACACAGGAGGAGTTGGATAAATTACTACGAGTTCTACGGAAATACAAGTCCGCCATTGGATGGACTTTGGGGGATATAAAAGGGATCAACCCTTCGCTTTGCATTCACAAAATCATCCTTGAAGAGGACGCCACACTGAAGTGACAAGCACAGCGACGACTGAACCCTATCATGCAAGAAGCCGTAAAGAAGGAGGTTCTCAAACTCCTAGACCATGGCATGATATATCCCATTTCTGACAGCAAATGGGTAAGCCCTACACAAGTAGTAGCCAAGAAAGGGGGGATACAGATAGTAAAGAATGACGATGGAGAGGAAGTTGCGACAAGACCGATCACGGGATGACAATTTTGCGTTGACTACCGAGCCTCAAACACGAGCCTTGATAGATTATCCGGTTACCCTTTCTATTGTTTTCTTGATGGTTACTCAGGGTATAACCAGATAGCTATGGCGCCAGAAGATCAGCACAAGACTGCATTCACCTGTCCATACGGAGTGTTCGCTTACCGACGGATGCCATTTGGATTATGCAATGCACCGGCGACCTTCCAATGATGCATGATGGCAATCTTCAACGACTTGATTGAAGATGTCATGGAGGTATTTATGGACGATTTCTCAGTTTTCGGTTGCTCATTTGATGTTTGTTTGGAGAATCTGGCTACCGTACTTGAGAGATGCACCGAGACAAACCTATGCCTCAATTGGGAGAAATGCCACTTCATGGTGCGAGAAGGAATCATGCTAGGCCATCGAGTATCAGCTGAAGGACTAGAAGTGGACTTAGCCAAAGTGACAATCATTGAAAAGATGCCACCGCCAACAAGTGTCAAAGCAGTCCGAAGTTTCCTCGGTCATGCTGGATTCTACAGAAGATTCATCAAACACTTCTCAAAGATATCGCGGCCATAGTGCAACTTGTTGGAGAAGGATATGTCATTTGTCTTCGACGACGACTGCCTGCAGGCCTTTGAAAATGCTAAAAAAGGCATTAGTGATGGCACCAGTGTTGACTTCTCCGGACTGGAGCGAGCCGTTCATTCTGATGTGCGATGCCAGCGACTACACAGTTGGGGCAGCCTTGGGGCAACTGAAAGGAAGGCTCTTCCATGTGATTTATTACGCCAGCAAGAGCATGAATCCGGCTCAATACAACTATACCACCACAAAAAAGGAGATGTTTGCGGTTGTGTACGTATTTGATAAGTTTCGGTCCTATCTGATAGGTTCGAAGACAATTGTCTACACCGACCATGCAGCCATCAGATACCTGTTTGCGAAGCATGATGCCAAGCCCAGATTGATTAGGTGGATACTGTTGCTACAAGAGTTTGATTTGGAGATCAAGGACAGAAAAGGGAGCGAGAATGTGATCGTCGACCACTTGTCACGACTTGAGCCACCATTCGAAGGGGATGATCAGTAGATGAGGATTCAAGAGACATTCCCCGATGAACAAATCTATGCTATTAAGGATTTGAGGGAGACGTACGAGTCAAAATCACCATGGTATGCGGATTTTGCCAACTATTTGGTGGCCGACGTTCTTCCACCGGACTCTTCCTCATATGCAAAAAAGAAGTTTCTACACTATGTCAGATTCTGCTATTGGGAGGATCCCTACCTTTGGCATAGATGCGCTGATGGCGTCATTCGCCATTGTGTGCCTCAATCCGAGTGGCATCAGATTTTTGAAGCTTTTCATTCATCTCCTAGCGGCGGTCATCATTCAGCCAACCGGACGACATTCAAAATCCTTGCGAGTGGATTCTATTGGCCATCCATCTACGAGATCTACCGTGGGTGAATTACGAGCTGTGATCGTTGCCAGAGGACCGACAACATCTCACTAAGGGATGAGATGCCACAGACTCCGGTGATTGAAGTTAAAATCTTTGATGTGTGGGGGATCGACTTCATGGGCCCTTTTCCGCCATCCCAAGGGTTCTCATACATTCTACTGGCGGTGGACTACGTATCACAATGGGTTAAAGCCGTTCCAACTGCCACCAACGACTCGAAAGTCATCATCAAGTTCCTGCAGAAGCTCATGACAAGCTTTGGGATGCCAAGAGCCTTGGTAAGCGATGGGGGACCCCACTTTTGTAACAAATGGCTTGCCTCTCTTCTTGGTAGGTACGGAGTCAAGCACCGCGTTACCACCCCATATCATCCTCAAGGGAATGAGCTGACGGAGCTGTCCAACTGAGAAATCAAGCAAATCTTGGAGAAGACGGTGAAGCAAAGAAAAGATTCGGCGGCAATACTTGATGACGCACTATGGGCATACCGCACCACCTACAAAATGCCCATTGGGAAGTCTCCATATCAGTTGATTTTCGGAAAGTCCTGTCACCTCCCCGTCGAGATGGAGCACAAGGATTGGAGAGCAGTGAAAGAGCTGAATTTGGATTGGAAGACGGCTGCAGAAGAACGCGACATGGCATTGAACGGGCTGGAAGACTTAAGGGATGAATCCTGTGAGAACAACGTCATATACAAGAAGCGACTTAAGAGATTCCATGACAAAGGGATTCGCTCACATGTTTTTCACTCAGGTGACAAAGTTCTCCTCTTCAAATCCCGTCTTCGCTTCAAGCCCAGAAAGTTGCAGTCAAAGTGGACTGAACCATACACCCTAGTCTGTCAATTTTTGAACGGTGTAGTCGAATTAGCTGGTCAAGATGGGAAGAACTTCAAAGTGAATGGACAAAACCTTAAACCGTACTACACCCCACTTCAAATCGGTGCGGTGGAGAAGTACTACTTAAATCGCCCATAAAAGTACAGGTATTGTCGAGCTAGCGACAATAAACCAAGCACTCGTTGGGAGGTAACCTAACCATTTATTGTTTTTCTTACTTCTTTTCTTTTAATTCAGTCAAGTCGAGTCAATAGGGAATTAGAATTTTCTTTCAGTAATTTTTGAGTCCACTGTCTGTCCAGGCCTGCATCGATCGACGCCAGACTCACGTCGATCGATGCGAGTTTCTGGTTCACATCGATCGACGCGGAACTTGCTACGATCTCCTCATTTAAACCCAGATTTCCTCATTTTTTCAACATAACACACACACGCACGCTCTCTCTCTCAAACCCCAAACACCCGACCTCAAAAATTTTTCCCGTAACTCGCCGCTACGATCCAAGGTACGTATCCTAGATCCTTCTACTTCGATTATTTCAAGAGTTTTGTATGATTTGAGCATGATTTTGATGAATTTGGACCATGGAGCCCTAGTTTTAATTTCTTGCTATTTTGTCGATTTTGTTGCAACTCGTCGTGATTGTTTGATATGGGTAGTAGTTGTTGGTCCCTGAGATCAGAGATGTCATGGTAGTGATAAAATACAAACATGAAATGCAGCGGAATAATATAGCGTTTACTTGTATTTAGGTTATTCTCAACTAGGGTTTTGTTCAAGTTCACTTAAGTTTCTTCTTGCAGTTATACACTAGCAGCTCTGTTACTAGGTTTTAAATCTCAGTCGCATAATAGAAATAAAACAGTAATCAGCAAGAGACCAAATGATCTACGTCCACTCCTTAGCCAAATCGCTAAGAATTTCAATAAGAAAGTATATTGTGTACAAAGAGTTGCCTTTCCTGTAAAGCAGGCAGCCAACATTTGGTCTGGCTACTTCACGGCTATCTTTTGATACTCCGAACCTCTCAGGAGTGGCTCCAGCTGAGTCAAGGGCGCACCTTCGTAAAAATCGCTTTTACCACCTTTAGAAGAGTTTAAAGTTCCTTCCGAACTATCTGTCTTTTGCGGCTTCAGTGTCCGTCCTAATCAATTCCTTCTCAAGAAATTGTTTGCTGGATACTTTCTATAAAGAAAGCGATCCCAATGATTGATGATTCTTGAATCAATTCGAGAATCTCTCAGATGAGTATCAGACGTACAATGAGACACTCAAGTTGTTGAAGGCTTTTCAATGTCTCTGTGTTATGCCTTTCAACAGAACTGCTCTCGAGCCTTTTTGCCTTTTTGGAATCTTTTGAATATCTTTTTATGTAAGAGAGTGAGCAGCTTATTGTATCTTCCTTTGACTTGCTTTTTATAGTTGGAGATTCGAAACTCGAGTCGGCAATTCTGTTTAGACACAACAGATCTTTTGTCTTAATTGTAGGTAGCTTTCTACCAACTTTTCTGTCTCCGTACAGGCTTTTCCGACCTAGTTTTGACAGGTCTAGTCTTCTTCCTTCGCCTGTTCAATAGCGGCTAGTTCTAGGCTTCGTACTCGCAACTTCTCCTCATAAGCAGCTTTTCTTTTTGATAAGCATCCATTGCAGCCCTTTGTCGTTTGGTTAACTGTATATGTGTTAAAGACTTCTTATCAGGAGCAAACTGCAATGAGGGCAGCAAGTGGGATGCGGAAAACTTTCTGTGAGCACAAATGGCTTTCAATCTTGCAATCACCTGTTGATCGGTATACTGTTTCGTGCAGGAGGGCTGATCCATCCATTCGTTTGCCCATAATTCTTCTGAACGCCAGAAATTGAGGCCTTTCCTAGCATTGGTAATCATCATTTCTTCAAAGCAAAGTTCATGCATGATGTAATCATACGCTTTCCATCGCCTGAATTGTTTACCAAGTGCCTTGCCTTCCTCTGTTCCTTCATCAATTTCAACATAAAAGACCCCAGTAATGTCTCTATTGACTTCTTGATCCACAAATGCTAAGATCTCATCACTCCAATCTTGGAGATCAGCATTCACGTTATCTTCAAGTGAGACAGATGTGCACCATTGGGCTACTCTTCTAGAGCGAAAGAGTTTGCCAGGTAATCCATGATATGGGATCCTCAGTTGTTCATTCTTTAAGGTAGGGTATTTTCTGAGAGTTTTGGCATCAAAAACCTCAATAGATTCCCCCTCAAAATCAGATTCTGATGAGCAGGTGGACTCATTTAAAAATCCAGCAGAGGAGACTTCTTGATCCATTGTGTCATCTGCTTGATTCATTGTATCATCTGCTTGATCCACATTATCAGCAGCGGCGGTTGTCTCTCAGCAACATGGACCTTTTCAGCAGTGTCCGCCATGAATATTTCAGCTACAGTAGATTCTTCAGCATTTGGATGAGCCATGCCTTCAGCGGATGGTTCCTTTTCAGACTCAACAATATTTTCCTTAACAGGAGGTTCTTCTGCTGACATGTTGATGTCTTCGATCTCCTTTGTGGTTCCTGACGACCCTACATCCTTATCCCTGGGAGGTATAACATCTGTTGCTTTATGTGGTACGTCTTCCTCTGAACTATCACCTTGATTGGGTTCGTCGGTTGGTTCGCGAATTTCAACCTGTTTGCCTTTGGAGTGTTCCTTAGCATCAAAGACTCCAGAGTGGATCATCTTATCTAGCTCAGCACCAGTCATGCCATCTTCTTCAGGTGTAATTTTGGCAGTTTTATTAACTTCAACAAGAATTTCCACTTCTTTCCCTTTCTGAGTAGAGTCTACTGTTGTCTTGCCTTTCTTTGCTGCTCTGCTCAATTCTTCAGCAGCTTCTTCGTTCGATGTTGCACATGCAATCTTCTTCTGGGCCTTTCGCTCGTCGTGAGATTGCTTTACTTGTTCAAAATTCAGATCTCTTCCTTCGAACATGATTCTTTCCATCTCCTTCCTGTATTCTTTAGTTTCCTGTGCTTTCTTTGCAGCATCACGTTTCCTTTTAGTTTCACGTACGCCTTTGACACGATCCTCAAAACTTTTAGAGGACAAGGGTGGGTCAACCTCTTTTTCAGCAGCAGCAGTAGCTTGATCAGCAACTGCTTTCTTCTTGGCTTCTTTGATTTCCTGAAGTTCAGCAGTTTTGAATAGCCGTTGATGAGTAGATCTCCTTTTTTTGGTTGGCACAACCCCTATTTGTTGTTCAGATGAAATTGGAACAGCTAATTGACTAATCACAACTGGTGGCTGTTGTGCTGCCTTTTTCTCCACAATTTGCTCTATCTTTTCTGTAGGCATATCACCGAGGGTTACAATGTCCTCAAGTTGCTGAAAGCACTGCTCTGTTTCAACATTCTTAGTCAGTACTGCTATTTCTTCAGCAGTAACAGGTGATGCTGTCTGAAGCACCTGTTGTCCTAAGGAGCGTTCGTCAACTTCCTCATCTAAAGTAGGCTTATCCTTATCGACATTGGACTTGCCAGTCAACTTCTTTGGTTTCTTGAAGTCAAGAGGGTTGGCTTCCTTCCTTGTTACAGGAATGAAATCTGTGGGAAGCAACTTCACACCTTGATCAATCTTCTTGGGATGCATGACTAACTCCAGAAATTTGCTTATTTTCAATCCAAAGTTAACATTCAATGAGAATGTTCCATCTACAGACATGTGATCATTCTTCTTGGCGTGCTCTGCCCATCGTTCAAAGAAAAACTATGCCTAATTACCCTTTACTTTGTCCGTGAGAGCCATCATCACTGCATATTTCTTAGCAGATAGCTCTGAATATGATCCAGCATCGCATTGAAATATCTTGATCACCAATTCAGCAAGAGTTTTAAACTCATCCTTTAGAGTGTTAATTGGGGTGGCAGCCCTGAATGTAATTAGTTTACCTTTTGTATCCTTCATTTTCTCAGACTTTTTCCACAAATTCCAACGCCTTTCCATCTCATCATAATCTGATACTCTGTATTGAGATATACGTTCCCCCTTATTTCGAAGACCAAAAGTCTTAGCAAGAACATCAGCATTCACTTCAATAATGGTTCCATAAACCCAGGTTTTAAAAGACTTTCCATCCTTATTCATGACTGCTCTGGCATAGAACTCAGAAACCATATGCGGATGAAAATGCATAGGCTCCAATCTGGGATATGTTCAGCAGCAAGACGTTTATACAAAATGCGATCCTTCATGATTTGAGCTAAATGCCTTTGCTCCTTTGTGTGGCCGGTCTGCTTTTTCTTCCGAGCCATCATAATTAGTTGACCATATGGTATTGAATCGTCAACATCTTCCTTCTTTAGAATGCCAGTAAAACCTGGTGCATGTCGCGCATGCAAGGGTTCTTCAGAATTTAGTGGAAAATTGAAGAGAGGGGGTTCACTGGTTTCAGAACGATGTTTATGGGAAGTGGGTTTCTGGGATGATGAGGATTTGGGGTCGGAGGCCATGTCTACGGAAAAGAACTTTGAGTAATCTCGAAGAATTTTGAGATTTTGGGAATTTTGCTCTGTATTACGAAGGAGAGAATAATGAATAGAGGTGAACAATGATTAGAGCAAATTAGGGTTAAACTCTGAATGTGAGATCTAACGGTTGAGGGAAGATCTGCGACAGTTTAGATCAATGGTTTAGAATGAATGCGTCTTTCCATATGGCTTCCCATGCTCCGAGAAACACTCAAGTGCGTCTGACGTGGCGTCTCCTCAGTTGATGCCGCCGTTTGCGTACATTAAATGCACCTTATCGGGTCCCATCAAGTTTGAATTTAGAGTCATCCCGCCTCGATTCTGGATATGCTAATGCTTCTGATCTAGCAGCCATCCAAGGGTGCTAACAGATAATAATGAGTCTCAACACCCATATTCACAAAAGAGTGTGCTAACCTTCCACACAATTCGTCAGCATCTTCGAAGGCTCTGCTGAGTCTCTGTTGTGACTCTTCTTAAAAAATAATAATGATGATGAGATCCTTAAGCCTCGCACTGACCATTACTTGTTACTGCTGAAATGATTTGACTCCCCATGCATACACGTCGATTCCTTTACTTGCGACGGTTTGTATTCCATGAGATGAATCATTGTGATCTTCAGACAGATATTGTTGGTCTTCCCGTCATAATTTCTCTATAAATACTCTTGTTCAAGATTATCCAAGCATCACAACTTTCCTTCTTACCTAACCCATAATTGCAACTTTTCCAAAAGCAAACTTCCTTCTCCACTAATGGATTCTCCACCAAAAACCTTAGAGATAAGGCGCAACCTGATTCTTGATGAGCCTGGTCTGGATGGATACTATTTGGATGATTATGATGCCCGCAAAAGTCATGGCCGCATTAGGTCTCTCACAGTTTGCATGTGCTACCCCTCATCGTTTCCAGGAGGAAATTCTCAGGGATTTCCTTGGTGATTGTCGTGCTGAGCAGAATGCGATTTACGGCGTGTTCCATGGTAAGCTAGTCCGTTGGACCCCCGGCACCTTTGCTGAGGATTTTGGTCTTCCTTGTGGTCCACTGTCCGTGCAGGACTATCTGGAAGCAGAGGTGGCTCCAGAATGGCAGTCATGGGAGAGATGGCGGCATTCTCCTCGCTTTGAGTTCAGCCCTAACGTTCTAACCTCTGGTCTTCAGACCTCATATTGGGTGATGTTCCGCATTGCTCATGGTATTCTCTTTGGAGAGGAGCCTTATGACCTCTGTTTTTCAAGGGATATGTGGCAGCTAATGATGGCCATTGACGATGCTGCCTCTGTAGACTGGGCCGGTTTCTTCTTCAAGAATGTCTGGGAAAGCGTCAAACTTTATCCTTACGTGCCACTTTGGAATGGAATGCAGCTCAGCTGGTTGATGGAAAAGGATTTTCCGGAGATTGCTGAAGGGCCATCCAATCTCCAGGGAGCTGACTTTTATCCCTACAAACCTGTTTCTCCTTTCTGAAGATTATGAATTCTGTAGTAGGCTTTTGTTGACTTTTGACTTATGATGTAATATCCCTCCATTTTGAAGATGAAATGAAGTCCTTTTGCAATGCTTATCCATCCTTTAGAAATGAATAATTGCATAACTTTATCATATCAACAAAACGATTTGTGACATATGTCCTCAAGAAGAAAGATAGATTTTGATCTTCAATATCATATATTCTGCTGAGCAGATACGATCTGTCTGCTGACTGCTTAGCAGTGCATTTGACGTTTGCTATCATCCTAGCAGGCTTTATTTAGCAGAAACTTTCATCGTATGCTGAGATTAAAAATCCACAAAAACCAGAAAGAATGAGAATATCATCTCATTCATCTGCAGCAACGTCTAATTCCATTAGATTGATCACTGCTATTTCTAATAGATTAATTATAATAGCAGCGGCAAATAAATTTGTAAACCCTAAGGTTATCGATCCAGGGGAATTGTGT
>JAPKLW010000245.1:336701-356529 GCA_026898455.1 Plectranthus barbatus | reverse complement strand
ATAGTAGAAAATAATATAGATAAGCGAGTAAAATAATGAGCTTATCATAGACCTAATTTGATGCATAATTATTTGAATCTTGCTTCTTCTAGAGGTTTAGTAAAGATGTCTGCTATTTGATCCTCCCTGCATATACATTGAATATCAATATCCTTCTTTTCTTGATGATCACGAATAAAGTGATGTCGGATATCAATATGCTTGGTTCTGGAATGAGGTACTGGATTCTTTGTGATGCACATAGCACTATTGTTATCACAATAGATTGGTACACATTCAGGAGATATATCATAATCCTGAAGTTGTTGTCGAATCCACAAAATTTGCTGACAGCAGCTAGTAGCCGCTACATACTCTGCTTCGGTGGTTGATGTTGCTACCGAGTGCTGCTTTTTGCTGAACCAGCTGATCTACTTATGTCCAAGGAATTGACATGTGCCGCTGGTGCTTTTTCTATCTATTTTGCATCTTCCAAAATCAGAATCTGAGTAACCACTCAGAGCTAGACTATCGGCTCGTGGGTACCAAATTCCTAAGCCTTCGATGCACTTCAAATATCTGACAATTCACCTTGTTGTGTCCAGATGTGTTTTGTTAGGATTTGATTGATATCTAGCACATAGTCCCACAACATATGAGATATCTAGTCTGCTGGCTGTAAGATATAGTAGAGATCCGATGATCCCTCGATGTACAGTAGGATTCACTACTTCTCCTTCTTTCTCAAGAGCTGCTATGCACGTATTGCTGATGGGAATCCTCAAGCTCTTGGTTCTCTTTGGACAATACTTCGCAATCAGATCCCGCGTGTATTTCCTTTGGTGAATGAAAATCCCTTCATTGGATTATTGAACTTGGAGTCCATGAAAGTAGGACATCTTCCCCATCATACTCATTTGAAAGTTACTCATCATTAACTTGGAGAATTTATCGCAGAGATTTGATTCTTCGAGCCAAAAATAATATCATCAACATAAATTTGCACAAGTAGAATGCTTCCTTTGTCCTTAATACGAAATAGAGTTTGATCAATCCTTCCCTTTTTGAAACCATTGTCGAGCAGAAACTTGGATAACGTTCCATACCATGCTCATGGCGCTTGTTTCGACAAAGCTTTCCATAGCTTATAGACTTGGTTTCCATTCTCAAATCCTGCGGGTTGCTCAACATAGACTTCTTCCTTGAGCTCGCCATTTAGGAATGCACTTTTGACGTCCATTTGCATGACCGAGAATTCATGATGCGCATCATATGAAAGAAATAACCTTATTGCTTCCAATCTGACTACTGGAGCAAATGTCTCGTCATAGTCAATGCCCTCACATTGTATATAACTTTTGGCTACAAGACGTGCTTTATTCCTCACCACCACGCCTGATTCGTTCTTCTTGTTCTTGAATACCCATTTAGTGCCAATGACATTCTGATGTTTCGGTCTATCTACCAGATCCCACACGTGATTGCGAGTGAATTCAGCAAGCTCCTCTTGCATAGCGTTCACCCAGTCTAGATCGCAAAGAGCATCCTCAACCTTGGTTGGTTCCTCACTAGATAGATAACAAGAAAACAATGCGGACCCTTGTCTTGTCAGAATAGGATCATTAATATCTCCGAGAACGTCTTCAAGAGAAAGAGCACTCAACCATGCTGGTCTGATAGGTTCCTTAGCATTTCCTTCTCTTTCTCGATTATTGGTGTTCTCTTCATCATCTGCTGGTTCTTCAGCATCTGGATTGTCAGCAGCAGGAATTCCGTTAGCAACTAGGGCTTCAGCTACAGGGACTTCATGGATAGGAACATCTTCTTCAGCAGGCACTTCAACAGCTGGTATCTTAGCAGCTCCTCTGCCAAGATCTTCAGTAGCACCTACTCTTTCAGCAACATGAGGAGTGGTTGAAGTTCCTCATCTGAATCATCAAGCAGATTGAAAATATCTTTTTGAGGGTTGACCTCAGCATGATCATTAGCATCACTGGCCTGGTCAGCAGTTTGATCACCTGCTGAGCGCGTCTGGATTGGATCGCAATCATTCATAGACGTAGTCGGGTCAATTCGTGAGTTTTCGAAAGAATTCGTAATCGATTGACCATTGACATCATTAGTCTCATGATTGGTTTCCTTCGTCTCTTTTATAGCTCTGCGCACTAAAGTAGATTTATCAAAAATAACATTGCATGTTATTTCCACAATTCCAGTAGTCTTGTTCAACACTCTATAACCTTTGTGAGTGGGGTGACCATATCTAAGAAGTACACCCTCATCTGACTTAGGTGAAAAATTATTAAGTTTCGACTTTCCATTATTATGGATATAACATGTCGCACGAAAAGCACGTAGATAATCTAAATTAGGCTTACGACCGTTATATACTTTGTAAGGAGTCTTGTTGAATCGACCGGTAATGGAATTTCTGTTCTGCGTATAGGAGGCCATCATCACCGCTTCTCCCCAATACTTAGCAGGTAGATCAACATCGGCTAGCATAGATCGCACTGCTTCTTTCAGTGTCCGATTCCTTCTCTCTGCTAGACCATTCTGCTGAGGAGTCCTAGCAGTGGACCTCTCATGATTTATACCAGCTTCTGCGCAGAAATCCATAAGGATTCCATTGCAAAATTCGGTTCCATTGTCAGATCGGATCCTCTTCACAGTAACCTCTTTACTATTTTGCTCCTTAAGAATTAACTCGGGTAGAATGATCTTGACCTCATCTTTGGCTTTAAGCAGACGAACCCATGTGTACCTAGAATAGTCATCAACTACTACAAGAGTATATATCCTTTTACTTTCAGATGGTGGAGTGTCTGGTTCAAATAGGTCCATGTGCAATAATTCAAGAATCCTGCTTGAGTTATTCATCTCTGGGTTGGAATGAAACGAAGCTTTGGTCTGCTTCCCTTGTTGACAGGCTTTGCATACGCCTTCCTTACGAAATGTGATGTCATCAGGTAGACCTGCGACAAGCTCATTTCTGGTAATATGGGTTTTGAAATTTAAATGATTTAACCTTTTGTGCCATAGCCATGAGGTTTCTTCTTTGCTCAGTGCTAGAAAGCATGAATGTTGTTGGCCACTTTGCCAATCGACAACATAAAGACCATCTTTCCGGATTCCTCAAAGTTTCACTTCTCCTGTGACATTGTCAACAATTGAACAACCATAATGAATAAAAGATACTATGTACCCGTTTTCGCATAGTTGACTTATGCTTAGCAAATTATGCTTGACGTTTGATACGAGAGCGAAGTTGACAATTCTTAGTCCATTGCGCTCTATACATCCTCTGCCAAGTACTCTGCCTTTACTGTTATCTCCGAACATGACAGATGGACCATATGATTTCTGAATGTCTGAGAACAGATCCTCGTCCCCTGTCATGTGCGCCGAACAACCACTGTCTAGGATCCACTCATTTGATATGCCTGATGTCTTTGCACCTGGATCCTGTTCCTGCAAGAACAATTAGGTTGATTTAGGTCCCCATTTTGCATCGGGTCCCGAAGGATTAGCTTGGGTCATTGTTCCTTTTGGAACCCACATTTTGGTAATCTTCAAGGTTTTCTCCTTGAGATCCTTTTTGTCAACTTTCTCAACCTTTTGATGTGTGTGTGCATGTGGTTGTGTGTTGTGCTTCTTTGCCTTCATCGTCCTTTGGTGATACACGTATCTGGACTCGGGTCTCACATAGGTGTTTCTCCTATGTGGTGTGTAATGATGGTTTTGGGGTTTCACTGAATGATATTCAATGTGTCTTCCCCGAGTAAGGATAGGATTTAGCTTTCTAGCATTTAAAACATGATGCTCAACCTTTGTCCTTGAATTTGTTAAATAGCTCTGCGTAGCAGACCTATGATGAAAACTTTGCTGAGATTTAGCATCTCTTGTGGTACTCTGCTGAAATCTCGCATTCTGCTTAACCTTTTGCTGAGGTCTAGCATAGTGCTTGACACTCTGCTTGGGTTCAGCAGACTGCTTAATATTCTGCTGAGCGATTTTCATAGCATCTGTCCTAGCATTCGATGATTTAGCAACTAATGTATCCTTCTCTTTGTCATTACCAAATATTTTTCTGGCTGAAATAAAAATGATTTTTCTCTTTTGCTTCGAAGTTTCATCTTCGTGATAACAACTGTGCCCAATTCCAGATCGGTCACCGTGACATCTCTGTTGGCTTATCAGGTTATTCAAGATATCCTGACTAGTCATATACGCGCAGATACACTTCTCATTAGCTTTGTTTTTTAAAATCAGATTTTCTTTTTCAAGATTTTTTGAAATTTTCAGACAGAATATTCAGTTCTAAGTCTTGATAGCTCCTCACTATCGGACCTTAGTCTTTCGACTTCGTCGGTCAGACTTATGACTTAATGTTTGAGTGAAGAATTATCTTCTAGGATAGCATTTTTCAAGGTGTATACCTTAGATAGTTCTAAAGAAAGCTTGGTAAGATAATCTTCCTCGGAATTCAAGAAGGAATCCTTCGATTCAAATGTGTGTGCTGAGCATGAAATGTTAGCTATAGATGTTACCTCTTGATGGTCGACTGTTAGGGCTGATTCGGAAGGTTGCTCAGCAACTGCTGATGTTTCACCATCCTCAACAATTTTTGCCATGAAAACCATCAAGGCTTCCTCTTCCTCGTCAGTAGGGTAATATTCCTCTTCGTTGTCAGGAATATCTGCGACTTCTGTTCGTGTCAGCAATGCCTTTATCATAGCTCGAACCGCTCGTCTTTCAAATCTTTTCCACAGACATTCTCTTTCTTCAGGACTCACTTTTGGACAGTCATGCTTCAGGTGATCAGGAGATTTGCATTCAAAACATGTCCTTATCTTTTTCTCAGTAGGATGTTGCATCGAGGTTTCTTTTTCTTGCTTTTCGGTCTTTGTTTCCAGAATCATTCTCTGTATCTTCTTCATCTGCTCCTCCAACTCGTGTATCTTTTGATTTTCACTATTTGAGTTAGAAGTTGAGGGAGTCTCCTTTGTCGGTGTTGTTGGTGTTCATCTCTCCTGGTTATAGAACGGTTTCCTAGGTGATTTCCATTTGTTTCCATCCTTTTTGACGAAATATGCTACATCTTCTTGAGTTCCAGCGCTCGTTGCATTAGGATGTACTACAACAACTTCGTTCTTCTTTGACTGCTGAATAATGAATTCATGCGCCTTTAATTGAGAGAAAACTTCTGAGGTAGTCATGTTGCTAAGATCCTTTTCACTCAAGCTCGTCATCTTGACAAACCAATCACTTCTGAGGTAGAGCTTGGATATAATCTTGTTATTCATTTCCCCTTTGTCATATGTCTTGCCGACATTCTTGAGTTCTCCTATGATAGTGTTGAATCTTTCTTCCATCAACTGAATGGTTTCACCAGGAACCATAGCGAGGGATTCGTACTTATCCGCAGCTACTTGTAGCTTGTTTCGCTTCATTTGTTCTGTCTCCTGAGAAACTTCACAGACGTACTCCCACATCTCTTTTGCTGTGTTGTAGTCTAGAGCTTTGTCAGACATCAAGGGAGGTAGTCGGAACTATTTTGATTATGTTGGTGTCGAAAAATATGACTTGTCTTTCCTTGAATAAGAATTGTTGATTAATAATTGAGATATTTGCTGATTGAGAATGAAAATTTGTGTGATAGAGTAGCCGATGATAGGAGTTGTTTTGCTTGATGAGTTGATCTTTGAAATATAAATTTTTGCATGATAACTGTTCAAATTGGGTAATTATTGAGGAGTAACAAAAATTTTTACCCTTGTGTAAAAATTTGAGCCTCTTTTTCATTTGATGAGTGACAAGGATTTTAGACTTACTTCCTAGAATTTGACAAATTTCTCTGTTGAGGTGGCATTAAGTGTGGTAATAGGGTGAAAATGATTTTAGGCATGTTCTTTCGTAGCCCATCTCCCATACACTAACCTTTAATTTCCACTTGTAGCCCCTTGAGCCTTGAATAAATTTTCTTTGATTAGAACGGTTGATGAATAAGAGGATTATGATTTATTGGAAGGTGTGAATTGTGGGATTGTGATGTGAGTCCATGTGCGAAAATAAGGGTTCCCATGGGAGAATTAAGGAAAAAAGTGAACATGAGTGAAAAAAAAAAGAAAGAAAAACAAATTTTCATATGCTTGTAAGTTCACAAAAGTTTAAAATGAAGTTCTAAGGGGCCCTGAAAATTATAAGGAAAAGAGAAGGAACAAGAATGTGCATAAAGAGAAAAATTATGTGGTTATGATATGCTTGGGTCTTTGGGTTTAATTGCAATATTTTGAGTCACTTAGCCAAGTATATCCAAAATACAACCAAAAATTATGTAGTTATGATATGCTTGGGTCTTTGGGTTTAATGTGGTAAGCCACATTACAACCAAAATAAGACCTTTCTGATTCCCTGAAAAACTACACTAACAAGCAGTGGAGAGATGAGAAATTTGTCAAACTTATGGTGAGGTAAACGAAAACCTTGAGTGAGTGAAACAAAAACCCTTTACTTCTTGAGCGATGAGTGCAAACACTGCCCGGTGAGGTTCCTCCTCAATAATTTAACAATGAGAATTTGTTTAGATTTCATGATCTATATGAATAAGTGATACGTAGATTGCAAAAGAAGCTTGTGAGGCATTCCACACTTGTATTTGCATTTAATTCGATTTCTTGTCTGCGAATTGATCGAGGATGATCAATGGTTTAAGTTTGGGGGAGTTGATTAGTTAGTATTTTTACCAACTTATCTCTTTGTTCATTGACTAATTGGGTGATGTTTAGATTGTTTTACGTGTATTTTTGTGCATGGATTGGCTTTTGTGCTTGTAATGTTGTGATTGGTGAATTATGCAGGTTTTTAGTCGGAAACAGGGAAGAATCAGAAAGATGCTCGTGTTCCAGACCTGCGTCGATCGACACCCATGGCACGTTGATCGACGCAGCTGCACAGAGGGAGATCGATAAGAGATCGATGAGTGATCGATGCAAAAAGGCAAAGATCGTGCCCACGTTATTTGACGCAAGAATGTGCGTTGATCAACGCGAGTTCTTCATGGGCGTCGATCGATGCAAGATGATCCGTCAATCAATGCGACATCGGGATTTCCTAATCTAATCCTGATTTGAAGATAGAGACATATCTAATCCTAGATACTGTTTGATACATCTATCACTACTCTATAAGGCCGTGTAAAATTCAATTTCTAGTGTGGAAATTTATGGAAAATTTAGGAGAATTTGAGAATTGAAGATTTTAGAGATTTCCAAGAGTTTTTAGGTTTTTATGATTGAAGACAGGTTTTTGTGGGAAGACATCTACACCCAATTTTTATGCAATTCATGTTTTTCTTTATGTCTGATGATTATATTCATGAATATGTGTAACTAAATTCCTTCTCAGATTCTAGGGTTTCGAACTATCAATGTTTGCATGTTTGATAAATTGAATTATTTTCCCTTTCCCATCGTAGTTTGTGAAATCTGTGCTTATTCATAATCTTGAGTTTGTTGGCCACATCTTAGGATTAATTAGTTGAGAACTTGAGATGTAACTGTAATAGTTTTCAATGGAAAGAGTTTTAACAATATAATTTGATTTTTTGTCTGAGCTGAAGGAGATAGATTATAGGAATAAATCTGTGGATTTTTGGAGTTAGTTAATTCATCTTGAGACCGAGCGGAGATAGGTAATTAACTAATCTACTTTATGAATTGTCCAACAAAGAAGTTCATAATAACTTTCTGATGTTTCACTACGAATAGGAATTAAATTGGGAATTAATCAATTCATTCATAGGTGTCATACTTGATAGGTAGATATCCCTGGAATCTGTACTTCTCATATCTGCTTTCATCAAAAGTCTTTTATTTTCCTGTTCAATTTTAATTCGCAAAATTAGTCTAAGACAAAACCCAAAGTTTATTTTCTTTCCTAACCAGTATTTTGAGAACCTATGTTTTAGTATTTAAGATTTTTCGTTATTTCTTCCCCATGGGATTCGATAATTTATTTGCCGCTTTATTATTAGCTTAGCTAAGTCGCTGATAAAATAATTTTGCGATCAGCGGTAGAAGCTGAGAGAGCTAATTTTTCCGTAATAAGATCTGGAAGTGACAGATGATTAATAGAACTTGTCCCTGATGGTGCAACAACATCTAAAGATGGCTTTTCCTGAGCCATATGAGTCCCTTAATGTGGTGTCTCAGGTAGGTCACTGATAAGCTCATTATTTCACTTACTTATCTATATTATTTTCCTACTATTTTATGTAGATTTATTGAGTTTATATATATATTTTATGCATGATGTCAATATTAGGTGGTTTTAGGTGTGTTTTGATGTTTATGCAGGTTTTTAGGCCTAAACTCACGAGAAAACCATTTCGGAAGCAGTGACGTGTAAGAGTAGCAGTGAAGAGTTTTTCCACAAGAGGAATTCGGGCTATTGGCGCATGGAAATGGATGATACTTTGAGTTAGCTCTCCAACGCAACTGGAATCGGATCAATCGGAGTTCGGAGGAGGAAGTTATGGCCAAAACCGTGAGACCGCGCAGAAGGGACGAGAAGCCGCGTCGACAGATGCCAATCAGCATCAATCGGCGGAGACCAGGAAGCCTCGTCGATCGACGTGGATCAGCCACGATCGATGTGAGCCTCTCTGCTGAAGCGGAAATCTGATAAAAATCGGATTTATTCATATCTTTAGCCCTAGAATTGATAGGATACACCCCCACCTCTATAAATATCCGAATAATGTCGATTTTGAGAGTACCTTTTGACCTTTTTATCATACTTCATTCCAGATTTCAGTTTCTAGAGAGATTTCCAAGAATTTTAGAGTTTATGTTGAAGACAGAAGTTTGTGGGAAGACATTCAGATACAAGTTTCTATGCAATTCAGGTTGTATTTTTCTATGATGAATATTCCTCTGAATATGTGTAACTAAATCCTTCCTCAGATTCTAGGGTTTCGAACTATCAATGTATACATGTTTGATTAATTGAATTATTTTCCCTTTCCCTTCGTAGTTTGTGAAATCTGTGCTTATTCATAATCTTGATTTGCTGATCACATCTTAGGATTATCTAGTTGATTACTTGAGACGTAACTGTGATAGTTTTCAATGGAAAGAGATTTTCACAATATAATCTGATTTCTTGTCGTAACTGAAGGAGATTGATTGTAGGAATAAATCTGTAGATCTTTGGAGTTAGTTAATTTATCTTGAGACCGAGCGGAGATAGGTAATTAATTAATCTACTTTAAGAATTGTCCAACCAAAAAGTTCGTAATACTTTTCTGATGTTTCACTACGAAGAGGAATTAAAATTGGGAATTAATCGATTCATTCATACATGTTATACTTGATAGGTAGATATCCCTGGAATCTGTGCTTCTCTTATTTGAATCTAAAAGCTTTTTAATTTCCTGTTTAATTTTCATTAGCAAGTATTTCAATTTTCAAAACAACCAAAACTTTTTAATTGCTTTTCCTAACCAGTATTTTAAGAACGTCTGATTTAGTGTTTAGGATTTTTCGTTGTTTCATTCCCTTGGATCGATAACCTTAGGGTTTACAAATTTATTTGCCACTATTTTTATAATTAATCTGTAGAAATTACAGTGATCAGTCACCTGGTTGTTCCTGCACACTCATATAAACATTTTCCGTACTAGGTTTTTCTGATGACGTTCCCCCTATTTCTGACACTAATTGAATAATCTGCTTGAGGGATGAGGGTGAGGACCGGTTAGCTTTCGAAGTTATACTGTCAACGGATGGTGATGGAGTGAAAGGATGTTGATGATGAGATTCTTTATCTGAATGAGGCGGACTTTGTAGCACTACAATAGGAACATTATTATCTCTGGTGTTCCTTTCACAATGTTCTACTTGATTGCCCTGGCTATTCCGTTCCCTATTCTTCTTCCAGGTTGCTTATTCGGATTAATCTCCTCCATTTCCTAGTCGTAGTTGATGGTAGAGCAATGTTTGCTTGCACTGATTCCCGAGCTACAGCTTGTGAGATGCCCTATTTACATACATTCATTTCTACTTCATCATTATTCCCTTTCAATTCTCTTCTGTAGATCTTATCTCAATGAGGTAGGAAGTGTGATGGAATTAGATCTTCGCCCTCGTCTCTGAGACCAATGAGTTGTTCAATCAAATAGCTGACTTTATGACCAAAACCAACTCCAGATTTGAACTTCTTGGTTTCTGAAATAGTCTCATTTTTCTTGGCATTCTCAAGAATACGCCCAGAAATGAATTATGCCCAGTTGCCGCTAGGATTATCGTCCAAAATCTTCATTACAACGGATTTTAGTTAACTAATTTCGGAGAATGATCCTGCGCCGTAGTAGAGCATTCTAAGAGTGATATAACATAGAGTTTTGTACAAGGGTTTCAGTTCCAAAACTCTTGTCGGTAGACGAAAACCCTCTTTCTGTTTAGGCTTCTTCCATACATTCCAATGTCGTTCCTTTGCTCCCTCCTCATTCTTCAGGTAACCAGCGATGTTTTTGCCAGTTTTGGGTAGACAAAAGAACTCGGCAATAGTATCAACAATTATTACCAAAGGAATCTTGTTAACCTTGGTTTTGAAGGATTTCCCGTTTGGATTGATAATTGCATTTTCATAAAATTCAGCAACACGATGAGGCTTGAATTTCTTAGGGCGTAAGTCGAGGAACTGTACGAGCTTTTCTTTGTTCATCATATTGTAAAGTCTCTCATCGGAGCACAAGTAGTCAAGTTCTTTCAGATTTTAGATCTTTTCTTTAAATAATTGACTTACCCGAATTTTTTTCCAAGAGAGATCAGCAACATCGAAGACGTCACTCGATATCCGCTTGAGTTCTTTATGAGTGTGTCCTTGAGCAGTCGTTATCGTTCTTGAGTTCATGGCTCTTGGACCTTCGTCAGATTGAAACTTCCTCTTCCCTATAGATTTGAAGGGCAATGTTGTTGGAGAGATGATTCAAGATGAACAGTGGAATGAAATTTGGATTTAGGGATTTCAAAGATCTTTTTAGGAAGAAGAATGATCTTGGCGGGCTGTTCTAAGAGTATTTGATGTAGATAGATCCACTGTTGGGATCTAATTTTGCTATAGGAAATCTTCGGTTGTGATACACCAAGATGTGGAACGTGGTTGTTCCTATTCTATCGTGGCATGAGCGTAGCGCGTGATGGTGACTCCATTTCTTCACCTAATACGTCATAAGTCTGTTCCCTTGTAGACTTTTATTTCTGACATATTATAACACTACTTGTGCCTATGTCTTGATATTGAAGTCAATTTTCTTTTGACTCAGGAGCCTCAAAACTGTTGAAGCAAGTTTTCAATTTCCAAAACTGTTGTAGGTCTCCTTTCTTATTAATGTCAGTCTGAGAGAACGAACACTTAGCTCCCAACATATTGTCGATCTATGTCCTTATAAATAGAGAGTCTGATTCTTCCATGTGTCTGCACATTTAATTCAGTGGGGAGTGGTTGAACATCTCGTCTATAAATATCGCATTTTCATAGACCAGAAAGGTGCATACAGCCTTTATTTCTTCAAATAGATTTTTTTTACTCTTTAGGGGATTGGCTATGTCTCCCCATGCTGAGATAATGAGAGGTAAAATCTTGTATCCGATAAGACTGTTGGTAAAATAATGGAATACCCCTGATGTGCACTACTCTACTATGAGGGCTTTGAAGGCTAATATGCTGGATTCATTCGTAACTCGTCGACCATATAATTTCCATGACGATGTGTTGCAGTTGGTGGTTGAGGGAAGCTATGTGACTGATGGTCATGAGATTCATGCCTTTCTTCATGAGCAGAAAATATGCTGGTCTCCAGAGTCCTTTTCCCTTAATTTTGGATTGCCGTATGGTTTGGGACCGCTGATGGACTATCGGAACGAAGAGACAGCGCTAGAATGGTATGCCTGGCAAAAGTGGCGAGGGACTCCTGTGGAATTTCATCCAACAATTTGCTCGAGTCACCTTTCTCCAGAATATAAGGTGATATTTGATATCATTAATCAAATGATTGTTGGAAATTCTGCCCAAGTCACAAGCTTCTCTCGACTGGTGTGGAAGGCGATGATGGCTTTTGATGATGGGGTAATGGTAGACTGGGCGTCATTTGTATTTGATCAGCTGAGGTGTGCCCTTGAGAGTCAGGCAGCTCAACTTATCCCATATGGGATACCCTTAAGTTGGTTGATTGAGCATCAATTTCCGGAGTTAGAGGTGGCCGATCGAACATCTTGAATTCAGATTTCTATCCTTTATAACCTTCTTCTGTCATGTTTTCCTTGTAGGTGTGCAGACTAGTCATGTGCCCTTTTCCTTTTTATTTTTCATTTCAGACTTTGTACTGAATACCTCATTTTAAGTGAATGAGATTTCCTCTTGGTTCATCTGTTGATCATAGTAGTCTTGTAGATGTAGCCTACGTTTCTTCTGTAATTCGAGATATTATGTGCCCTGAGTGGCCCTTATCCTAGGATTTGATGTAACGTCTGAGCTTGTACCTCTGAGAGCTGTCTCTTGTAGACATTTCTCTGTCACACCGCAGACATAGTTGCCACATGTCCTTTTATGAGAGGCAAGTATTAGTCTTTGAGCATTAAATATCTACCTGGTGACTTTGGGCTTCGTGTCATGAAGATTTTTGCCATCCTCCTCGTTCCATGCACAAGCTCATCCTTAAGTGAGGTCCATAACTATCTGTGGTGTGTAACTCAGCTCGTATTTTCTTTAAGAGTATAGAATATCTCTTCTAAAGAGGCGACCTCTCTTTCTCCTCCTCTTCCCTTTTTGAGTGGATGATGTCGAACATTGTGGAGGGGATTGGAAAAATTTCCATTCAAAGAAATAGAATTCTAGATAGACGAGGAGTGTCAGCATATCAATGTGTTTTGTCCTCGAATGTAGAACTGGATTGTTTGAAATAGAGACTGCGCTATTGCTATCACAGTAGATAGGAACGCATCCTGTATCTATTCCATAATCCTTAAGTTGCTGCTTTATCCACAACACTTGAGCACAACAACTGGTTGCTGCTACATATTCTGCCTCTGTGGTTGATGTAGCCACCAAATGCTGTTTCTTGCTAAACCAACTAATCAGTTTATGTCCTAAAAACTGACAGTTTCCACTCGTGCTCTTTTTGTCAATTTTGCAGCCTCCAAAATCTGAGTCAGAGAATCCATTTAACATGATTCCATCAATTTTGGGATACCAGATACCTAGAGACTCTGTACTCTTGAGATATCTGACAATTCTCTTTCCTGCATCCATGTGCGATTTCTTTGGGTTTGCCTGAAACCTCGCACATACTCCCACGGCATAAGATATATCTGGTCGGCTGGCAGTTAGATACAGTAAAGATCCAATTATTCCTCTATAAGCTTTCGGGTTGATGGATTCTCCCTCTTCATCTAGAGTGATTTGAGAACTGGTGCTCATAGGAATCCTTAGAGATTTTGTCTTTTCTGGACAAAACTTATTGATCAGATCTAAGATCCCCTCGTCAGACTGATCAACTTGCAAACCAAGAAAATATGTCATTTTTCACATCATGCTCATTTGAAACTTGTTCTGCATCACCTGGGCAAATTTCTCAAATAACATGGTATTTTTGCTTCCGAAGATGATGTCGTCTACATAGATCTGAAGTAGTAGGATGTCCTCTCCATCCCTTATCTTGAATAGGGTTCGATCTATTGCACCCTTCTCAAAACCACTTTTGAGCAGAAAATGCGAGAGACTTTCATACCATGCTCTTGGTGCTTGGTTTAGTCCGTATAAAGCTTTCCTTAACTTGTAGATTTGGTTTCCTTGCTCAAAACCAGGAGGTTGTTCGACGTAGACTTCTTCTTTTAATTCTCCGTAGAGGAAGGCACTCTTCACATCCATCTGAAGAACTGTGAAGTTGTGATAGGCTGCATACGCTAGGAATAGTCGAATTGCTTCTAGTCTGGCTAATGGTGCAAATGTCTCATTGAAGTCTATCCCTTCACATTGAGCGTAATCTTTTGCAACCAACCTTGCCTTGTTTCGAACAATGGTACCAGTCCCATCTCTTTTATTCGTAAAGACCCACTTGGTACCAATTACAGACTAATGTGTGGGTCTGTCAACAAGATACCGCACATTGTTGCGAGCGAACTCATTCAGTTCCTATTCCATCGCATTTACCCAGTCTGTAGATTGAAGAGCTTACATGATCTTCACAGGTTCAATCTGAGATAAGAAGTAAGAGATCAAGGTTGTTCCCTGTCTGGTTCGAACAGGATTTCCCACATCATCAAGAATAGCTTCCTTAGGATGATCTGTTAACCAGCTGGGCTTCTTTGCGAGTTTGTCATTAGTGCTGATGGCTGGGTCTTCAGGAACTGTAGAAGATCCCTCCTGAGTTAGTTCATTTTCAATTTTTGAAATTGTTTCCTCCCTTTCTTCAGAAGCTCCTTCATCTCCTGGTATTAGAACTGCATCCTGGATCGCTTCTGAAGTCTGAACAATAGCTGGGTCCTCCTTGGTCGATGATTTCTTGGCGTCATCATAATGGGCTTCCTTGGATTCAGCTAGATCTTTTTCCAGAATCGCATCCTATTCTTCTGAAGGCTTCTTTTCATCTGAATCATCTAATTGTGTATTCCTTAAGGCCTCAGCGATGGCACTTGCATCATCGGCCTTCTCGACTATTTGGAGTTCAGTCGAATGAGCTGGAGTCTCAGGTATATCATTCATAGATCTAGTTGGAGGAACTTTCTGATTATTATCTAGATTGCTATTGGGTTCCTCAATGACATCATTGATCTCATGGTTTCCTAGACTCAGTTCTTGTAGAGTCCTGCGCACTAGAGTAGCTTCATCAAAAACAACATGACATGTTATTTTCACAAGCTGAGTTGTCTTGTTAAGTACCTTGTATCCCTTCTACGATGGATGTCCATATCCAAGGAACACACCTTCATGAGCCTTAGGGCTGAAGGTACTCAACTTAAACTTCCTATTATTGTGAATATAACATGGAGAATCGTAGAGAGTTTTGTGAAGCCGCGTGTCGAATGCACTTCTATTTTGTGTGTAGCAGGCTATCATCTAGGCTTCTCCCCAGTATCCTTTAGCAATGTCAGTTTCAGCCATCATAGTTCTCACTACTTCTTTGAGAGTTCTATTCCTTCGTTCTGCGAGTCCATTCCGTTGAGAAGTTCTTGGAACAGACTTCTCATGACCAATTCCTAGCTTAGCGCAGATGAATCAGTTCTGACCTTATCCTCTTCACTTTTAACCCTTTTTCATTTTGAAGACAGTTGATCAGTTCTGGTAGATAAATCTTGACTTCATCCTTGGACTTGAGCAGTGCCACCCATGTATACCTTGAGTAGTTATCAACGACTACCAATGTATAATTTTTTTTTTCCAATTGTGGGTGGGGTGACTGGCCCAAACAAATCCATATGAATCAGCTCTAGTATCCTCTTTGTGCTTGCTGTTATTGGCCTGATCTTGAAGGAGGCTTTCGTCTGCTTCCCAAATCGACACGCTTTGCAAACTCCTTCTTTATGAAACTTCTTGTCTGGCAGTCCTTCAACTATGTGCTTTGCCAGATGTTGGATCGAATTGAAGTTCAAATGACTGAGTCTCTTGTGCCATAGCCAGTTTATAACTTTTGAGTAGTTTATTGCTTTGAGGCATGTGCACTTTATTCCACTGGTCCAATCTACGTTGTAGAGGCCTCCTCTTCTAATTCCTCTGATTATGATCTTGCACGACTCATTGTCTATTATTTGACATTCTGATTTTTCAAATCTGACAATGTAGCCACTTTCGCTCAGTTGACTTATGTTGAGAAGATTTTGCTTCAAATTCGTGACCAAGGATACGTTCTGAATAATTATCCCATTGTGCTCCACGTATCCTATCCCAATCACTTGACCTGTGGCCTTGTTTCCGAAGCTTATAGTTACTCCTTCATACATCTTCAGGTCTTTGATTAATCCTCTTTCTCCTATCATGTGGGCCGAGCATCCACTATCTAATATCCAAGTTCTTGTCATTTTCAGTGGATTCCTACTCTGCAACACAAAAGAAATTATTTAGGTCCCCGTATCCTTTCGAGTCCTACAGGGTTAGTCTTGTGAATCCAGCCTTTTGGTATCCACACTTGTTTTATTTTCACAGTTTGTGAAACTAAATTACCTTTCTGGTTATGATTAACCTTATTTCTAAAGGAGTGTGTGCTGTGTGGATGCATGCCTTTTATGTGTGTAACTGGTGAACTCCTCCTTAACTGACTGTTCTGGAAGGAGTTTTTAGAGACTCTTTTAAGGTGTGTAGCCGTCATAGTCCTTTGATTTAGAAAATGATTTGACTCTGGCCTCAAATAAGTGTTCCCCCTATTTGGTAGAATGGTATGAAAAGTAATAGATCTATCACACCTTCTCGGATCAAAGTCTGATTGTCGAACAGACTTCCTTGCAACATGTGCATGTTGCTCAGTTGTTCTTGTTGGTAAAACTGGAGTCCTTGCATAAGAAGACATTGTGCTTATCCATTTTTGAGAGATGGTCAGTTTTTGTCATGACAGTCTGCTTGTCCAGTTTTCTAACTGGGTTTGCATTCTGTCGAGATGCCAGTTCAGTTTTTTACCCTAAATTGGTCTTATCATTCTGATTCACTGGTCTCTTGGAAACTGTCTTTCCCTTATCCAACAAAGTATCTGAACTGAGTATTTCTTTGACAAAGCCTAAATGAGTTTTCCCAGTTCTTAAGGTGGGATTGTGGTTGTTCAAGACTTCTTCCTCATTTTGATATTCAATATATCCAAGTCCGAATTTATCGGAGGGAGGTCTTTGAACACTCAGAATCTCACTTAGAGTCTTTTAGCTTCTTTTCAAAGAACAGATACATTCAGTATGCTCAAGTTTCTTTAGAGAATCACATTCTCTGGTTACATTTTCAAAATCTTTGAACATTTTTACATGCTCTTCTCTAATATAATTTAATTCTACACTAAGTGATTTATTATTTCATTTGTTAAAGTTGAAATTTCTAATTTTAGTGAGGCGTTTTCACTAATTAGTGTGTCCTTTATTTCATGAAAATTTTCAAATTCTTTAATAATTTTCTCTAAAGTAATGTCTTCTGAGCTAGACCAATATGTTTCAGAGAGTGTATCAAAACATAAGGAAACACTAGGTGTGAACAGATTAGTTGTTACCAGGATTTTTCAATTTGAGGCGCTATCTTCGTCGTTGGTAACATCTCCGTCTATGGCTGCCATGAAGGCAAGTAGTGCTTCCTCATCCTTCTCATCTTCAGACGTGTAGTATCCATCATCATGATCTGGTACGTCTGGCACTTCTATTCTGATGAGCATCGCTTGTGCAACAGCTCTGGATGCTCTCTTTTCGAACAATTTCTTTAATCTATTTCTCTCCTCTTGAGAGACGTGAGGGCATTCATACTTCAGGTGGTCAGGGGAATTGCACTCGTAGCACGTGCGTGGTTCTCTCTTGATGAACCTCTGCTCGCTCGATTGTCCTTCGTTTTCCTTGGCTTTAGCTTTCTCAAGAAGTGCAATCAAGTTCTTTAATTGCTCTTCCAGTTTTGCAACTGACAGTTCAGTTTCTGTTTTCTGAATTGTGTTGGAGGTAGCTGGTGAGGATTGATGGGCAATTTTCTCGAAGTAAACTGGCCTTTTTGAACGCCTTTGGAAGTCTGTTTTGACAAAAAATGCTGCATCGACATTGGTTGCTGAGTTTGGAGTTCGAGCAGCTTCATATCTGTTCACCATCTAGATGTCCCATTCATGGGCTTGAAGTTCATCAAACAGTTCTTTGGTGGACATTTTTGAGAGATCCATGGCCTTCAGAGTGGTGGTTTTAACAAACTAGTCTTCCTTTGGCATTCTCGACAGAATTTTAGCATTCAAGTCTGCAACTTTTTCTTCTCTTCCGAGATTCTTCATCTCACTGACGATGGTGTTAAATCTTGCCGCCATCGATTTGATTGATTCGACTGGTAGCATTTGAAATGATTCATATTTCTCTACGGCTATTTGCTTCTTGTTGCGCTTCATCATTTCTATTTCTTTCGTGAGGTTGTTGATCCAGTTCCATAGATCCTTGGCAGAGTTGTTCTCCACTGTTGTGTCTTGAAGGGCTTCTAGAAGGCTTTTTTATTGGCATCTCCTGTGCGATGAAGTTGACTTGGTGACGTTTCTTGTCTTCAAATGTCCAATCCTCCTTTGGCTTGTGTATGTATTCAACACCACCTTGCTGATCTACTGTCGCAAGGATAATTTTTTAAATCTAAATCTTCAGAGGTCCGTTTTCCAGGACTTCATCCATCTCTGGATGTTGAGCTCTTAGTTGAAGAAGACACTTCTTCTTCCATACTTCCAACCTTTCTAGGTTGTATTTGGGAAGATTAAGATAATTCATCATCTTCTAATATTAATCTGTTCGCTAAAGACACACTAGATAAACGCAATTAGAGTGTAAGGAAATATGGATTCGGTCTTAAGCGACTCAAAACAGGACAGCCTAGAAAGACTGACCTGCGCTGATACCACTTGTTGGTCCCAGATCAGAGTGTGAATAATGTGCAGTGGAAGTAATTACACTCTAATTATGAACTATTCAAGTTTAAGTCGCAACCTATAACTAACAGTTTTACGTTTAAAACCCAGTTTTAGTTAGGTCAGCAGATTAGTTAATAGTTTTACGGTTCAAACAGTTTGACAGATTAATTATAATAACAGCGGCAAATAAATTTGTAAACCCTAAGGTTATCGATCCAGGGGAATTGTATGGGGAAATTATCTTATGTACTAATCATGATTCTAAAATTCATTGTTTGAGTGAACAGAAAATTAGGGTTTTGATTTGGAAAATAAAGATAACAATACGGAAAATTAAAGAAGTTTTGAAAGCAAATTAAAGGAGCACAGATTCTAGGGAAGAACTCTTATTATGGATAACATGTAGGAATCAATTAATTTAACAGGTGGAATACTGCAACAATGCTATATTTCCTTGTTTGGCAAATATAACCTAGATTACTAATTAGTGACTCATCTCCGATCGGTCTCAAAGTACACCAAACTAGTCAATCCGATAAGCAAATCAGTTCAATTCCTACATCTAGTACATCTGTTTGGATAGTGTAGATTGTATCATGTATTCCTATTCTCACTATTAATATTCAATCTCATTCCTTCTATCAATAGCTAGACATCTAAATTAATCGTCACCTCTTGGTCCTTGAATTAATCTAGAATTGAAAATAAACACAGGAATCATAAACCTAATTAATTAATCCTAACATGCATCCATAATAATATTCAAACCCTAGAACCCGCTAGGGTTTCTAGCCACTCATCGCAGATAGAAATCCAAAAGAAAACATATTAAATTGCATAAACATAAAGAACTTACAATAAAATAAAAGGGTTTCGTATTCCCCAAGTCTCCAAACTCTCAAAACCAAATTGTAGAACGAAAATATGAAAAAGGATTGTCAAAAATCGAGTTTAGTAGGCTATTTATAGAGGTGGATGTGTATCCTATCGAATCTAGGGCTAAAGATATGAAAAATCTCGTTTTTCCTCGAATTCCCGCGCCAGCAGACACCCTCACGTCGACCGAGTCTGATTCTCGTCGATCGACGGACGTTTCAGAGCTTCGTCGATCACTTCTGAATGGCGTCTGTCGACGCAGCTTCTCGCCCCTCCTGCGCGGTCTCACGGTTTTGGCCATAACTTTCTCTTCCGAACTCCGATTGACCCGATTCCAGTTGCATTGGAAAGCTAACTCAAAGATCT
>JAPKLW010000245.1:247182-336691 GCA_026898455.1 Plectranthus barbatus | reverse complement strand
CGAATTCCCGCGCCAGCAGACACCCTCACGTCGACCGAGTCTGATTCCCGTCGATCGACGGACGTTTCAGAGCTTCGTCGATCGCTTCTGAATGGCGTCTGTCGATGCAGCTTCTCGCCCCTCCTGCGCGGTCTCACGGTTTTGGCCATAACTTTCTCTTCCGAACTCCGATTGACACGATTCCAGTTGCGTTGGAAAGCTAACTCAAAGATATTTCAAATACTATGCCCCAGTAGCTCAGATTCCAACTTTGGAAGAATTCGTGCATGTTTCTTTCAACATCTGCTGCTTTCGGTACGGATTTCCATTGGATTTGGCCTAAAACCTGCAAAAACCCCAACACGCGCATAATACCACCTAATATAGACTCATGCACATAATATATATATAAACTCAACAAAACTATATAAAATAGTAGAAAATAATATATATAAGCGAGTAGAACAATGAGCTTATCAACAGTTTATACACTTTAATACTTACACAGTAAGTATTGGATGTTTCAAAGTATCTATGAAAAATTGTATAATGCGAGAAGTAAAGGAAAAACTGTAAACGACACAGGATATTATAGTGGTTCGGAGCATTAAGTCCTACGTCCACTCTTCGGATATCAGATCCGGTAATTCACTAAGTTATGAAGTTACACTCCTCACGATCTATAGCCAGCTGCTGCAGAAACCTCTGTCCACAACAAGGTGGATCACTTGCCCAGGCAGTTGCTCTTCACTCCTTCTTCAGTTCGTCGAATGCTCTGCATCTTCTCTGTGGATTGGCTCGAAGTTGGATGAGGACAAACCTCCCTTTTCCTTCTTCGTTAGGTTGGATGATTCTGTTCTTCCCAGAATGTCGACTGGTTGGCAGTACCCCGTAATAACCTGTTTTTCCTTTGCAAAGATCAGGTTTTTGTGTTCTTACATAGACAGTAAGAACACCAAGATAATAGATTAAGTGTGCTGACTTAATCCAAGTATTGCGATGTATCATAGGGAATCTCCTTAGCCTCCGTAGCAATGAATGCAATGAGCTCAACTAATGAACTATGAGAGCTATATCTTCTCTCTTGAATGCGCTTGAGTACTTTTCTACTGTGAGAGACAATGAATGAGTTGGAGATTCAAAATAGCGTGTTTAATCAGATGAGCAGAGTGGCAAAGGTTCTAAGGTCTCTGTGGTTCCTGCTATTTATAAGTGAAACACCAGGAACTAGCCGGTAGAGACATTGGAGATGATGTCCAATCATAATTTATGCTCTTCTGAATAGTCGCTCGTCTTTCTGCTTTTTTGCTACCATTGTACTGCTTTTCAGAGTAGTTGTACTTGTGTGTCAGACGTCGAACATTGTATGTCAGTCGCAGCTTAGTATAAGTCTGATCCTCTATCATTGACTTCTTGGTGATCCCTTGCAACTTTGTTCAACATCTTTTCGTGTAAGCATTCCAGTATGCGAAAACTATCTTGTTCGTGAAACTGTTGGTAAATCTTGGCAGTTTCTGTGTGAAAACTGTGTCCACAGTTTTCGCGACCTTGCTCTGCTCATTTTCATTTTCTTGGTCAAGACAGTTTTTGCCTGGATGATCTCTTCTCCAAAATTGTTCCACAGTTTTGTTGACTTCCTTTTTCCTAGACTATTACAACTCGAATATCCTATACAAGGATTACATGAGGTAATAACTCTAAGTCCTAGACTTTGATATGCAGTTTTGACACATCAAAACATCAGATTATGTTAGGATTTCTACATCAATACCTAACAACGATCATGTTGAGACCTCAAATTCCACGACCCTAAGAGAGAGCATAAATCAAGGGGGAATTGATATTGGCGTCTTTCAGGATGATATTGTTAATGATGAAAGTGAAGACCTGAGAATTCAGACGGTAATATTGAAGGTTAGACTGATAATCAAGAAGCCAAGATTGAAGATGTTCAAGCACATACGAATGACGTGGTACAAACTGAAGACGGAGCACACACTAAAGACCATGCTCAAAATCAACCTACAGTCTTGTCTGACCAAGGCACCAACAATGAAGTATTAGGAAATAAGATCATTCCTAAAGATCACTTTCTCACAAACGTGCCGGTCGCAAGAGTCCATTCCGAGGAGCCATTCACTCAATCTATTGAGGTCGAGGAACTTCAACGACCTAAATGGCTTTGTAATCATCCAGAGGAAGCTGTACTGGATGATGTCACCAATCCAGTCCAAACAATACAAGGCAGTGCGCTACTCACATGCTATATTTCTCAAGTTGAACCAACGAGAGTAGCAGACGCACTTCAATAAGATGATTGGATAAATGCTATGCAAGAGGAGCATGCATAATTCATTCGCAATCATGTTTGGGACTTGGTTGATCGTCTGTCACATCAATCAGTGATTGGAACCAAATGGGTATATCAGAACAAGTGAGATGAGGCTGGTAACATAGTCAGAAACAAAGCTAGACTTGTTGCCAAAGGATATGCGCAATGCAAAGGAATCGATTTTGATTAAACCTTAGCTCCTGTAGCCAGACTGGAGGCTATAAGACTATTTCTAGCCTATGTTGCATATCATGGATTCACTATATATCAGATGGATGTGAAAAGTGCCTTTCTCAACGGAGAACTAAAGGAGGAAGTATACGTGGAAAAACCTCCTAGTGTTGAAGAAGGAAACCAAATATACAAGTAGCGGAAATCAATATATCGATTGAAGCAAACACTGGGAGCTTGGTATGAGACCCTATCACAATTCCAACTGAAGAATGGATTCAGGAAAGGGAAGATCGACAGGATCTAGTTTCTAATCAAGGATGAAGACGACATCTTACTGCTCTAGATCTACGTCGATGATATCATTTTTGGGTCAAGAAATCGGAGCCTTTGTGAGAAATTTGCCCAGCTTATGCAAAGTAATTTTCAAATAAGTATGATGGGCAAAATGACGTACTACTTAGGAATTCAAGTTCATCAGTCCAGCGAAGGAATATTCATCAATTATAAGAAGTACACCAGAGATCTTATCAACAAGTTTCTTCCAGAAAGGACTAAGTCTCTGAGGATTCTTATGAGCACGAGCGTACAAATTACATTGGACGAAGATGGAGAATCAGTCGATTCATCAACATACAAAGGAATCATAGGCTCACTTCTCTACTTGACAGCAAGTTGACCTGATGTTTCTTATGTTATTAGAGTATGTGCGAGATTTCAATCCAATCTGAAGAAATCGCATATGGATGCTTCCAAGAGAATAGTAAGATATCTGAATTGTACTGAGTCACTTGGAATTTGGTATCCAAGATGCGCCGAACTTATTCTCAATGGATATTCAAACTCAGACTGGAGGTTGTCATATTGATTGCAAGAGCATGAGAGGAACTTGTCTATTTCTTAGAAATAAGCTGATAAGATGGTTTAGCCAGAAACAACACTCGATTGCGATGTCTACTACAGAAGTGGAATACATTGTAGTTGCTAGTTGTTGTGCTCAAATACAATGGATCAAACAGTAGTTGCTCGACTATGATGTGGATTCAGGATGCGTTCCCATCTACTGCGACAATAATAGTGCAGTGAGCATCACGAAGAATCCAGTTCATCACTCCAGAACCAAGCACATTGACATCACTAATTTATTCGTGATCATGTCAAAAAGAAGGATATAAGTGTAAAGTACATTAGTACTGACGATCAACTTGCTGACATCTTCATGAAACTGCTTCCAGAAGCTCACTATAAGGAGCTATGATTCAAACTCGGTCATATAGAGTTTGATGAGATTGGTGAAGGAAAAGAATGAGTCCAAGCTCTCATTCAAAATCTTGGAATTCTGAAGAGTATGAATTAATTCTTAAATATATTAAGTCAAAGCTCACAATATGCATTTTCATTATCCACTCAATGATCAAGGATACTATTGTCAAATGATTCAACAAGTGGTTGAAGATGGTAAAGCGGACTAAGATTGAGTCCAAGCTCTCAATCTTTCAAGAATATGAAAGACGAAGAGATGCAGATTAAAGTTGAGTCCAAGCTCTCACTTTATTCCTGAAGATTGCTGATTAAGCTGACAGAGATCCGTGCTAACATTTTGGTACAAGCATACTAAGCTAGAAGGATGATAAGCTTACGAGACATGCTGATGACCATATTGTGAACGGAATGATTGATCTACCAAATTGCTTATGCGATACGCCACATTTCATGCGAATAAATGCAAAGGATTGTGAACAGACATTCGAATATTCCTTTGAAATCTATGGCCAAATAGCACCCCGTCAGATCAACATTTTTGGGACTCGATGAGAAAAGCCACATCATATCCCACGACCCAAGTCGTAGGCATAGGACACCTCAACCATCGCGAATTTCCTAGAAGACAATCAGACTTTCTGGTACACGATCTCAACCGTCGATTTCTTATGTTCCACTAATGTTCTTCTTCATATAAATAGGATTTATTTTGCTACTCTAAGTGTATAACCCTTATCGAACCATACCTTCCATTTAGCCTATACTTCAAACAATTTTTTTCCCACCCTCTAAAATCTCTCAATGAAGAAAAAGAGAAAGCCACTTGATGTTTCCAGGTCTATACCTTTTTGGGTGTGGTCAAAGAGGGGGAAGAAGTACGGAAGGTGCATAAGAGATCAGAAATTGTCAGCGTGAGTAGATCGAAGAAACTATAGGAGGAGCAGAAGAAATCAGAAGATCTCTTCTACCGTTGTCGTCTCCTTCTACAGAACAGACAACTTACTGCTCAAAGTGACATGCCAGCAACGGGGCATGGTCACTTGGAGAGCTTCTTTGCTTGGCGATGGTCCCTAAGTCCTAACAAAAAGAAAGGCAGGCGAATGAAGAGAAGAAGCCAGAGGGGGAGATGAAAAGGGAAGACATCTTTTAATTTCTTCCCACAAGGTGCACAGCTGCACCACCTCCAAAATTGAGATTTGCTGGAAGATGAAAGTCCAAGGAAGTGAAAAGCTAGCAAAAAAATCTAGCTGTCTTCCTTGGATGAGGTAATAGGATCAGTTCCAGCAGCAGTCAATTGGAAGACGATGAAGACCAGAAGCAGCCTAGTATAGTCTTATAATAGATTGTATAGGTTTCTTGGGTTAGTTTATCCATGTACTTACCATGAAAACACTTTAAAGATAAATTGAGTTGTTGATGACAACCTACTTTTTTCCAATAATGGACTTTGTTCTTCACAACTGAATTTACACACTCCAGTATAATTAGCATGCTTCTTTGCTCTCTTACGTACTTAAGATTTCAGTGCTATAAACTTAATTGAAATATGAATTGAGAAATATATCTCCAAGCTTATAAGGAAAAGATCTTAAGTAAAAGAAAGTTGAACTTGATGGGAATGTTTATGAGTTTATAGACGGGTCATTTGTGAAAACTCAAAAGTTTTTTCGCTCCTCATAAGCTTAGATTAGAGATGGCTATTACCAAACCAAAAAGGGGGAAATTGATAGGAAATTCAATAGAAATATCCTTCCTTTTATGTTATGTTTTTGTGGATCAAAGTATGTAAAAGCTATCTTAGATAGTTTCAGCTTAGATGAAAAATGTAAAGTCATGTATAGGTTCTTTTATCAAGTTGTAAGCTCATTCTAAACTAAAGACTAAACAAGAGAATAAGTCTAGTGTTGGGAAATTATTCCTAAAATCTCCCTGAGGATCTATTTGTAAAAAGGTTTTGTTGAATCAAACCTTAGCACTTGGTCGATCATTTGCTGAATTCTAGATAGTCTAGCATATCTTGTAAAGCCCTGTATAGGTTATAAATTGAGTTGTAATAGATTAGTCTGCTAGAGGATTTCCTAGCAGATATTGAAGGACGACGTTTGCTAGAAGACATACGCTAGCAGAATGCTAAGGCTTTAGCATTTGCTAACATTCAGCAAACCCATAAAGATGCTAGCAGAACAGACGTCAAGGGATCGATTGTCAACGGAAGCATTCAGCAGACCAAGACACGATAGCAGATCGCTAAGGAACATTAGCAGAGCAAGAGTGTGAAAGGCTGAAGCTATACTGCCGTTCTGACAAAAGCGCGCACAAAGGACGAGACTTTCCCGAAGTAGTTCGGAAAGTACAGATCAACGCCAAAAGTGTCAGATCAAGTCAAACCACTTTCGGACAGAGGAGCCGTTGTGTCTAACGGACATGGAGATTTAAAATTTGAATCTCCATCTATAAAAGGCAGGTCCAAAAGTGAGAATAGACTACTACTACTGCTTCAATCAACCGACATTCGAAA
The DNA here is from genome assembly GCA_026898455.1 of Plectranthus barbatus. Classification (NCBI taxonomy): domain Eukaryota; kingdom Viridiplantae; phylum Streptophyta; class Magnoliopsida; order Lamiales; family Lamiaceae; genus Plectranthus; species Plectranthus barbatus. The sequence goes on along the minus strand of JAPKLW010000245.1, from coordinate 330,428 downwards.
ATAGTCAAGTGTGAGATTCCTTGAAAAAGTGACAAGAAAAAAGTAGTCAGTTAAGAGCTCGTGATAAAAGAAGTATTCAACGCTCTCAACAACCGAGTAGTGTCTTTCATTGAATTTTTGACACTTCTCTTTAAGAGATTCCTTAACTTCGGTTGAGAATCTTCAATCATTGGGATAACTTCTATCCTAGGAAGATCCAACAGTCATTTCTGAAAAGGATTGACTCCGACGGGCTTTTAGCCGCATTCGTGAACAGTTTCGAGGGAAACTATAAGAACCTCACTGACAGCAAAGGACAAGTTACACGAAGGTTCCGCCCTTGACTTGGCCGTAGCTTTGTTTGGAAAAGTACGAATCCTTGGAGGATAGCTTTGTTGTGGCCAGTCCAAAAGTTCACCGCCTACTACAAGTGTTTGGCGAATCCTTGTATTTTTGTATACTTTTCAAGTGGAAATCTTAGCATTTCGGCTAAGGAGTGGACGTAGATCTATTTGATCGAACCATTATAAAATACTGTGTTCATTTACTATTTTATTATTAACTGTTCAAAACTGATTTAAAACCTAGCAACAGAGTTGCTAGCGTATATCTGAAAAGAATCTTATAATATATCTTGAGCCTAAAGACTGCTTAAACAAAGATAAGTGTAAGAGACGTTCAATCATTCCGCTGCATTTTGTGTTTACACTTAAGCACGACGACTCTGATATTTGAGGACCAACAAGTGGTAATAGAGCAGGAGGATAAAAAACCGACTGCTTCTGAGTCGCTTTGAGACCTGATCTATCTTTTCCTTGCACTTTTATTCTTGTTTCATCTATCTAGCTCAGGAAACTACTCAAGGAACAAAAAGAATGTTGAACCATTCGCTTGGAAAGTACGACAGAGAGAACTTTACTTCATGGAAGAAGCTTGCTCTCATACAGCTTCAGAGTATACATCTTGAGATGGCGGATGTATTGGTAAGAGGTCCTATTAAAATCATGAAAGCTAACACTTTTATAGGACATGATCTTGCTGAAGATGTTGCTGAAGGAGAACCAAGGGCTCCAAGACCCCCAAGACCTGATATGGTCCCAAAAGCTTTTGAGGAATACACAAGTGAGGATAAGAAGAGAGCTCAACTAGAGCACGTCGCAAAGAAATTGATCCTTGATTCCCTACCAAAGCTGATGAAAGACAAAGCGCTTGAGCTTGACACTGCTAAGGAAATGTGGGAATATGTGTGCAAGTCCTCTCAGGAGACAGACCAAATGAAACGCAACAAACTACAGGTAGCTGTAGATAAATACGAATCTTTTTCCATGTTCGCAGGAGAATCCATACAAGCTATGGAGGAGCGCTTCAACACGATTATTGGAGAACTCAGCAATCTTGGAAAGAAGTATGATAACGGATAAATGAACCACGAGATCGTTTCCAAGATGTATCCTAGAGATGACTGGTTTGTCAAAATGACTAGTCTGAGTGAAAAAGACCTCAACAACATGACTACATCTGAGGTATTCGCTCAACTCAAAACTCATGAATTTAAAATACAATAGTCGAAAAAGAATGAAGCAGCTATAGCACAAGCGTCATCTACATCTGTTGCTGGCTCTGAGGATATAGCATATTTAGCTAAGAAAGATTTCAACAAGTTTAAGTTGAAGAAGCCCTACCATAATCAAGAAAGGTCTGCCCCAGCAACATCAACAAAGGAGGTCCGTACAACCTCAGGTTCCCAGCCTGTCGATCTAAAGATCAGCGAACTGGAAGAGCAAATGAAAAAGCTTCAGAAGTTGCTAATGGAGGCTAAGACCAAGAAGGAGACCAAGGAATCTTAGTCGTCATCCTCATATGCCCGCTCAGCAGAGCGAAAGATTAGGACTTGCTTTGAGTGTGGCTCTCCTGACCACTTGAAGCATGATTGTCTGAAAGTAAGCAAAGAAGAGAGAGAGCGTTTAAAGCAAAGGTTTGAAAGACGTGCTGTTAAAGCAGTCAAAAGGGCGCTCTTGACAAGAACAGAAGCTCAGGATATCCCTGAAAATGATGAGTAATACTATCTCTATTCTGAGGAAGACGATGAGGAGGCTATGCTAGTTCTGATGGCAAACTTTGTGGATGACCAGTCTGCTGATGCAGACGCGGAACAGAATGCTGAAACGGCTCTAGCAGTCGATGACAACGAGGAACAGGGTCCAAAAGCTCATACTACTTCAAATATATCAAACGAGTTGATCCTTGATAGCGGATGCTCAGCGCACGAGATGGGAAATGAGGAGCTTTTCTCTGACTTGCAAATTTTTTTTTATGGATCAAAAGTCAAGTTTGGAGATAACAGTGAAGGCAAAGTTGTAGGAAGGGGATGCTGATAAGTTCATTATTTCACTCACTTATCTATATTATTTTCCTACTATTTTATGTAGTTTTATTGAGTTTATATATATATATTTTATGCATGAATTAATATTAGGTGGTTTTAGGTGTATTCTGATGTTTATGCAGGTTTTTAGGCCTAAACTCACGAGAAAAACGTTCCGAAAGCAGTGACGTGTAAGAGTAGCAGTGAAGAGTTCTTCCACAAAAGGAATTCGGTCTATTGGCACATGACAATGGATGATTCTTTGAGTTAGCTCTCCAACGCAACTGGAATCGGGTCAATCGAAGTTTGGAAGAGGAAGTTATGGCCAAAATCGTGAGACCGCGCAGAATGGGCGAGAAGCTGCGTCGACAAACGCCAATCAGCATCAATCGATGGCAATTTGGAAGCCTCGTCGATCAACGGGGATTCCGCGTCGATCGACGTGGACCTCCTGGCGCGGGAAATTGGCTGAATTCGAGATTTTTCATATCTTTAGCCCTAGATTTTATTTGATACACCTCCACCTCTATATATAGCTTTGTAAATTCGATTTTTGAGAACCTCCAAGCATTCCCAATAATTCGCAATCATTCCTCATTCCAGATTTCAGATTTTAGAGATTCCAAGAGTTTTTAGGTTTATGTTTGAAGACATATTTTTGTGGGAAGACATTCAGACCCAAGTTTTTATGCAATTCAGGTTTTATCTTTCTATGATGAATATTACTCTGAATATGTGTAACTAATCTCTTCCTCAGAATCTAGGGTTTCGAATTATCAATGTATACATGTTTGATTAATTGAATTATTTTCCCTTTCCCTTCGTAGTTTGTGAAATCTGTGCTTATTCATAATCTTGATTTGCTGATCACATCTTAGTATTATCTAGTTGATTACTTGAGACGTAACTGTGATAGTTTTCAATGGAAAGAGATTTTTACAATATAATCTTATTTCTTGTCGTAACTGAAGGAGATTGATTGTAGGAATAAATCTATAGATCTTTGGAGTTAGTTAATTTATCTTGAGACCGAGCGGAGATAGGTAATTAATTAATCTACTTTATGAATTGTCCAACAAAGAAGTTCGTAATACTTTTCTGATCTTTCACTACGAAGAGGAATTAAAATTGGGAATTAATCGATTCATTCATACATGTCATACTTGATAGGTAGATATCCCTAGAATATGTGGTTCTCTTATTTGAATCTAAAAGCTTTTTAATTACCTGTTTAATTTTCATTAGCTAGTATTGCGATTTTCAAAACAACCAAAACATTTCAATTGATTTTCCTGACCAGTATTTTGAGAACTTATGATTTAGTAATTAAGGTTTTTCGTTGCTTCATTCCCCTGGATCGATAACCTTAGGGTTTACAAATTTATTTGCCACTATTTCTATAATTAATCTGTAGAAATTACCGTGATCAAATTGGTGCCGTTGCCGGGGAGTGAACAGAATTAATCTTACTATTAAATATGTGATTAAAGTACTGATTTAGGCTGTAATTTCTGTATTTTCCTTTTAATTTTGCGTATTTTCGTAATTCACGTCGATCGATGCTCAGTCTCGTTGATCGATGCCGTCTTTTCCTTCTCGTCGATCGACGCTCACATTCGTCGATCGACACCGTACTTGTGTTCAGATTTTTGATTTTTTGTATTTCAGTTCGTTTCATTTTATTTTCAGTCTTACCTCACTACCTCATTTGCTGTACAGGTAGTGCATGAGTACAAGAGCTAGAGGAAAGGACCCGCTTTATTACTACCCGAACATTGAAGCCACTTGCAGAAAGATCCAAAGGAATAAGCGTACTCAGGAAAGCTCAAGTAATCACACAATGGAAGATAACGTACCACCGCCTCCACCAGTGCTAACGGCAGAGGAGCAGGCTATGCTTCTCCAAGAAGTCCAAGATACGAGGGCGCAAATCCAACAATACAATCTAGAAAGAGACCTCGAGAGGAACAATCCGAATGGAAGGGATCTTTGCCATAACCCACTGTTCGATGACAATCCCGACAATGGAGAGGATGACAACCAGGATCCGCCAGGGGAGTCTGACGATGAGGAAGAAGAGGATGCCATGGAGAACCGGTATAAACCTCGGTTCAGGGAGACAGACTTCAGGATTGGCATCAATGCCAACAATTTTGAACTGAAGACCGGATTGGTACAGATGGTGCAACAAAATCAATTCGGAGGAACACCTACTGAGGACCCCTATGCGCATTTGGATAAGTTCATTATGCTCTGCAACACTGTCAAAATTGGAGGAGTTAGCAAAAGTGCCATCAGAATGCGTCTGTTCGCATTCTCTCTGAGGGATAAGGCACAATCATGGTTCACCGCATTGGACAAAAGAAGCATAGGCACGTGGACCGAAATGAGGAATGAGTTCTAGGGAACTTTTTCCCTCCGAATGTTATTAGGCAAAGACGGAAAGAAATCATCAGGTTCGCTCAAAGGCCTAACGAGAGCTTCAGTGAGACATGGGAGAGATTCAAAGAGCTGTTGAGAGCCTGTCCCGGACATGGTTTTCCGTCAGGAGAACAAGCTGAGGCGTTCTATGAAGGGCTCAATGATAAGACAGCCAAATTGGTGGACACCACACTAGGAGACACAATCATGACGAAAAGTGGAAAGAAAGCCATGGAGTTCTTCCAAAAGATGGCCAACAACACTCAACGGTGGTCCTCTAGCCGAACTCGGCCAGTGAAAGCTGTCGAGAAAATAGTGGAAAAAGTTGTCGAGCAACCCAATTTGACAGCCGAGCTGAAAAAGCTTAGGGAAGATTTTGCTAATCTGAAGGATGAGAAAACAGTTGCTGCAATTGAAGCAGTGCAGGGTCCAACAGAGGAAGGCAATGCAGAGGTAAATTTCATTCAAAGGGGCGGTTATCAAGACAACTACCGAGGAGGATACCATCAACACAATCAGCAGAATAACCTGCCCTATACCTACAATCACGCAGGGAATCACCCTGGATTCTCCTACGCAAACCCTCAAGCTGCAGAGCAACCACCACCAGGATTTGCCGTACAAGAAGGAGCAAAGTGGAGAAGAAGAAGCCAAATCTCGAGGAGATTTTGGCTAAGTTCATGGAAGGTTCCACTAATACTGTAGCCAAGTTGAAGCAGGAAATTTCGGGCGTGAACACAAAAGTGGACCAGGTGCAGAAGCATGTTCAGATCATAGAAACCCAGGTCGGCCAGATCGCCGATGCCCTCGGAGCCCAACACAAGCCGGGGCAACTTCCGAGCAACACACAGATAAACCCCAAGAATCAGAATCAGAGGAACCAAGTGAATGCCATAACACTAAGAGGGGGAAAATCCTATGAAGGGCCAAAGCAAGCAAGGACTGATTCAAAGGAGGACAAAGATGTCGAGCAGGCCGAAGAAGCTATCGCTGAAGCAGCCCCGTCGATCGACAGAGGATTGCCATCGATCGACGCCAATCTAAAGGCCACGTCAATCGACGAGACCTCACGTCAATCGACGCCCACTCCTGTCCAGCCACCTATGTATAATCCTCCCTTGCCATATCCACAGCGGTTTGCCAAGACAAAGATGAACGAGAGGTATGCACGTTTTCTTGAGAACATGAAGAAAGTAAACATCAACATCCCGCTGATTGAGGCACTACGAGAGATACCGGGGTATTTGAAGTTTTTGAAGGATATGGTCTTACAGAAAAGACCTTTCGTGGAGCACGAGAGGGTCAACTTGTTCGAGGAATGCAGCGCGATTATTCAGAAAAAGATGCCGCTTAAGAGAGATGACCCGGGATCCTTCACGATCCCCTGTGTCATTGGAGGAGAGACCTTTGGGAAGGTCCTTTGCGATTCCGACGCATCCATAAACTTAATGCCGCTGCCAATCTTCAAGCGGTTGGAGATCGGGAGCATCAAACCAACGACCATATCATTGCAGATGGCTGACAGATCGGTGTCCTACCCAAGAGGCATCGTGGAAGACGTACTTGTGAAGGTGAAGGACTTCATCATTCCAGCAGACTTTGTGGTGCTTGACATGGAAGAAGACCACAACATCCCGCTTATCTTGGGGAGATCTTTCTTGAAGACTGCTGGAGCATTGATTGACATTCGAGACGGAAAACTGACGTTTCGAGTTAATGATGAGTCGGTCACCTTCCCCATCTACAAAGCAGTGCAGAAGCGTAATGAAGGGAGCTACACGGAAGGGTGCCACATGATCAATTGTTCAAATCCGGTGATTTCCTCTCCCTTTTCTTCTCATAAAATTGATCCGGATTTTCTGGAGAACCGCTTACTACACTCTTTGTGTTTGTCTTCTGATTTGGATAAGGCAGACGATGAGCTTGTGGATTTGGTGATGAAGCTGCATGTACCCGAGGGAATAACACAGGAGAAAGAGAACAAATGGAAGCAGTTATCAAGCCGACGCAGCCAGAAAAAGAAGAGAAAATGTGGAAATATCTCCACGTCGATCGACGCACACCATGCGTCGATCAACGCAGCCTTTGGATCCACGTCGATCGATGCTACTGTCATGTCGATCGATGCATGAAGAAAGTCAGACTCGGAGCTTTCGTCAGCAGAAGCAGCGCGACGTAGAAAAGGGATTGCGGCAGTTTCACCTATGTCAACCGACGCAAATTGGGGAAAACTGCAATCTAACTCTGATCCGCTGGTGCTGGAACTCAAGATGCTTCCGGCACACCTTAGGTATGGGAAGTTGGAAAAATTACTACGAGTTCTACAGAAGTACAAGTCCGCCATTGGGGGGACATTGAAAGACACCAAGAAATGGGGGATGTAAGTTATCAAGAACAAAGATGGAAAGGAGGTCGCGAAAGGACCTGCCTGGACCCGACCTCCCTGATGGTGATTGAAGACTCCGGGGAATAAAAAAGTTGATGTCTGAGATCAACTACCAGGTATCGTTCCGTCTTTTGTCTGATTTTCAAACTTATTCCACTCTTCGAGTTGGAAATAAGTTTGGGGGTATGTGGACAAGAGATGGAACGTCCTATCTTTTATTTATTCTGCTTTTTGTCTTTAATTTTTCGTACCTTTCTATTTTATACTATTTTGTGGGGAAAATTTTTGAGTTTTGAGATAACCTGAACGAGATTGTGAGATTAGAATTGATTGAGGGTTGAGTATTGAATTGATTGAGATTGCGGTTAGATGCCTATGAATGTAGAATACCGCATGATATGACTGATTTGACACTTATACTTGCATGCTGATTGAGCTGATTTGAAATTGACTGTGGAAGAAATATTTTGAATCCTTGTGTGAGAATTTGAGCCTTTATTTCGTTTGATGTGAGATTCACATGTGTGTTTTGATTTCTCTAGAACTTGCCTATTTTCTGTGTTGAAACTGCATAGTGTGCTCAAGTTTAGGAAATGATATTAGGCCATCTTTGTTAACCCAATATCCTAAACACTGTCCCTTCACAATAAAATTTTCCCTAGTTAGCCATTTTGAGCCTGTACAGTTTTTCTTTCCTTGTCTATGAGATTAAGAAAAGTATTGTCTCACTCATGTCTTGAGTTGTGGTATGAATGGGGATTGAAAGTGAGTTGGAGATAAGAAATGATAAATTAGTGGTGAAAAGATGTGTGAAAAAGAAGCTCAAAGAAATAATTAGAATTCTCATAAGCTCCCTGAAAAGAAAGGAATACAAAATTATCGAAAAGAGCATAAGAGATTCAAAATGAGCTATAAAAAAAATTGAGTTTGTTGATGTATATGAGGAGATAAGGTGGATGATTAAAGATGGTGGTTGGAGATGTTGAGACTCATGAACTTAATTGATTTAGTCACTTGGCCATATTTCCCTACCTTATCAGAAAAAGCCTACGTTACAACCTTTTGAAAGTCCTTTTTTGATTCTAGACTTGTGTGCACATTCTAGCAGTGGAGATATTAGAAAATTTGCAAGCCTATGGTAGAAATTTCTTCATACATGTTGTTGAGTGCTTTCATCTTTACCTTAAACACTTGAGAGTTGAGCGATACACTTCCTGTGAGTTCTTCCACGGTTGATGAATTTTCTGTCTCTTTCAAATTGCTTGTGGGTAGTGGATTTTTAGTTCTTGATTGTGATGAATCTTGTGAGGCATTGCACTTTAACCACATGATCTTTTGATTTCTTTCTTGCCTATTGATTGAGGACAATCAAACGTTCAAGTTTGGGGGATTTGATAAGTTCATTATTTCACTCACTTATCTATATTATTTTCCTACTATTTTATGTAGTTTTATTGAGTTTATATATATATTTTATGCATTAATTAATATTAGGTGGTTTTAGGTGTATTTTGATGTTTATGCCGGTTTTTAGGCCTAAACTGACGAGAAAACCATTCCGAAAGCAGTGACGTGTAAGAGTAGCAGTGAAGAGTTCTACCACAAGAGGAATTCGGGCTATTGGCGCATGACAATGGATGATGCTTTGAGTTAGCTCTCCAACGCAACTGGAATCTGGTCAATCGGAGTTCGGAAGAGGAAGTTATGGCCAAAATTGTGAGACCGCGCAGAAGGGGCGAGAAGCTCCATCGACAGACGCCAATCAGCATCAATCGATGGTGATTTGGAAGCCTCGTCGATCAACGGGGATGCCGCATCGATCGACGTGGACCTCCTGGCGCGGGAAATTGCCTGAATTCGAGATTTTTCATATCTTTAGCCCTAGATTTGATTTGATACACCTTCACCTCTATATATAGCTTTGTAAATTCGATTATTGAGAACCCCGAAGCCTTCCCAATAATTCGCAATCATTCCTCATTCCAGATTTCAGATTTTAGCGATTCCAAGAGTTTTTAGGTTTATGTTTGAAGACATATTTTTGTGGGAAGACATTCAGACCAAAGTTTTTATGCAATTCAGGTTTTATCTTTCTATGATGAATATTACTCTGAATATGTGTAACTAATCTCTTCCTCAGATTCTAGGGTTTCGAATTATCAATGTATACATGTTTGATTAATTGAATTATTTTCCCTTTCCCTTCGTAGTTTGTGAAATCTGTGCTTATTCGTAATCTTGATTTGCTGATCACATCTTAGGATTATCTAGTTGATTACTTGAGACGTAACTGTGATAGTTTTCAATGGAAATAGATTTTTACAATATAATCTTATTTCTTGTCGTAACTGAAGGTGATTGATTGTAGGAATAAATCTGTAGATCTTTGGAGTTAGTTAATTTATCTTGAGACCGAGCGGAGATAGGTAATTAATTAATCTACTTTATGAATTGTCCAACAAAGAAGTTCGTAATACTTTTCTGATGTTTCACTACGAAGAGGAATTAAAATTGGGAATTAGTCGATTCATTCATACATGTCATACTTGATAGGTAGATATCCCTAGAATCTGTGCTTCTCTTATTTGAATCTAAAAGCTTTTTAATTACCTGTTTAATTTTCATTAGCTAGTATTGCGATTTTCAAAACAACCAAAACTTTTCAATTGATTTTCCTGACGAGTTTTTTTAGAACTTATGATTTAGTACTTAAGGTTTTTCGTTGCTTCATTCCCCTGGATCGATAACCTTAGGGTTTACAAATTTATTTACCACTATTTCTATAATTAATCTGTAGAAATTACAGTGATCAGATGCATAGAGAGCAATGGATTGAGAATAGTTAACGTAGCTCTCATCTCCAACCTCAAACACAATCTGCTAAGTATTAGCCAACTTTGTGAGAATGGATATACTGTCTCATTCATCAATACAGGATGTACTATTGCTGACAATTTTACAGGGAAAGTGAAACATCGAGGCATTTGAAAGGGTGGCCTATATGTTGTTGACTGGGAAAGCGGTCAGCAACACTCTTGTTTCCTAACCCTGAACAAAGAGGAAACAACTTGGCTCTGGCACAAGAGGTTAAATCATCTAAACTTCAAAACTATTAACCACCTGGCCAAGAATGAACTTGTTGTAGGTCTGCCAGCTGAGTCATTTAGAAAGGAAGGCGTGTGTAAGGCATGTCAACAAGGAAAGCAGACCAAAGCCTCATTTAAATCCAACCAAGAGAAGGCTACTTCAGGGAGAATTCTTGAACTCTTACACATGGACCTGTTTGGACCAGTCCAACCACCCACTGTAAACAAGAAAATATATACACTTGTGGTTGTTGACGATTTTTCCATGTACACCTGGGTTCTACTTCTAAAGACCAAGGATGAAGTCAAGATCATTCTGCCTGAGCTGATTCTTAAAGAGCAGAATAGCAAGGAAGTTACGGTGAAAAGAATTAGATCAAATAATGGGACTGAATTCTGTAATGGGATTCTGATGGATTTTTGCGCGGAAGCTGGCATTCATCATGAGAAGTCCACTGCTAGGACCCCCCAGCAGAATGGGCTAGCAGAACGAAGGAACAGGACCTTGAAGGAAGCAGTGCGGACTATGCTTGCTGATTCAGGACTCAGTGGAAAGTATTGAGGAGAAGCGGTTATGACTGCTTGTTACACTCAAAATAGGAGCCCAATTAACGTCAGATTTAACAAGACGCCTTATGAAGTGTACAATGGTCGTAAGCCTTCTATCAAACACTTTTGTGCTTTCGGTTCAACATGTTATATCCATAACAATGGGAAGTCTAAACTTAACACTTTTTCGCCAAAATCTGATGAGGGTGTTTTCCTAGGATATGGACATCCTTCTCATAAAGGCTATCGAGTGTTAAATAAGACAACTCAACTTGTGGAAATAACATGCAATGTTATTTGTGAAGAGTCTACTTTAGTGCGCAGGGTAACCAAAGGAAAAGAGGATAGCAATCATGAGACCAATGATGTCAATGATCAATCTTTACTGAATTCTTTTGAAAATATGAGTATTGATCCAACTAGGTCTGTGAATGATGCTGATCCAACATTGACGCACTCAGCAGTTGACCAGACTGCTAACCAGGCCGGTGATGCTAATGATCATGTTGAGGCCACCACTACAATACATCTAAATGACAATTTGGATGTTGCGGGAGTTCTTGATGACCAAGATGACGTGGAATCCACTGAAGATCTTAGCAAAGGAGTTGCTGAGATTCCAATCGCGGAAGAACCTGTTGCTGAAATCCCAGCCGATGAATTTCCTATCTTTGAAGGTCCTGTAGCAGATGCGGAAGGTGAAGCTGCTGACGTTCCAGTTGCTGAGCACCAGGAGAATGAAGAGGAGAATGCTCATGCTGATAACAACCAAGGAGGAGTACCAGTTGCTGAAACTCCAGCACGTATCAGGCCTACGTGGCTTCGTGCTCATCCCCTAGATGGTGTCCTTGGAAACGTAAATGATCCTATCTTGACCAGACAAGGAAACGACAATGCTATGCTGGCATGCTACATTTCCAGTGAAGAACCCAAGAAAGTCGAAGAGGCTCTGCTAGATCCAGATTGGGTGAACGCCATGCAAGAGGAGCTTGCAGAATTCACACGAAACAATGTGTGGGAGCTAGTAGATAGACCAGAGCACAAAAGTGTTATAGGCACTAAGTGGGTGTTCAAGAACAAGAAAGATGAATCCGGCCTAGTAGTCAGAAATAAGGCTCGTCTTGTAGCTAAAGGCTATAGACAATGCGAGGGAATAGACTATGATGAGACATTTGCTCCAGTGGCAAGGCTGGAGGCAATTCGCCTATTTCTCGCGTATGCTGCTTACCACGAGTTTGATGTAATGCAAATGGACGTGAAGAGCGCGTTCCTAAATGGTGAGCTCAAAGAAGAAGTTTACGTTGAGCAGCCACCGGGTTTTGAACAGGGCAATCAAGTCTACAGACTCAAGAAAGCTCTGTATGGATTAAAGCAAGCACCAAGAGCCTGGTATGGAACCTTGTCCAAGTTCCTGCTGACCAACGGATTTGAAAAGGGCAGGATTGATCAAACTCTTTTTTGGATCAAAGATGGAGATAGTATCTTACTAGTCCAAATTTATGTGGACGACATAATTTTTGGATCAAAGAATCAAGACCTATGTGATAGATTCTCCGACCTCATGACTAGTAATTTTCAAATGAGCATGATGGGAAAGATGTCTTATTTTCTTGGACTACAAGTTCAGCAATCGGAAGAAGGAATCTTTATTCATCAAAGGAAGTATACTCGCGATCTCACAACGAAGTATTGACCTGAGAAGACAAAGAGTCTGAGGATTCCAATTAGCACAACATGTATTGTTGCGCTCGAGAAGGAAGGAGATGTTGTGAATCCAACTCTCTAAAGAGGCATTATTGGTTCACTGATGTATCTCACCGCTAGCAGACCAGATATATCCTTCGCCGTTGGATTATGTGCTAGATATCAAGCAAATCCAAAGAAGACTCACTTAGATACTGCTAAACGGATTGTGCAATATTTAAAGTGCACAGAGGGTCTAGGAATTTGGTATCCTAGAGCAGACAATCTTGCTCTAAGTGGATATTCGGACTCAGATTTCGGAGGATGCAAAATTGACAGGAAAAGTACGAGTGGTACTTGTCGATTTTTGGGACACAAGTGAATTAGTTGGTTTAGCAAAAAGCAGCACTCTGTTGCTACATCTACTACTGAAGCAGAGTATGTAGCCGCTGCTAGCTGTTGTTCGCAAATTTTATGGATAAGGCAACAATTGCAAGACTATGGGATTTCTCCTGAATGTGTGTCAATCTATTGCGACAACAATAGTGCTATGTGCATTACCAAGAATCCAGTCCATCATTCAAGGACCAAGCACATCGATATTCATCATCACTTTATTCGTGATGACCAAGAGAAGAAGGATATTGATATTCGGTACATATGCACTGAAGATCAGATAGCAGACATATTTACAAAGCCAGTAGCAGAATCCAGATTCAAGGAGTTGTGCATTAAGTTGGGTCTTATGGAGTTGGATAATGCTATGGATGAATGAGATGCTACTCTTATTCTTTCTGGATTTCGTGAAGATGCTAAGAATATTCTCTGAGTGCTGGATTTGATTGCTAACAAAGTTGTCTGCTAGAATATAGCAATCTTTATTGCTGCAGCTAGCATATTTGAAGAGAAGAGGCTGCTGAGCAGATTTGCTTACGTGTTCAGCAAATAATATACGTGGGAGCAGCTAATATGTAACGATTGTCACTTATTTTAACATATCATTATGGAGACATTCTATGAAGTCTCATTTTGTGGATATGGCGAATGGAAGTTCAAACGCATATGGATTGCTAAGAAATGTCCATTTGCTTCTGTTTCAAAAAGAAAAGCTGATTGCAATTCATTGATATTTGGCAAAAGCTTAACATTCCCATACAACATTCAAAAAAAAAAAAAACAACAAGGGAAGGAAATTCTAATCCACCAGTGAAACACTCCTACTCGAAAGAGATGGAAGTATAGAAGTCGGAACCACGGAGGCTAGATGGCCCCTCTGCTAGTTCAGGGAAGGACTGCTCCAACAACCAGCTAAGCTGCATACCATTAAGCAAAGGAACAACTGGATATGCACGGACGCTGTTGGAGTTGACTGCATGGCTGCTGAAGTCTCAGCAGTCTTAAGCTCATTGCTGAAGATTATTTGCTCAGCATTATGGATTTGTGTGTATTGCTGCTGAGGGTCAGCAGAGTAAGTGTCAGCAGATTATTACGAATTGGTTCAGCAGATTGCTAACCTTGAGCAATCGCATTCAGGTATCGCATTTAGCAATCATAGTTCAACAGAATGCTAACCTTCAACAACCGTAACTCAGCAATTTGATTCAGCAAAGAGGAGATGCATTACACTTTTAGAATCGCAATTTTGTTTGGTTGTTAAAGTTTGGAAGACACGTGTTAAGGCTGATTAGTTGAAGTTGTTATAGTCGTTTGGCCGTTAGGATCGAACCTTCTGCTTTGTTCTTAGTCAAATATTCTGTTTGGAATTATAGTATAAAAGTGAGATGAGAGATTCAGTGAAGAGTGAGAAGTTTTAGATTCTGTGAGAAAAGCTAGAGAGAGATAAAAATTAGTGAGATTGTGTTAGGAAATTGAGCTTGAACAACCAACAATGGCAGATGAATGAACGAGAATACAAAACTTCTTATTAACTTTCTTGAATCGAATACAAAATTGAGAGAAGAAATCCTCAATACAATCTCACTAATTTTTCCTCTCTCTCTAGCTTTTCTCACAGAATCTAAAACATATCCTCTCTCTAAATTTCTCTCTGAAGATTCTAAAATCTAACCATTTCACTGAACCTCTCATCTCTCTTTTATACTATAATTCCAAACAGAATAACTGACTAAGAACGAAGCAGAAAGTTCGATCCTAACGGCCTAACAAATATAACCGATTCGACCAACCATACCTTGACACTTGTCAATTTCAAACTTTAACAACCAAACAAAATTGCAATTCTAAAAGTGTAATGCGTCTCCTCTTTGCTAAATCAAATTGCTGAGTTACGGTTGCTGAAGGTTAGCATTCTGCTGAACTACGATTGCTGAAGGTTAGCATTCAATGCGATTGCTCAAGGTTAGCAATCTGCTGAACCAATTCTTAATAATCTGTTGACACTTACTCTGCTGACCCTCAGCAGCAATACACACAAATCCATAATGCTGAGCAAATAATCTTCAGCAACGAGCTTAAGACTGCTGAGACTTCAGCAGCCATACAGTCAACTCCAACAATCTCCCTCCTGACTGCATTTCCTTACTCCTTCATCTTCCACTTCTTTGTTGCTCCAACTATCAAACTACACTTCAGCACATCTTTAAGACATAACAGACTACCCACAAATGCTTCCCATAGTAACTTCCCTGAATCAGACAAGAATCCACTTGACATGCTGATACTCAACATCAACAACATCAAATAGCTTTCCAGATATTGAACAACAGATTTTGTTTTCACCTTATATTTCCAATTGCACCCAATCGAATTATACTCTTTAACTGATCTCCACAAATTTTCTTCCTTGCTAACAATTTCTTCTTCACAATCTTGGGATTCCACACTTTCACTTTCTCTGACTACTTTCGAATTCAAAAATTTCACAATATCTTCACCATAATGCTTAGGAGGATGCATCTCCCTCCTAACTTTATCACACGCTGACCCATAATTCTCCAAATCATTTACTTGAGCACCTTCATTCTCTTCTGAAAATTCTTCATTGACTGCTGATTTTGGTTCCTTGTTTCTGAATTCAACTTGCTCACAACTGATTGATCCTAATTCACTTGCATATCTAGAAATGTCTCTTTTACCAACTACTATTTTAGCAAACAGATAGTAAATGTTGTTCACTCTTTTCCCTTTTAGAGTGACTCGACCACCTCGACTAACCGTAATTTTGCTATCTAATCCTTCAAACTTAAATCCCTTTGATTCAAGTACCCCAAGAGAGATGGGATTTCTTTTCACCTCTGGAATGTACCTTACATTTGTCAACAACTTCAGTTCTCCATTGTGGTTTAGTATTCTAATTGAACCAATTCCTCATATCTTGCAGACGTTGTTATTCCCTAATACAACTGAACTTTGCTCCATAGGTTTCAAATCAATAAACCATTCCATATGGTGACACATATGAAACGAGCAGCCCGAATCAAGAATCCATTCATCACTTCCTTTTCCTTCAGCAATATTCAATACCTCATCTTGCTGAATGTCCACAGCTTCCACAGTATTACTTCGACTATTGGCTAATTCCTTACCCTTCAAAGTATAGCAATCCTTAATCAAGTGCCCTGGCTTCTTGCAATAGTTACAAGTCCTTGTTTCCTTTTGATGCTGAAAATTCTTATTCTCAAACGAATCATAGGATGGTTTTCCTCTTCCTTGGAATTGGGATGATCGAAAATCCCCCTTTTGAAAGAATTCCTTTCTGTAACCACCCCTTTCTGAAATGTGATTCACCTTTCTGTAATCACTAGATTGGTTTTCCGGCTGCCTCTCAATTTCCTTACCTTGTTGCCCCCGGTTAGCAAACAGCCCCAGGCCTGACTGATCATGACTTACTCCATCAGACTGCTTCTCCAATTCTCTCTGTTTAATGGCAGCCAACACTTCTTCGAGAGTTATACCCTCTGACTTGCCATACACCATTGCATCATGAACGTTCGAGTAAGACTTTGGAAGGGCGTTGAGAAGATGTATAGTCTTGTCTTCATTATCAATTTCTACACCAATTCCTTCTAGCTCATCTATAGCCTTGTGGAACTGATCCAGCTAGTCTTGTCTTCCCCGAAAATTTTTCGATCTCAAATCGACTTCCTGCCATTGCACACAATCTTGATGCTAGAGCTCACGATGTCAATGTCAATTTCTAATATTCTCTAACAGACCCAAACTTGGCATCAAACCGCCCAAGTATCAATATTCAAGCCTCAACCTCCACTCCAATTTCCAAAATCAATTAACAAAAAACCACGCCAAAATCCAAGAACGCACGAACGTGCCCCAACAAATCGCAGCGGCTTCACAGAGATGAACAAATATCAAAATAAGAATAGAATACTCAATACGAACCTTGCCCTTAACCGTTTCCCACAGATGGCGCCACTTGTTAGGAAATTGAGCTTGAACAACCAACAATGGCATACGAATGAACGAGAATACAAAACTTCTTATTAACTTTCTTGAATCGAATACAAAATTGAGAGAAGAAATCCTCAATACAATCTCACTAATTTTTCCTCTCTCTCTAGCTTTTCTCACAGAATCTAAAACATATCCTCTCTCTAAATTTCTCTCTGAAGATTCTAAAATCTAACCATTTCACTGAACCTCTCATCTCTCTTTTATACTATAATTCCAAACAGAATAACTGACTAAGAACGAAGCAGAAAGTTCGATCCTAACGGCCTAACGAATATAACCAATTCGACCAACCACGCCTTGACACTTGTCAATTTCAAACATTAACAACCAAACAAAATTGCAATTCTAAAAGTGTAATGCGTCTCCTCTTTGCTGAATCAAATTGCTGAGTTACGGTTGCTGAAGGTTAGCATTCTGCTGAACTACGATTGCTGAATGCGATAGTTGAATGCGATTGCTCAAGGTTAGCAATCTGCTGAACCAATTCTTAATAATCTGCTGACACTTACTCTGCTGACCCTCAGCAGCAATACACACAAATCCATAATGCTGAGCAAACAATCTTCAGCAACGAGCTTAAGACTGTTGAGACTTCAGCAGCCATGCAGTCAACTCCAACAGATTGTATTGAGGATTTCTTCTCTCAATTTTGTATTTGATTCAAGAAAGTTAATAAGAAATTTTGTATTCTCGTTCATTCGTCTGCCATTGTTTGTTGTTCAAGCTCAATTTCCTAACAAGTGGCGCCGTCTGTGGGAAACGGTTAAGGGCAAGGTTCGTATTGAGTATTATGTTCTTATTTTGAGATTTGTTCATCTCTGTGAAGCCCCTGCGATTTGTTGGGGCACGTTCGTGCGTTCTTGGATTTTGGCGTGGTTTTTTGTTAATTGATTCTGGAAATTGGAGTGGAGGTTGAGGCTTGAATACTGATACTTGGGCGGTTTGATGCCAAGTTTGGGTCTGTTAGAGAATATTAGAAATTGACATTGACGTCGTGAGCTCTAGCATCAAGATTGTGTGCAATGGCAGGAAGTCGATTTGAGATCAAAATTTTTTTGGGGAAGAACAATTTCGGGCTCTGGAAAATCAAGATTAAAGCCATTCTAACCAAAGAAGGTCTGGCCGATGCTCTCCTACCTGATGCCGATAAAGGATTTGTGGGAGAAACTGCTGAAAAGAAGGCAAAGCTAATGGACAGTGCGATGATCACATTGCTACTTAGCCTTGATGAAAAGGTACTACGAGAAGTGTCGAGGGAAAAGACATCGTCAAAAATATGGAAGAAATTGCAGAGTCTGTACATGACGAAGTCCATTGCCAACCGAATATACATGAAGAAACGACTGTATAGCTTTAAGTTCACAGATGACAAGAGCCTCCTGGACCAGCTGGATGAGTTCCACAAGGCTATAGATGAGCTAGAATGAATTGGGGTAGAAATTGATAATGAAGACAAGGCTATAGACAAGGGTATACATCTTCTCAACGCCCTTCCAAAGTCTTACTCAAACGTTCATTTTGCAATGTTGTATTGCAAGTCTGAGGATATAACTCTCGAAGAAGTGTTGGCTGCCATTAAACAGAGAGAATTGGAGAAGCAGTCTGATGGAGGAAGTCATGATCAGTCAGGCATGGGGTTGTTTGCTAAGCGGGGGCAACCAGGCAAGGAAATTGAGAGGCAGCCGGAAAACCAATCTAGTGATTACAGAAAGATGAATCACAATTCAGAAAGGGGTGGTTACAGAAAGGAATTCTTTCAGAAGGGGGATTTCCGATCTTCCCAATTCCAAGGAAGAGGCAAGTCATTCTATGATCCGTCTGAAAATAAGAATTTTCAGCATCAAAAGGAAAAAAGGATTTACAATTATTGCAAGAAGCCAGGGCACCTGATAAAGGATTGTTATACTTTGAAGGGTAAGGAATTAGCTAATAATCGAAGTAATACTGTGGAAGCTGTGGACATTCTGCAAGATGAGGTATTGAATATTGCTGAAGGAAAAGGAAGTGATGAATGGAATCTTGATTCGGGCTGCTCATTTCATATGTGTCACCATATGGAATGGTTTATTTATTTGAAACCTATGGAGCAAAGTTCAGTTATATTAGGGAATAACAACGTCTGCAAGATAAGAGGAATTGGTTCACTTAGATTACTGAACCACAATGGAGAACTGAAGTTGTTGACAAATGTAAGGTACATTCCAGAGGTGAAAAGAAATCTCATCTCTCTTGGGGTATTTGAATCAAAGGGATTTAAGTTTGAAGGATTAGATAGCAAAATTACGGTTAGTCGAGGTGGTCGAGTCACTCTAAAAGGGAAAAGAGTGAACAACTTTTACTATCTATTTGCTAAAATAATAGCTGGTCAGAGAGACATTACTAGAGATGCAAGTGAATTAGGATCAATCAGCTATGAGCAAGTTGAATTCAGAAACAAGAAACCAAAATTAGCAGTCAATGAAGAATTTTCAGAAGAGAATGAAAGTGCTCAAGTCAATGATTTGGAGAATTATGGGTCAGCGTGTGATAGAGTTAGAAGGGAGATGCATCCTCCTAAGCATTATGGTGAAGATATTGTGAAATTTTTGAATTCGAAAGTAGTCGAAAAAAGTGAAAGTGTGGAATCCCAAGATTGTGAAGAAGAAGTTGTTAGCAAGGAAAAAAATTTGTGGAGATCAGTTAAAGAGTATAAGTCGATTGGGTGCAATTGGAAATATAAGGTGAAAACAAAATCTGTTGTTCAATGTCTGGAAAGCATTTTGATGTTGTTGATGTTGAGTATCAGCATGGCAAGAGGATTCTTGTCTGATTCAGGGAAGTTACTATGGGAAGCATTTGTGGGTAGTCTGTTATGTCCTAAGATGTGCTAAAGTGTAGTTCGATAGTTGGAGCATCAAAGAAGTGGAAGATGAAGGAGTAAAGAAATGCAGTCAGGAGGGAGATTGTTGGAGTTGACTGCATGGCTGCTGAAGTCTCAGCAGTCTTAAGCTCGTTGCTGAAGATTGTTTGCTCAGCATTATGGATTTGTGTGTATTGCTGCTGAGGGTCAGCAAAGTAAGTGTCATCAGATTATTAAGAATTGTTTCAGCAGATTGCTAACCTTGAGCAATCGCATTCAGCAATCGTAGTTCAGCAGAATGCTAACCTTCAGCAACCGTAACTCAGCAATTTGATTCAGCAAAGAGGAGACGCATTATACTTTTAGAATCACAATTTTGTTTGGTTGTTAAAGTTTGGAAGACACGTGTCAATGCGTGATTAGTTGAAGTTGTTATAGTTATTTGGCCGTTAGGATTGAACCTTCTGCTTCGTTCTTAGTCAGTTATTCTGTTTGGAATTATAGTATAAAAGTGAGATGAGAGATTCAGTGAAGAGTGAGAAGTTTTAGATTCTGTGAGAAAAGCTAGAGAGAGAAAAATTAGTGAGATTGTATTGAGGATTTCTTCTCTCAATTTTGTATTCGATTCAAGAAAGTTAATAAGAAGTTTTGTATTCTTGTTCATTCGTCTGCCATTGTTGGTTGTTCAAGCTCAATTTCCTAACAAACACAATCATGAACGCCTTCAAAAATGAGGCCTGCCCAATCAGCCTCGACCAGTTCTTTGTCCAAAGCGGGTGTAACCTGCAAGATCTCCTTCGAAAGGCAGAAGTTGTTTGGATCCTCACCCAGCAACATGTGGCTAGCAACGTGAAATAATTCACTATATTTGCATTTGAGACCCGTTGCTGCGGGAGTCGGAGAGATCCTGAACCATGGAGAGTTGCGCCACTTTTGCCATGCAGTCCATTCTGGAGCCGGTTCCATGGACTTATACGCCATCACTGATACTAGACCTCGTGGAAGTCCAAAGTCACGAGAGAAAGTCTCCTATGACCAACGAACCAACTTCCCTTGGAAGGATCCATATATCGCCTCCTTCTCCGCCACACATTCCTTGAGAAACTCCCGAAGAAGATCTCCATGATAATGTTTTGGAGCGATCGTCACAAACTGCTTGAGCCCCGTCCGCTCAATCTTCGCCATGACCATGTTGGCCACGATGGGATGGTCATGATAGTAGGATTGGAGGGCTGCTTCATCGAGGATTTGATTTCGGGAAATATCAAGGATATTACTTGGTGACTCCATTGATCTCGAAGGATTTTTTTTAACGTTGGAAGAAAGAGGAGTTGTGATGTCAAACAGAATCACAAGAAGCCCTTTTATAGACGAGAAAACCTCTTGGTATTTATGATTACGTGGAAATCATTAAAAGATTGTGATGATTCATATTCTGAAATCTGTATCTTCACAAGAAGAGAGAATGTCACGACTGCATGAAAAATCTAATCGACTCAGCAGTCACGCTTGGTAAGTCAGATCAGCATTTGGCTCGAGGAGACCATCATTACTTGTGATCTCCTAAATTCTATCCGATCCTTGATGTGCCAATACAATCCACAAGAGGATAATATATATTAGAGAGAAGAGAGCATTTGCTGGATAGAATATGCTGAGTCAAATCCTTCTTTTGCCACATCATATTCGAGGAGGGGAGATGTAGGAGGGGAGATGATATCAATGAAAGTCAATCTGATTAGACCAGTTAAAGCGGATTTAATGTGTACAGATGGCTATATCAAGTTAGAAAGTGCCACATCAGATCACTCAAGTGCTTCTCGGCGAAAGGAAATTACGACGCCATCTCATCTGACAGGAGATCCCCAACCGTCAGACTTTGAATCTAAAAGTATAGCACGTCTGCTACACTTCTGGGAACATGGTTTTTGCTGAGCAGCCAGCAGATTGATCGGAGGTCTCATTAATCTATCTGCTAGAAAGCTAGCAAAGTTGTAGACAAAGGTCTACTCAGCAGGCAAACAGATTTGAATCCTGCTGAGAGTTAATATTTTTTTTTTCAAAAATATTATCGATGCGTTGCACAAGAATATAGTTTGCCAATATCACTGGAGTTGAGTACGAGCATTTGAAATGAAAATACTACAATTTCAATATATATTTACTTGCAAAAAGGTATTTACATGAAGAAAAGGGAAATTACAACAAAGGAGGCAATGGCCTGTGAGGATAGAAATCTACCCCTCTAAGGTTCGAGGGACATAGAGCAAGATCTGGATATTTTTGCTCTAGCAGCCAACTTAATGGCATCCCATAGGGGAGAGGATGATTTGGGAAATCCTGGACGCATCGATGCACCTTCTGAAAGATAAAGGCCGCCCAGTCCACCTTCGCCCTATCATCAATTGCCATCATAGCCCTCCATGTCTCACGGGAGAATGTCATGTCGTCAGGATCTTCTCCTACGACCATGCCGCAGACTATTTGGAAGAGGACTTTGTACGGCATTCGCAAGCTGTATGCTGAAGGTGTTGGAGAAAACTCGAGATCAGGAGAGCTTCTCCATTTCATCCACGAAGCCCACTCTGGAGCTATCTCATCTCTGCGATAGTCCATGACAGGAACCGGACCCCGTGGAAGGCCGAAGACAGTAGCAAAGGTGTCTACCGTCCACCTTACTAGCTCGTTCTTGAAGATACAGAAGATGGAGCTTTAATCGGTAGCACTCGACTAGATGAAATGTTGGAGTTGCTCCCTCTGAAACGCATGTAGAGTAAGGCACACGAATTTGCCTAGACCACTGGCATGGAGACTAGTCATTGTAGTCTCTGCCACCTGGTATTCAGTGTCATATTTCGTATAAAGACCTGAATCACATAAGATTCTATTTCTTGGTACATATAGAGCGTACGATTGTGCCATAACCTCTGGAGGAAGTAAATATTTTTGCTTGAGAAAGTCCTTCTTTCTTAAGGGAATGAGAAGAGAATTCAAGGTAATTCTGAGAGTGTATGAAGAAGAGTGCCAAGACCTGCTATATATAGACCTATTTTGGTCTACTGTTTACCTCGGAATACGAACAGTCTTTCTGAGAAAACAGTAATCTCTTAAAGAAGGGGTCTTATCAGGGATAATTACGTTCAGAGATGAATCAGTGATGGAAAGTGATGAATTTTATATTCCATATTGAGGAAACATAAGGATTTGTGTTAGCATTACGTGGAATTTCTGGAGAAGTGTTAACCATTACTCGACGTCAGAAGCTATCTTTGATAAGATTGCTCACTCAATGCTAAGATTTCCAGATGTTGATCCTTATTACTCAGACGCGCGAGATTTTCAAATCTCTAAAGTAATGCATTTAATGCGCCCAGTCGGCGGCGACAAATCAGATCGTGCCACCTCATCAGCACTCTAGCTCAGAAGAACGTGCGTACACGCACAATTTGACCTTAAAACTCAGTCGTCGATTGAAATTAAAGAGAATGCAATCTCCACCGTTGATTTTTCTTTCGAAACCCTTCATCTCTCCACCAGACGGATTTCAAACTCATTTCAAACCCCTAACTCTCTGAAATCTTTCGCATATCCTCTTTTCAAACCCTCTCCAAAATTTCTAACTCTCTCAAAAATCCCCAACCATGGCAACCAACCCTAACTCTCCAATCACTCAAAATCCAGAACCCACTCCTACAGAAAACCCAGAAAACCTTATTTCTTCTTCCCCATTCCAACCACCCACCTTCATTTTTCCACCCCCTACAGATTCGCCACTGCATGTTCGACATGCACCTGGCTTCACCAGAATAATGAAAAAGGAAGATATCGATGAGTTAGTCCCGTACAGCAAATTGGTGGTTTTGGCTCGGAAAAAGGAGTTATCAAGCCATTCGACGGAGCAGAGGCGTTTAGCCCAAATCATGAAGGACAGAATCTTGTACATGCCTCTTGCCATCAAACACATTCCTGAATGGATTATGGATCTGTTCAACTCCGAACTACTCAAAAGGTATCTCTCTGCCGAACCCGATCATTTTCATCCGCATATGGTTTCGAAATTCTATGCTAGGGCAGTTATGAACGATGATCAGAAATCGTTCAAAACTTGTATATATGGAAATTTTGTGGAGGTAAATGTTGATTTACTTTCGAGGACATTTGGGCTTCGAAACTATGGTCCCAAAATTTCTCAATACAAGATAAATGATATTGCTGAGATGGAGAAATGATGGAATTTGTGGAAGAAGCCAGGGGAATTGAAAGATAAGAAAGGGCAGGTGATTACGTTTAAGGTTGCTACACCTATTATCACACTGTCGGATAATTACAAACTCCTTGCGGAGATAGTAATCAAAACGATCCAATGTGACGCCGGTTCATACTCGGAGCTCTCTGCCAAGAAATATGCCATGATGATGGCCTTAACCGACAATGTCAGAGGAAACTGGGCATAATTCTTTTTTTAGCGGTGGGCAGAACATGCTCGAAAGAATGATCATATGGCGATAGATGGAACGTTCTCTTCGAACGTAAATTTTGAATTAAAGATCAGCAAGTATTTGGAGATGCTATTCACCAATACAGGAGTCGATCGTGGCGTAAGTCTGCTTCCCACAGACTACATTCCAGCGACAAGGAAAGAGCCCAAACCTGTCAATACCAGGAACCCCCGAAAGCTGACAGGAAAGTCTAATGTGGACAAGGACAAGCCCACATCCCCTGAAGAACCAGATGCTGCCACTACAGCAGTTCAAATCCTTTAGCCGGCAATTCCAATGACTGCTGAAGAGATTGCTCTACTAAAGATGAATGCTGAGAAAGAGCACTGCTTCAAGAATCTCGACGAGATTGAGAAGTTAGGCAACTTACCGGCAGACCAAATCAATGAGATCATGACTGCGAAGGAAGCCGAAGAGCCTCCAATTACTATCGGGACTATGGCTTTGGAAATTCTAACAAATAAGAGATCCAAGGTTACCTCTCCTGCACAGAAAGCCAAGAAGAAGACCAGGAGAAGGCTGATACTAACTTCTGAACAGGAAGATTTAGAAAAAATGGAAGCAGAGAGGAAGGCTGCTGAAGCCGCAGCAAAGACGAAAGCTGCTGAATCCACAGAGCAGAGACCCTCTGAAAATACAGCTGAAGAAGATGCTGAATTTGATCCTGAACACATTCCCTTATCATCTAGAAGCAAGGAAGAGCGAATTAAGGAAGTGAGAGAAAAAAAAAAAGAAAGCGCGAAACTCATGGAAGAGAGCTTGAGAAAAAGCAATATCAGAAGTTCATCACGGAGATGACATTTGAAGGAAGAGACAAAGAATTCGAACGAATCAAGAAAGCTGCTGAAGAACACAGAGCTCAGAAGGAGGCCGCTCAACTACTTGAAGGGGCGTTCATGGAAGGAAATGCCACCAAGAAAGGGAAAGGTATCAAAGATGGAAGGATCACCGTCTAAATTCCCTTAGTCAACAGTGAAGGAGCCATAATCACTGAACAGGACGCTATGTCCGACGAAGAGCTTGATAAAGCAATTCAAGAAGGCAGGTTCACTGAAGTAAAATTGATTTTGGACTTAGAGAGCAGTTCCGATGAAGAACCTCTCATTCAAGGGTCATCCAGACGACTTCCAGGGAATCCTGACGCAGGTCCTTCTGGAATTGAAAGAGAAACAATTGACAAAGAAGGAAGTGGTACTAGAGATGATTCTGCTGAGCAGATTGAGCACGTGGAGGAACACCCATTCGCTGATCAGGAAGTCTGCCACTCACAGGTTGCTATAGAGGAATCGTCTGCTAAGAATGAGGATGCAAATCCCGATGAAGGCCCTCACGAAGAAATTCCTTCCGATGCTGATATAGGTAACCGAGAGAATTTCTCTCCTACTTGCCTCTTTAACTCCGACTGTGATGATGAAGTCAAATACGTTTATGATGCACTTGATTTGAGGAAGATCTCCTCTGAGATACCTTCAGAAGATCAGATAAATTCTGACATTGATATTTTTTGTCGAGAGATTGAAAATTTTGTGGATTCAATGGTGGAGATAGACATCAATGAAGTATTTGCTGGAGAATTGGAAGAAGGAGTTGAAGGAGATAGATTAAAACAGGAGCTAAGAAGATGGAAGAAATATGATTATATTTCGAGAGAGCTCTGCTTAGACGAAAGAGAAATGCTAATCGCATGGAAAGATCTAAGCTTCTGGAAACACGAGGAACAATGGGCAAATAATTGGATGGATCAATCGCCCTGTTCCAAACAATATAGTGATAAGGCTGTTATCACCAGACTCCAGGCCATTAAAGCTCATCGACTTACATCCTCTTTGCATTCCTTGCCGGAATCTACATTTGCTCCGGATGGGCTGTCTGACAAGCACATTCACCTGTCAAAGCGTCAAGCTCGAGCCACTGCTAAATACAAGAAGCGTCAAGCAGAACTTGTGAAGTTCGAAGAATCAAAGCATTAAGCACGGTTGGCTGCGATTCGTGAGGAAGCAGAACGCAGCGCTCAAAAGCTTGAAATTATTGCTTACCGGAACAGAGAGGAGGATTTGCACGCATACATGTTAGCACACTCTCTAGCAAAAGCTCAGAAGGCCGAGGAAGCTGCATTTGCTGCAGCTGAAGCAGAGTATCTCAAGGAGATTGAGGAGGCAGTGTATCTGCTAGCCACTACCACTCAAGGTGATTCTGCTGATACAGGAAGCAGAGAAATAGTCATGGAAGAAGTCATGGAAGAAATCTCCACTTCCACTGCTAGGAGCCAAGCCATCATCGTGCCTACCACTTCATCTTTCCTTGCCACTCCGATCAGCTCTCTCCATTTTCTAACTTATCTGAACTTGGTTGTTCAAATGGTCGTTCAAAGCGCTGTGTCCACCATATCTGAGAGATTGGTAATAGAAGCCACGGACATCCGTAGGGAGATTGCGGTGGTCAAGACGAATGTTGATACTATCACGACCAGGGTGAATTCTGTTGAGTCAGATGTTTCCTCTGTTAAGACTTCTATGCAGTCAAGTCAAGGCGGACATAGCAGAGCATAAGCAGCAGGTAGAACATACAGTCACATCCTTTTCCTCTAAATTTTTGGATGCAATCAAAGAGGGGGAAGCAAGGAGGATTGTTGAGGCTGCTGAGAGGAAGAAAGAGGAAGAAGCTAGAGCTGTTGCCAAAGAAGAGAAGAGGAAAGCTCTTGAGGAGTTAAAACAGAAGGAAATAGAGCTGAAAATCAAGATGCTCTAAGAAGAGAATGAGCGGATTAAGGATCTGGAGTTAGAAGCCGCTGAACGTGCTGCTGCTAAGGAGTTCTTGGATTCGTTTGTGCAGATGGCATCAAGCAAATTCTATGAATTAGAGAAGCTAAAGAAACCTGCTCCAGACTCCTGATTACCGTCCTACCTCTCTGGTATTTTTTTTTATTGTTTCCGTCTAATCATTTTCATTGTACTTGTAATTGATATATCATATGAATGAAAATTGATCAGACTGAGACAACCTCTCATTGTCAATCTCTGATTTTCATTGTGTGCATTAGTTGAAATACACTATCCGTGTATTCAACATATTTGAAAACAATTGGATTGAGATTGAATAAGTAAATGTCTGCTAACTCTTACTTGGGTGCTAGAATTTCTAGCATATTACCTTTGCAGCATTTACCTATGTGCTTAATCGTAAAATATTTCCGAGCACTTGCTGAGGGGGAATCTTATTTCCAGTTGCTTGAACTAAGGTGGATCAACTCTGTGTTAGATTGCTAGGATAACATAATTTTTTTTGTAAACACAGACTTTCTTCCTCTTAGCTTCAGTAAATGATAGTAAGCTTTGATTGCACCAAAAAGGGGGAAATTGTTGGGAAATTATTCCTAAAATCTCCCTTAGGATCTATTTGTAAAAAGGTTTTGTTGAATCAAACCTTAGCACTTGGTCGATCATTTGCTGAATTCTAGATAGTCTAGCATATCTTGTAAAGCCCTGTATAGGTTATAAATTGAGTTGTAATAGATTAGTCTGCTAGAGGATTTCCTAGCAGATATTGAAGGACGACGTTTGCTAGAAGACATACGCTAGCAGAATGCTAAGGCTTTAGCATTTGCTAACATTCAGCAAACCCAGAAAGATGCTAGCAGAATAGACGTCAAGGGATCGATTCTCAACGGAAGCGTTCAGCAGACCAAGACACGATAGCAGATCGCTAAGGAACATTAGCAGAGCAAGAGTGTCAAAGGCTGAAGCTATACTGCCGTTCTGACAAAAGCGCACACAAAGGACGAGACTTTCCCGAAGTAGTTCGGAAAGTACAGATCAACACCAAAAGCGTCAGATCAAGTCAAACCACTTTCGGACAGAGGAGCCGTTGTGTCTAACGGACATGGCGATTCAAGATTTGAATATCCATCTATAAAAGGCAGGTCCAAAAGTGAGAATCGACTACTACTACTGCTTCAATCAACCGACATTCGAAAACAGTCATGTGTGAGATTCCTTGAAAAAGCGAACAAGCAAAAAGTAGTCAGTTGAGAGCTCGTGATAAAAGAAGTATTCAAAGCTCTCAACAACCGAGTAGTGTCTTTCATTGAATTTCTGACACTTCTCTTTAAGAGATTCCTTAACTTCGGTTGAGAATCTTCAATCATTGGGATAACTTCCATCCTAGGAAGATCCAACAGTCATTTCTAAAAAGGATTGACTCCGACGGGCTTTTAGCCGCATTCCTGAACAGTTTCGAGGGAAACTATAAAAACCTCACTGACAGCAAAGGACAAGTTACACGAAGGTTCCGCCCTTGACTTGGCCGTAGCTGTGTTTGGAAAAGTACGAATCATCGGAGGATAGCTTTGTTGTGGCCGGTCCGAAAGTTCGCCGCCTACTACAAGTGTTTGGCGAATCCTTGTATTTTCGTATACTTTTCTAGTGGAAATCTTAGCATTTCGGCTAAGGAGTGGACGTAGATCTATTTGATCGAACCACTATAAAATACTGTGTTCATTTACTGTTTTATTATTAACTGTTCAAAACTGATTTAAAACCTAGAAATAGAGTTGCTAGCGTATATCTGAAAAGAATCTTATAATATATCTTGAGCCTAAAGACTGCTTAAACAAAGATAAGTGTAAGAGACATTTAATCATTCCACCGCATTTCGTGTTTACACTTAAGCACGACGACTCTGATATTTGAGGACCAACATCTAGTATGTCCAAAAGACTCAACAGGCTAAGGTAAACAGTAAACAACTTGGAAAACATGAGTCTAGTGGAAGTATGGATTTCGGCAAGTATGAATCCATCAAGTATGGAAAAATTAATCAAACCATACTTAACTGTTAAAGGTACAAAACATACTTCAAAATATGGGTGATCACGAACCGAGTCGAGCCAAGTATGGCTTGGCTCGAGCTCGACTCGAGGTTAAACTTTTCAAGCTCGACTCGGCTTAATCGAGCTCGATTGTTTTAAATTATTTTAATTTTTTAAAAAAATTTACATTATTTATTATTAAATAATAAATTTAGGAAAAAAATTTAAATTATATTAAGCTTGATAAGGCTGTGAGCCTAGCTCGAACCCAAACTCGACTCGAGCTCGATTTAAGCTTGAGCTCGATAAAGCTCGGGAGCTTGTCGAATCGAGTATATCAAAGCTTAAGCTCAAGCTCAACAATTACTCTAATAGCTTGAGCTCGAGCTCTACTCGATTACTATCGAGTTGATTTCGAGTTTTTTTTAGCCAATCCCGAGTAGCTTGCAAGCCGATTTGACTCATGCTCACCCTACTTCAAAGGGTGACATCATCAGTATGGAGTTGCAAGTGTGACCACACCAGTATAGACTTCCTAGTCTAGGTCCTAGCACATGAAGACAATAATAAATGCATGAGGAATGTACTGAAGAAGTACAGACTTTAAGGATCGGAGAAGTTTTAAAGTCTGCAAGCACGAAACTTCAAGTTTCACTACCTAGGACAACCAGTTCGGGATTTATCATACTGGCAAATATTGTTGTTCAGACAAAAAGTTGAATCGTCGTTGTTAAAGTCAGAAAAAGGTGGAGCAGGCGTAGACCATCTGAAAATACATCACCTACCTGCCGCAGCCAATAGAGACATTCAATTGGACATCTTCCAATTTGTCTCTAACGAACATTTATTTCAAACCTTCAAATCTCACGGCTACAAATATAGGAGAAATCAACAGAAGAAGGTTACGCTTTCACGATTCACAACCTACACATACGAGTTTTTAGCACAATCTGCAAACTTATAACGAGAGATTCAAGTCTCACAGAGTAAGCTTACTTTCGAGGATGTTAAGCTTTCCGGGTGTCACTAGAGTGAACACGAGACTCAGAATCTTAGCATTCTTGAGTTATTTCTTGGTAGTCTTTCTCTCCAATTAAACTACAACATTTAAATATGTCTTGTACTCTGACTCTTATAGGCAATCAACACCCCATTCCAACTACGAGGAGGCTGAGTGGTGCACCCACACTAGCAGTTGTGAAGCGAAGAACCTAGCAAAGACCAGACGAGTGCACTTGTAGATCGGTGGATGAGGCATTCATCGACAAACAATAGATCGTAGGAGCACCTGTAACAGTCTAAGCTTAGTGGATTACCAGACTGAGTGTCTGAAGAGTGGACGTACGATGGTTTAGTCCGACCACTAGAAATCTTTTTGTCATTTACTGCTTTATTAACTTGTCTGTCAGCTTAGTTAGATCTCATTTTGAAACCCAACACTCAAGTGTTGGAGTATATAGTGAATACTGACACTAAAGCATAGTCGACACTATGAACCTGAAAGAAATTTTTCAAACCAAGTTGTCTCGTCACCATCAGCCTGGATAAGTGCAAGTTTACCGAACAACAACTTACTGAATTAATTTTTTTCCATTGTGCATATAATTTATACTCTGACAAACCGGGACCAACAGATAATGTAATGATATAATAAAGTAGTGTATCATTATTTTGTTCTTAATGGTACATTCCTACATTATCTGTGAATTGGTTGGTACATTATGAAATGTGTTGCATCTTTTCCACTCATCTCATTTGGACCTTGATGTTTGCGGAATAATGGACAAATTGGAACGTTATTTAAATTCTGAATGTGATATTATCTATGACAAATATGATGTATTATTTGTTTAAAATCAATATTATACAAAAACCTAGAGGCATATTAAAAAAAATAAAATAAAAACATGTTACAAAAGATAATGTAGTATATAAAGAATAAATAATGCATCAACTATCGTATGAATAACGTAACATCTACATGGTAAAATGCTACAACTCAAAATGAAGGATGTGGCGTCAAACTTCCATGGACAACTTCTCTCGCAATTGTTATATATCACCTCTATAGTACACCATCCTTCATCCCGACTGTCTGCGATCGCACTGCATCTTACCAAGACGAGAAATTGATTTCTCTCTCCTACCCATTCATATTCAAATTTCCAAGCTAGACGCTCATATTGAATATAAACAACAATTTCGATATTAACCTAAGAAAATGAATTCAGACGCGCTACCTCCAATCTCTATAAGTCACATGTTTAGATAATGTTAGAAATGAATCAAATTCCATCACGCTGAATGCCACTAGCTATAGCTCGATTACATGGAGGGATCCCATGACCCCGCCGCTGCCCAGAGATGCCTGTTGCTTCTGTGCTGCCGCCTTCGAGGTGGAGGACATCATCACGCTGAACGCCGCTAGCTTTAGCTCGATTACGTGGAGGGATCCTATGACCCCGCCGCTGCCCAAAGATGCCTGTTGCTTCTGTGCCGCTGGCTTCGAGGTGGAGGACATCATCATCGTTTATTGGTGGAGTGCAGCTACTCAGATGCCCACATAGTTGTTTTCTTTAAGAAGACGGTGTAAGGAAGAAATAGAGAATTAAATCACAAATTTTTAATTGCTACTTACAAAATTACTAATAAACCCTTTATAACCAATTAATAAGGAAAAATAAATTCAAAGTCTAACTTTTTTATTGCGCGTGTTTGATGAAATCAATTGCTGAGATTTGACCTCATATAACATTTGGAAGGTGGGTAACATATTATCACATCTCTCTCTCTCTCTCTCTCTCTCTCTCTTTACATATATATATATATATATATATATATAATATTTTTAGTCTTGTAGGTCCCAAAATCAGAGTATAAATAATATTGCACAACATAATATTTTTAATGACAGACTTGCACTTATCCAAATCGGCTGTTTAGTACCAGTTTGGATTGTCTAAAAGCTAGGTTTAAGAGTCTAATAGTTATGAGCAAATTTCAAATATACTTCAACACTAAAGTGTTGAGTTTTAACATTCGAAAATTGATAAACAGAAAGTAGTAAAAGACTCAAAGGATTTATAAAGGTTCGGACACCAAAATGTCCTACATCTACTCTTGAAACCGAGTCTGGAAATACACTAAGTGATGGAATACAACAAGGTGCTCCCACGATTTATCTCTAGTCGGTGAATGCATGGTCCACCGATCCACTATATCACTCGTCCGGTCCTCTGTCGTCCTTTAATTTGCAGCCTCTCGAAGTGTGGACACACAACACAGCCTTCTCGTTGCCGGAGTTGAGATTTTTATAGTTTACCTCTTAACTTATCATCATGCGGCTAGATGCCCCTTGACTGTTGTGTTTTTTCTTGGAGAGAAAGAACACCAAGAATAACTAAAGAACTAAGAGTTTCGAGTCTCGTGTTCACGACGGTGACACACAGGAAACTTTAAAGAAGCCTGATAAGCTCATATTTATACTCACTTATCTATATTTTCTCCATTATTTCAAGTGCTTTATGTTATGTTTTTACTTATTTCTGTGCATGAGTCTACTTTAGAGGGTGTTATGCCTTTGTTGGGTGATTTTTGTATGTTTTAGGCCAAATTTATTGGAAATCCGTACCAAAAGCAGATGATGTTCAAAGGAACAGTCACGACATCTTCCACAGATGGAATCTGAGCTAATGGAGCACATGTATGGAAGGATCTTTGAATTAGCTTTCCAATGCAACTGGAATCGGGTCAATCGGAGTTTGGGAGCAAAAGTTATGGCAAAAAACGTGAGACTGCGCAGACAGATGCATTCCTGTCGATTGAAATCCTCTCTGTCGATCAAAACAAAGGTCAAAATTGCAGAATCATCAGAAAATTCAGCCTGGATTTTGACTGGATGGTTGTGTCGATCGACAGCCTGCCTGTAGATCGACACGAAGGTCCGAAAAGGCTGTTTTCGGCCTGTTTTGGCAGTTTTTGCTATTTTGATCCAATCCCTAATTAGGTCTTTCTTTCCCCTCTATAAATAACAACTCAACTGCACGAAAATTGTACTTCTTTTATGCCTTATTACACTTAGAATAATTGAGCTTTGGAGTTTTTCAAGACATTCAAGGTTCCTATTTCTTTAATGATTCAAGTAAGCTTATTTATATTTATTGCAATGTTTATTTTAATTATGTTAGGCTAGAGCCCTTAACAGGTTCTAGGGTTTCTCCATCCTCTTTAGCATGTGTTAATTCAATTAAAACTATACCCTAATTAATTGGTTCAAATTCTATGGTTTTGATTTTAAAATCTATTTTCAATTGAAGGATCAAGAGATGAAAATTGGATTAGGTTTATAGTTATTTATTTGAGACCGAGAGGAGATAATTAATAATAGGAAAATAGAATTTTGATACAACTGTTTTCTGTCACAAAAGGAAGAATTAGTTGTAGGGTTTTCAAATCTGTATCTTTATTGGGATTGACTAGTTTGTGTTCTTGAGACCGAGAGGTGAAATTCACTTTCTAGTAATCTAGGTTTTAATTGCCCAACAAAGGAATTAATTCCAATTTAACAGATTTCCCACCTAAATAATTATTTTGGGTTTGGATTGATTGTTTATGCATGTTGGATTGGATTGGTTGATTACCCTAGAATCTGTGCTTTTTATTATTGAATTTTATTCTTAAGTTATTTTTCTATTTTACAAAAACCCTATATAAATTTGGATTAACTCAAACAAAGAATTGATAAACTGTGTCCAGTACATGAGATGACTTCGTTGCACTATCCCTGTGGGTTCGACATTCCTTTGGGTCTATAAATTTATTTGCTGCTGTATTTTACAGCTTTATCAAATTGGTGCCGTTGCTGGGGATAGTCAGATTTTATCTTGTTATTGGATTGTTTTGATATTTTCTGGATTGAGTTTTTTTTATTTCTGTTCACGTGCGGGTGTGTGAAATTTTTGCTTCTGTTTCGATCGACAGAGCCCCCGTCGATCGACACAAATGCAGCGCCCGTGTCGATCGATAGTCACCCTGTCGGTCGACACAGAGACTGATTCCCAGTTTTCTATTTTCTCTTCAGGTGCATGAACACAAGAGCTCGGGGGAAGAATCTTGAAGCCTTTGATACAAAAATTGAAGCTACCTGTAGGAGAAACAAAAGCAAAGGAAAGAACAAGGAAAGAGAGCCTGAGATGGAGCAATAGCCAGAAGCACCACTCCAAAACATGACTCCTGAGGAGCAAAGACAGTTCATGAATGAGGTCTGTCAACTCAGGGAGCAACTTCAAGTAGCACAAGCAGTTCAAGCAGAGCATGCTGCCAGACTGGCAGCCCTGGCCAATCAAGGAAACCCTGAAAGACGAATTGTGGTGTCTCAAAGATCCATTCTTGATCGCTTCCTGCCACAGAGAGAGGAGCCGGGATTCCATGTTGGCATTGATGCCAACAACTTTGAGCTGAAGACAGGCCTGATTCAGATGGTCCAGCAGAACCAATATGTAGGGAAGGCCATTGAGGACCCGTACAGCCACCTCAGTCAGTTCATCGAGGTGTGCGACATAATCAAGCAGAACGGAGTGCCCCAAGACACCATCCGGATGCATTTGTTTTCTTTTTCTCTCAGGGATGAGGCCCGGTCTTGGTTTGCTGGATTGGACAAGAGCAGAATTGCCACATGGGCACAACTCCGAGTAGAGTTCATCACCAACTTCTTCCCGCCCAGTGTCATCATGAAGAGGAAGTCCGACATCACTCACTTCAGCCAGAAGTACGATGAGATCCTCTATGAAGCTTGGAAGAGATACAAAGAGCTGTTGAGGATGTGCCCCGGCCATGGGATTGATCTTGAGATGCAGGTATGCCATTTTTATGATGGATTAAACCCTCACTTAAAAGAATTAGTTGATGCTTCAGCTGGAGGACTGCTCATGAAGAAAAGTGGAGAAGAGGGAATGCAACTTCTTGTAGACATGGCCCTCAACAGTCATCAATAGCCTACTGAAAGGCAAAAAGCAGTCAAGGCAGTGACCACTACTCCCGAAATTGATGTGGTGGCCGAAGTGAAGAAGCTTAGAGAGGAGTTCAAACAGTTGGAGATCGGTAGAGCTTCGGTAGCAGCTATTTCAGATCTTAACATGACCATTGTTCCTATTGAGGCCGACTACATCTACCAAGGAAGCAGTTCGAGCACCTCCAATACTGCTGAAGTGAACTACGCCAGTGTAGGTTACAACAGCAACAACTACCGAGCCAACAATCAAGGGTACACTTACAGTGCTAAGAAACATCCTAGTTTTTCTTATTCTAACCCTTATGCAGCTGAAAATCCTCCACCAGGGTTCAGTGTTGGAGCCGGGGAAGAGATTGTGGAGAAAAAGAAGTATGTACTGGAGGAGTCAGTTGAGAAGTTCATCAAAAGCTCCGACAATAGGTTTGGCAAGGTGGAAACTGAGGTGAAGAACATGCCCACTCACATGCAGCATATGACAAAGCACCTTCAGATGTCGATGCACAGTTCAGTCAGATTTCCAATGCTATGAGCAATCAACACAAGCCAGGCCAGCTCCCCAACACCACAGAAGTCAATCCTGAGAAGGCCAAACAGGTCAATGCCATTTCCTTGAGGTCCGGTAATAGGTACGAGGGTCCTAGCATGTCCTATGATGATTTTGGAGATGAAAGAGAGGAATTTACCGCAGAAGATACCTCTATTTCGATTGACACAGAGCCTGTGTCGATCGACACAGAGGCCAGGGAGAGCAGCAGAGGTCGACAGGACAGCAAATCGACCAACAGGGGGAATGCAGCCGTGTCGATCGACACCCCCTTGTCGATCGACAGGCAGGATAGAAAGAGGCAGTCGACAGGCAGACAACACAGGTGCCACATAGAGCTGAATATTCAAAGAAGAAGGGTGATCTAACTCCTCCAATGCCCTTTCCCCAGAGATTTGCAAAGAAGAAGGAAGACTCCAAGTTTGCTCGTTTCGTGGAGAATATCAAGAAGGTCAACATCAACATTCCTTTGATCGAGGTTCTCCGCGAGATTCCCGGCTACATGAAGTTCTTGAGGAAGTTGATGAGCGAGAAAAAGCTGGTAATCGAAGATCAAACTATTTCAATTCATGAACAATGTAGTCTTCTTTTGCAGAAACAGGTTCCAACCAAGAGGTCTGATCCGGGATGCTTCTCTATTCCGATCGAGGTTGGGGGAAGGAGTTTAGGGATGTCCTTTGCGACACAGGTGCAAGTATCAACTTGATGCCATATTCAGTCTTCTGAAAGCTGCAGATAGGCGAGATGAGGCCAACCTCAATCACTCTTCAGATGGCCGTTCGCTCAATTTCTCGACCAAGGGGAGTTGTGGAAGATATTTTAATTCGTGTTGGGCATTTAATTTTTCCTGCAGATTTTGTTGTTTTGGATATGAAAGAACAACATGGAATGCCGATGATCCTTGGAAGAGAGTTCTTGAGGATGAGTGGAGCCTTGATAGACTGCCGAGATGGGGAGATAACACTCTGAGGGAATGATGAGACGATCACCTTTGTGATCGACAAGAGTTTGAAGGAAGCTGCTTGCCATAACATCTCCACCACCATTGAGGAAGATGAAGAATCCGCCGAGATCGAATGGGAGCGCAAAAATGGGATGGCAAAATTGCCAATTACACCATCCTCTTCAGAGCTCACCACTGTTATTCGTGATCGGATGGTCTACATGATCGATGCAAGGGGGCGGCGAGTCTGGACCCGGCCTCTTTGGTGAAGGATCTCTATCGTCGAGCCACGACAATAACTAAGGCACTGCATGGGAGGTAACCCATTGATTTCTTGTTTTATTTCAATTGTTTCTCTAATTTTTGTATGTTGTTTTTTTTAAAAAAAACAAAAACAAAAACAAAATTTTGGAGCTCTGTTTCGATCGACACACAGGGTGTCGATCGACACAGAGGCGAATTGACAGAGCACTTCGAGCCGGCCCTTGGGTCGACAAGAAGGCTCTATGTCGATCGACATAGACCTCGACAAAAAGGCTCTGTGTCGATGACAAAGACCCTGTCGATCGACACAGAGTGCTAGCAGCCACCAAATTCTGTCTTTCGCATTCTGCAGCCTCCGGTGGATAAAAAGTCGATGTCTGAGATCGACAGTCAGGTACCGTTCTTCTTCTTGTCTGATTTTCAAACTTTTTCTTACTCTATGAGTTCGAAATAAGTTTGGGGGGATATGGTGTGTTTGTTTTATTTACTTTTACTTGCTTTATTTGATTTGGTGTGTTTAATTTTTGCCAATGAAAAAAAAATATAGATAGTATGTGAGGAAAATCTTTAAGTAATTGAACCCTCTAGCATTATATGCAATGTTTGGAATCGATCTTTGATTAGTTGAGTTGATTTCAATTGTGGTTGATTTGCCCATGAATGTAGAATACCGCATGATAGGGTCTAATTGAAACTTACACTTGTATGATGTTTGAGTGAATTGAAGTTGACTAAAGAAGAATTTGTTGAACCCAAGTGAGTTTTTGAGCCTTTATTTGTTAATGAGAGATTCGCATGTATGTTTTCGTTTCTCTAGAATTTGCTTTTGTTTTTTTTAGACTGCATAGTGTGCACAATGATAGAAAATGATCTTAGGCCATCTTTGTTAGCCAATTTATCCCAAACACTGTCCCTTATAATAAATTATCCTTAATCAGCCCCTTTGAGCCTTACTTCATTTTTTGTCTTGTCTATGAGATTTCTATGATAGTAGGGAGGTTTTTGTCTTGTCTATGAGATTGTGGGAAGAATAAGGGTGGATTATTTGAAAGTGGATGAGAAACCTTTATAATTGGTGTGCAAAGAAAGAGAGCTCTATAAAAAAATGATGAATATTGTCCTTATAAGCTCAAATGATTAAACAAAATTTTAAGAGCATAAAAGAGCTAGGAAAAAAAAAAGAGCTATTTATGGTTTGAATTGTAATATTTAAGGAGATGGGGTAGATGTTGATACATGGTGATTCTGACATGTTGAGAGTCGCGAACTCCATGTTTTCTTTTTAGTCACTTGGCCATATTTCCCTACCTTGTCACAAAAAGCCTTCGCTAAAACCCTTTCAAAGTCCTTTTTTATTCTTGAATTGTGTGCACAAATAAGCAGTGGAGATTTTAGAACTTTTGCAAGTCTATGGTAGAAATTTCTTCATACATGTTGTGAGTGCTTTCATTTGAAACCCAAACACTTGTGTGATGAGCAATACACTTTCCCGTGAGTCTTCCGAAGTTGATGAATATCTTATCTCTTACAATTGCTTGTGTGATGTGGATTGATGAACCTTGATTGTGATGAATCTTGTGAGGCATTGCACTTTCAACTGCTTGAGATTTCTTTCTTCTTTTCTTCGATTGAGGACAATCTAATATTCAAGTTTGGGGGGTTTGATAAGCTCATATTTATACTCACTTATCTATATTTTTCTCCATTGTTTCAAGTGCTTTATGTTATGTTTTTACTTGTTTCTGTGCATGAGTCTACTTTAGAGGGTGTTATGCCTTTGATAGGTGATTTTTGCAGGTTTTAGGCCAAATTTATTGGAAATCCGTACCGAAAGCAGATGATGTTCAAAGGAACAGTCACGACTTCTTCCACAGATGGAATCTGAGCTATTGGAGAACATTTATGGAAGGATCTTTGAATCAGCTTTCCAACGCAACTGGAATTGGGTCAATCGGAGTTTGGGAGCAAAAGTTATGGCCAAAACCGTGAGACTGCGCAGACAGATGCATTCCTGTTGATCGAAATTCTCTCTATCGATCGAAACAGAGGTCAAAATTGCAGCATCGTCACAAAATTTAGCCCGAATTTCGACTGGATGGTTGTGTCGATCGACAGCCTGCCTGTCGATCGACACGGAGGTCCGAAAAGGCTGTTTTTGGCTTGTTTTGGTAGTTTTTACTATTTTGATCAAATCCCTAATTAGGTCTTTCTTTCCCCTCTATAAATAAGAACTCAACTGCACGAAAATTGTACTTCTTTTATGCCTTATTACACTTAGAATAATTGAGCTTTGGAGTTTTTCAAGACATTCAAAGTTCCTATTTCTTTAATGATTCAAGTAAGCTTTTTTATATTTATTGCAATGTTTATTTCAATTATGTTAGGCTAGAGCCCTTAACAGGTTCTAGGGTTTCTCCATCCTCTTTAGCATGTGTTAATTCAATTAAATCTATACCCTAATTAATTGGTTCAAATTCTATGGTTTTGATTTTAAAATCTATTTTCAATTGAAGGATCGGGAGATGAAAATTGGATTAGGTTTAAAGTTATTTATTTGAAACCGAGAGGAGATAATTAAAAATAGGAAAATAGAATTTTGATACAACTGTTTTCTGTCACAAAAGGAAGAATTAGTTGTAGGGTTTTCAAATCTGTATCTTTATTGGGATTGACTAGTTTGTGTTCTTGAGACCGAGAGGTGAAATTCACTTTCTAGTAATCTAGGTTTTAATTGCCCAACAAAGGAATTAATTCCAATTTAACAGATTTTCCACCTTAATAATTATTTTGGGTTTGGATTGATTGTTTATGCATGTTGGATTGGATTGGTTGATTACCCTAGAATCTGTGCTTTTTATTATTGAATTTTATTCTCAAATTATTTTTCTATTTTACAAAAACCCTATATAAATTTGGATTAACTCAAACAAAGAATTGATAAACTGTGTCTAGTACATATATTGACTTCGTTGCACTATCCCTGCGGGTTCGACATTCCTTTGGGTCTATAAATTTATTTGCTGCTGTATTTTATAGTTATCAAAGCCTCGAACAATTGAGTTTCACACTTGTCAGTCCCCGACTGATGAGTTCCAATATTGATGAGATCCTAAATTTGTCGGTCCCAGACTGATCACTTTTTGACTCATCAGTCCCGAATTGAACTTTCAGTCTCTCTAAGTCCTTAGGGCATTCAGACTGATTCTTTAGTCTGTCTTCAATCAGTTCAAATTATTACTCGATAAAAACATCTTAAAGGACATTACATTTAAAATCGAACTGAAGCTAATTTAGAGACTTTGAGACTGGTTAGGTCTTGACTCTTGGCTCACCAAAACACAATAAGTAAGAATTTTTAACATCAAATTTTCTAACAAGTCTCGAGTTTTAATACGATTAATATAAAAGATTTAAATTTATTTTGACGTAAATTTTATATTTAACATTAAAACCTTATATTGTTCATTGTTCTAAGGGCATATATACATATAAATTTATCATATTTTACTTTTCAATATTTACTCCGTGACATTAAAGTTGGATTGGCTAGCAA
Source organism: Plectranthus barbatus (assembly GCA_026898455.1). Lineage (NCBI taxonomy): Eukaryota > Viridiplantae > Streptophyta > Magnoliopsida > Lamiales > Lamiaceae > Plectranthus > Plectranthus barbatus. The sequence goes on along the minus strand of JAPKLW010000245.1, from coordinate 290,069 downwards.
TAGGTTCGAATCTTGAGATTTTGTAGCGTCGCATTTCAATTTAACATCATTGTTTTTTTTTTTTTTTCCTTCTTTATATCATTGCTAACTAAAGTTTGATTCATATAATTTCAACATCACAACTTATTTTTCTTATGCGAAATAATTTACATTTCTCATCCGAATTATTATACCCACAAAATTAAAAAGAAAAAAAAAACTGTTATAGCCTCTTTGTCACGTATGTAGGATTGCAATTGAAATAAACTTGTTCGTAAATTATTTAGATATCGATTTGATAAAAGTTGGTTAATTAAAAAAATCAAATTTGAACTTTATAATTCAACTTGTGAGCTTGTAAGCTAAAATAAGTGTGAATATAAAATTACGAAGTTTATGAAATTAATATTTTCATGATTTAAGAGTAAAAGTATGATAAATATTCATAGTTGTAAGAAACCTGAAATTTTATATAAACATGATATTATTTTTGGAATAAACAATATTTTCTTTCAAGAAAGTCATAAATATTTTAAATATTATCTAAACTTAGTAAGTTTGTTTAAGTTCGACCAATTTATTATGTGTGTAAATTTTAAAATATTCAATAAAAGACCTCAAAGTTCGACTCGATTATAAACGAGTCAAACTTGAGCAAAACACGTACTACGAAACTTGATTACACCCATAGTTATAGGGTTCAATTTATTCAGGTGAAAAATCTAACATAATATATAGGTTAATTGTATGATTTAATAAAATGTATCCACTTTATAATTCCTGAATTATTATTATTATTATTATTATTATTATTATTATTATTACTATTATTATTATTATTGTAATTTTGAAAATAGTGCATATCATACTTGCAGTGGCGCATCCAGGATTTCAGAATTGGGGGTACAATATATAAATAACATTAAAATGGGGATACGTTATGTAAAAATATATGTAAAAATATAAAATAATAATAAAAATACATGCATATATATATATATATATATAGGGAGCGGATCCAGTAAGAAAACTCTTAACGTGAGAAAATGAGAAAGATGCTTGATTGCATTCACGGCATAGCTTGATTGTATTCAGGTCGTTGCTTGATTGTGCTTTAGTTATTGCTTGATTATTTTGTTGCTTCATTGCGTTTTAGTTGTTGCTCGATTCAATATCAACCATTGATTTTTTTAAATCTGATTGATATGATTCATTCTTTTTTCTCGTAGGGGGATTTTTTTTTACATGATCTCTCATATATATATATATATATATATATATATATATATATTTATAAATTGGGAGTACAGTTATACCCAAAAATATGCCTACATGCGCCACTACATACTTGTAGTTTAATCTGTATATTGTTATTTTACTTGGTATGATCAACCTAGCAAAATTTTTAAGAATTGCCAATTACTAATAATGTATTTTGATTTTTAATTATTAATTAGAGTCGATAATATCACAATTACTTTTATTTTTACAGTTATTGTTAATAAAATAATATATTTGAATAGGTAAAGAGTTTTTTTTTAATCGAAAATGAATGACCGATCTCAATTAAAACTTTTATATAATTAGATTTTACGGGATGGGGAAAAATACTGAAATATTGAAATGCTAAATATATTGTATAAAAAAGATACCGAAATTATCAAATTTTCGGTATATTGTGTTTTTGGTAAGATATCATATCGTATTGAGAATTTTCATTACGGTAATAGTATGACAATCTTAATATTTACAATATGCCGGCAAATATTGTACCAAAAATATAATAATATCATTATTTTATTTTATTTTAAAACAATAAATTAACAATTGTATCAGATTTTCCATCTTCACTTAACAATATTATTGATATAAATATATAATGAATAAATATCAGCAAACAAAATTTGTAAAAACTAAAATATATTAAAAAAATTCGGTATGTTAACGATTTACCAAAATAATGATAAAATAAATTATATATAAATTACATCATACAAAATATATTGAAATCATTCTGAAATTTCAATATACCAAAGTAATGGTATATATCACATGCCGAAACCATATAGACGCATACCGAAATCATATTGAAAATTCGATATATCGTAAACTTTGGCACTAATAATTGAATTTTTCTCATACCATAAATTTCAATAAAGTATAAGGTACGGTGGAAAAAGTCCAATATCTGTTAATGAGCCAACTCTAAATTTTATACATGAGATGTTCCCCTAGGTAGGATATCTAAAAAAAGTTAATTTAAGAGTGACCTAGAAAACCATTAGTTGCTATATAAAAGCCGTTGATAGAGCATGGCATTAATCTACGGTCCACTACAAAAAAAAAAAATTATCAATTTGCGACCAAAAAATATGTGGCAAATCCGTCATCAATTGATGCATTGCGACGGATTTTGGTCGTCGCAAAAACGTTGGTCGCTAAAATATTGGCGACGGAAACTTGAGTCTCGTCGCTAAAATTTGCGACGAAATTTTCCGTCGCTAAATTTTGCGACTAAAATTTCCGTCGCAAATCCTTTGTGAACTTATTTCCTTCAAAACTTTTTTGAGTTTTTTATGAACCGGTTCATAATGTCTTGAACCAGGCTGGTCCAACCAAGAAATTTTGTGATCCTGCGCCGGCGGAGATTCGAACTCGAGACCTCTTGCGCACATGCTAGACGCGCTACCAATGAACCATATGCAACTATCAATATTTATATATTTTAAAAAATATACATATAAAAAAAGAAAAAAAACTTTTTAACGGATTTGCGACGGAATTTTCCATCGAAAAATTCCGTCGCAAAATTTTAGCGACAAAATTTTTTATCGCAAATCTGTCGTAAAATTTAAAAATTCATTCTGTCGCAATTCTGTCGTTAGTCCGTCGCTATATGGAAACCCGTTTTTTGTTCCATCGCAAATTTAAGAATTTCTTGTAGTGGTCTAATTAAGATAATTTAAGTGCAATCATGGTTGTTAGTTTTTTTCCTTCCTAGATTAAATTGTTCATTGAGAATTCCATTGAGAGATGTTTTTAATAAATACTCAAGAATTATATCTATTAAAAATTAGGAAACTGGTTAACCCTTATTTGATGTTTTTATGTGTCAAAACTAGCTTTAAGTTAATAATAAGTTTCTTCATGTAATCCTTGTATACGATATATTGAGTTGTAATAGAAACTGTAAACTGGAAGCTGGAAATCAAGAAGACAGAATTTTAGTTTCTGAAGGGTAAATTGTTAGAAGACAATAATCAAGTTTCAGAACTTGGAACTTGAAAAGAGCTCAAGATACTAAATTCAAGTTTCAGAACTTAAAAATGAAGAAACCAAGAAACTAGAAATCAGGATTCTAGTATCTAAACTTGAAACTTGAAATGTCGAGAAAGTTAGTTTTTGAAAACCGACTTTTCACCAAAGGAAACCAGAAATTTAAATGTTGAAATTTGGAGAATTTCAATTTTCAGTTTCAAAGCTTAAAAGCATGTGAAAAGAGAGAAGACGAAAGGAATACGAGTGGAAATCAAAGTCATATCCAAGATTCCTTACAATTCATCGATCATCAATCATGTACGAGGAATCTCAATTATAAGTTCATCTGACTGAAACTCGCTCTGACAAGAGCATGTGAAAAGTACACTGCAAAAGCAAGTCAAAGCAAAGCAGAGCAGCGCAGGCTGCGACATCAGAGAAGAATGGGCGATGATTGGACGAGATCATCATTGTCTCTAACAGACTAATTCTTGTCTCAAATGGAAAAAATTCAAATGATCGACACATCAGCCTATAAATAGCATAGCACTTCGACTGAAATCAACACCTAAAAACATACGCCAAAAACTAGTAGAAACTCTGTCAAAGTCAAAACTCAAAAGCTTAAAAGCTCTCTGAAAATTATGTGTCTCTAAACACGAGACTTAGCTTTCCAAGCTTAAGCTTATTTTTTGGTGTTTATTAATTTTCCAGTAATAAATAAAGCAGTCAGTTTTCCATTCCGAAATTCTGATTCTGACAGGCGTTGCCAACCACTGAAGTCCTGGGAAGAACAACAAACATCCAACTTTCCAATTTGAAGGATGCGAGGTGCGTCCTCACTTCAGATTGAAGAAGGAAGCAGACAACCAAGTTTCTGGACGAGTGACCTAGCAGGCCAAAAGACATTAACATCTGACGGGCTAGTATAGATCATGAGAAAGCTTGTAATCTGTTACTTAGTGAATTTCCGGAATAAGTTCCAAAGAGTGGATGTAGGACTTAAGGCTCCAAACCACTATAAATATCATAAGTCATTTTACTGCTTTATTTAAGTTCTGTAACTTATGTTTTCAAGATATTTAAAACCTTCAATACTTTCTAAGTATTAAAGTGTATATCTGTAAACTGAAACTTAAACTATCAGAGTTTAAGTTCGAGCTAAATCAAGTTTTTGGAAACTGAAAACTGAAAACTGAGTTTCAGTTTTCAGAAGTGCAATCATGTTAATAATTTCATTGCATACAAAACTACTCCGATCTTGGGACCAACAAGTGGTATAAGCGTCGGTCAGTCCTTACAGGCTGGTGGTTGTTGAGTCGCTTAGGACCAGATCCATTCCTTGCACTTGTTTCTTTCAGTGATTTAGCTCAGGTACATGATGAATACTACAGAGATCATAGAAAAGTTGTATGTTGAATAGACAACCGAAGACAAGACTCGTGCTCACCTGGACCTGATGGCCCACGAGCTGATCTTGGCATCCTTACTAGAAGCCCTGGTTGAAGAGGCCCAGGAGTACGATAATTGCAAAACAGGTATGGGATTTTCTTGCCACTTTATGCCAGGAAACTGACCAAATGAAATGCAATTAGATGATAATTTGCGTTGACAAATATGATTCCTTCCAAATGCTTCATGGAGAAAATATCAAGTCAATGGAAGCTCGGTTCAATGCATAGTCTGTGAACTGAAAAACCTTGAAAGAGAGTACACAATTGCCGATCTCAATGTCAAATTTCTCTCAAAGATGCCCAAGGAAGACAGGTTTTTGAAAACCACAGCCTAAATGAGAATGATCTATCAAAGATGACAACCAAGGATGTTTTTGCCCAACTTCAAGTACATGAATGGGACACTCAGATGGTTAACATAATGAAGATGTTCGTACAACAAGCTTACCAACAACAAATGAAGAGGATGCTACCTTCTTCGTCAAAAGAGACTTCCAAAGAAAACCTAAGAAGCTATACCAAGCTAAGAAACCAAGCGGTCAGATATCAGCATCAAAAAATCCTCCTAAAACCTCATATACTCACAAGAAAGAGGAAAAGACCTCAGTTGATGAGCTAGAGGAACAAATGAGGAAACTGACCAAGCTGATTGAGAGAGAAAGAGCCAAAATTGAAAGCTATCGCAGAGGTGATCAGAAATTAATTGAAAGAGCACCTAAAACTTGTTTTGAGTGCAATTCTTCAAATCATCTCAAGTACGAGTGCCCTCTGGTTGATAAAGAGGAGATAGAAAGATTAAAGAAAATCTTCGAGAAGAGAGCTTCCAAAGTCATTGCAAAGACCATGCTTTTCAGAACGGAAGTACGAAATATTCCTGACAACGATGATGGCTATTACACCTTGGAAGATGATTCAGATGAGGAAGCTCTACTGGTCTTCATGGCCACAGTGGGAAAAGATGCTTCAGATGAGGAGACTGAAGAACTAGAAACTGAGAAACTGGTAACTGATTCTAAACTCATTTCTTGTTCTTCTGCATACATAGACGAGGACTTTGAATCTATTTGCTCGGATTGAGATAAACTTTCCCTCGAAAATCTTTCCAAATGATTTGCCAAGTTTTATCAATTAAAAAATGTTTTAGTCAGTGAAAACACCTCACTAAAACTTAAAGTTTCTACATTAATCAAGGAGATTGAAAAATTGAGGTCACACATTGAGGAATTGATCAAACTTAGAGAAGAACATTCCCTCCTGCTTAAAAACTTTCAGAATATTTCTAAGGAATGTAATTCTTTGAAACTGAAAATTGCTAGTGGTGAAAAACTTATTTGCCCACTTTACTCAAGAACTAGCAAAACTGAGGATGCTTTAAGATCTCAAAAAGATCCCTCTGATAAATCAGGGATTGGTTTTGTTGAAAATGTTTCGAGCAATCATATATCCACTTCAGAAACTGAAAAACTCAAAGATCATCATTTTAGAGGAAATTTCTGTTTTGAAGTAAAGTTGTTAGGCAGTAAAGTAGCTTAAATGAGCAAAAATTGAGTTTGGTCGATTAGGTTTTAAAAGGCAAAACTCCAGTTTCTAAATTGAAAAAACTCAGTTCCTAAACTGAGAAAACAACAACCTGAGAGAAAGCCAAGCATGCCTAAGAAATCGGTAAAGCAATATGTTCCAACTACAAGGAAACCAATTTCCACAACTGAAACGACTAGGAAAAAGTCAGTTTCACGTCCGAATTTTAGAAATCTGAGGTCCTTTAATCATACCTCGTATGAGAAAAGGATTCATCCAAGTAGGGGGAACACCTACTTGAGGTTTGAGCCCAACCGAGTTTTAGTTTTAAGGGCTAGGAAGACTTCTCATCCGGGATTAGGAATCCGAGACTCTTACAGGAACTCAGTTTCCAAAAAGAGCTTGCACACACTCACTTCTCCTTCTGCATTGCATCTAAATAACATACATTATTACAGGAAAAAAGTAAGGTAGAGAAGAAATCACCACAGATCAAGGTGAAGCAAGTTTGGATTACAAAGACTAACACTAGAAGACCCGCAGAAAATTGGGTACCTAGAGTCTAACTTCCTTTGTGATGCAGGTACAGGGGCATCAAATTCAGTTCCAGTTGAAGAAAGAAGAGCTTGTATACTGGAGAGTGGATGTTCCGCACACATGACAGATGAAAGAGACTTGCTCACCAAACTGGAAAATGGCAAGGGACTTCCAATGGTGTTTGGTGATGATTCAAAGGGCTGAGTTATTGGAAAGGGATGCGTGGCACCATCAAGAACGTGTTCTTAGTCACCAACCTCAACTAAAATATGTTAAGTATTATCCAACTCATTCAAAATCGCTATGAGGTGACATTTGCTAAAGCTAAATGCCAGATCAAGGATAAGGACTAGAAGTAGACCATACTCAAAGGAATCAGAAAGGAGGTCTCTATGTTCTAGATTGGGGAAGTGGCCTTGTTGAAACAAAATCCCAAGAATGCACAAACTGGCTTTGGCAAAAGCGGATTCAAATTGACAAAGGAGTGACAATGAAGAGGATAAGGTCCGACAATGGATCTGAGTTCTGCAATGGTCCATTGATGGATTTTTGCGCATACATTGGAATCGCCCAAGAGAAGTCAGCTCCAAGAACTCCTCAAGAAAATGGTATTGTTGAGAGAAGAAATCGAACACTCAAAGAAGCAGTAATGACCATGCTCGCAGAGGCCAGTTTAAGCAAAGGATACTGGGGAGAAGCTTTGATGATTGCGTGCTATACTTAGAATTGAAGTTCCATTAGCAGTCGTCATCTCAAAACTCTCTATGAGGTCTATCATGGTCGTAGGCCTTCTATAACTCATCTATGTGCTTTTGGTTCACCATGTTATATCCACAATAACGAAAAGTCAAAAATGAATACCTTCAGTTCCAAAGCTGATGAAGGGGTGTTCCTTGGTTATGGACATTCTTCTCACAAGGGATATAGGGTACACAATAAGACTACAGGACTTGTGGAGATAACATGCAATGTTAAATTTGATGAGTTTGTTCTAGTGCGCAGGACCTTGTAAGAACTGGAACTTAACACTCGTGATATCAAGGATGTCAATGAGAAACTGAGCTTCAAAAATGATGATATTGTTCCAGTTTCTCATACTAGATCTATGAACGAATTGTCTAGTTCTTCAGTTGGCTCGACTGGATTGCAACCTGCCGAAGGGGCCCATGTTGCTATAGTACTTGCTGAGGCCTTGGATTCCGTAACCCTAAATAACTACACAAATAAAGGGGTGATCCAAATTGAAAAAGCTCAAGCTGGAAATGATGCTCGAACTAGAGTTGCTGAAAATGAGGATGCCTAACCCGAAAAAACCATTCCAGAAGATGCAGAACTCGAAACTGAAGAAAGAAAAACTGGAGTTGAAGGATTGAATGAAACTAACATCTCAATTTCTATCGAAGATCCAGTTTCAGTTTCAGAAGATCAAATTCAAATTCTACTATAACCTCTGTTCCAATTTCAGGAACTAATTTTGCAGGATCTTCATCCCAACCAATTGAAGTGAGCCAGCTCCAGAAGCAAATATGGTTGAGATATCATCCAGAAGTTGTTGTGTTGGGAAACATTGCAAATCCACTTCGCACACACCAAGGAAGTGCATTGTTGTCATGTTTTATTTCTCAACAATCAGAACCAACGGAGATCGCAGATGTCTTGAAGTCAATAGACTGGACCAATGAGATGCAACAATGTATGGTATTTAGTGGAAAGAACAACACACTAAGCAGTTATTGGAACTAAATGGGTGTTCAAGAACAAGCGAGATGAAACTGGCAAGATCGTGAGGAATAGAGCAAGATTGGTTGCAAAAGTCTATGCACAATGCGAAGGCATATATTTCGATGAAACTTTTTCTCTAGTTGCCAGAATTGAAGCCATCAGATTGTTTCTAGCCTATGTTGCCCATCATAACTTCACAGTTTTTCAAATGGATGTGAATGGTGCGTTTCTGAATGGGGAATTGAAACAAGAAGTCTATGTAGAACAGCCCCCAGGCTTTGAATAAGGAAACCAAGTTTACAAACTGAGAAAGGCTCTATATGGGTTGAAGCAAGCACCCGGAGCTTGATATTAGACTCTATCTCAATTTCTTATCAAGAACGATTTTCAGAAAGGAAAAAATGACATAACTCTCTTTAGAATCAAGGATGAAACTGACATTCTGTTAGTTCAAATATATGTCGATGATATTATCTTAGGTTGCAAAAACTTTGAATTATGTGAGAAGTTTGCCCAACTAAAGCAAAGCAATTTTCAGATGAGCATGATTGGCAAGATGACATATTTCCTTGATCTTCTGGTTATTCGGTCTAAAAGAGGAATCTTCATCAACCAAAGGAAGTACACCAAGGATCCGATAAATAAGTTTTGCCCGAAGAAAACTAAAGCCTTGAGGATTCCTATGAGCCCCAGTGCTCAGATCAATCATAATGAAGAAGTAGAACATGTAAACCCAATAAGCTACAGAGGAATTATAGGATCACTGTTATATCTGACTACAAGCAGGCCGGATATTTCATATGATGTTGGTGTTTGTGCGAGATTTCAAGCCAATCCAAAGAAATAGCACATGGAAGCTGCAAAGAGAATTGTGAAATACCTTAAAGGAACTGAGTCCTTAGGTATATGGTATCCCAAGACAGACGAACTGACTTTAAATGTTTATTCAGATTTAGATTTTGGAGGTTGCAGAATTGATTGGAAGATCACAAGTGGAACTTGTCTGTTCTTAGGCCATAAACTAATAAGTTGGTTTAGCAAGAAGCAACATTCTGTAGCTACATCTACCACAGAAGCTAAATATGTAGCAGTTGCTAGTTGTTTTGCTCAATTGTTTTGGATCAAGCAACAATTGTTAGATTTTGAAGTTGAAATTGGATGCATGCCAATTTATTGTGACAATATCAGTGCTATGTGTATCACTAAAAATCCAATTCACCACTCAAGAACAAAGCATATCGATATTATACATCATTTCATCAAAGATCATGTAGAGAAGAAGGATATATCTGTGGAATATACTAGAATAGAAGATGAGTTAGCAGATATCTTCACCAAGCCTCTACCAAAAACAAGAGTCAAGGAACTGTGCATTAAACTTGGTTTACTTGAGTTTGAAGAGATCTCATTTCAAGAGGACTACATGCCGATTAAAACTGAGTCCTAGATCTCAGTTTTTAGTTTGCTGAATTTCGTGCTCAATTTTCGGTTTATGATTCTATACTTAACCAATTTTTTCAAAACGTGGTATCTCAGAAGAAACTGGAAAACTGGGATTTTGATTTCTTTGAAGGAAGGTTGTAAACCTAAACTGAGTCCGAGCTCTCGGTTTAGAAACTAGAAAACTGAAATGAAAGTCAGTTTTCAGTTTTTAGTACGAGAGGCAGGATGTTTTAAATTTGAATCCTGACTTCTCTCGCATGTCGAATTAAATGCAAGACAGGCGTGGACAATTCATGGAGTGCCACGTGTCGACCATCGCATGGAGCTGAACAGGCGGTTAATCCCATCCGTCGATCTTGATTTAGTCAAACTAATCCTGGTTATCCAACCTCAAATTTTGAATGCTATAAATAGCGAAATGATTTCGATTGGTTACACTTTATGTCATTTTACTCCCTGAATATATTTGAATCCTCTTTAAATCTAGACAAAATCCCAGAGCATTCAAAACTTACCAGACCAGCATTCCATCATTTACTTCTAATCATTCGCATTCAACATGCTGAAGCTTACCATCCGCTGAGAACCCAGAGCAGAGCACCTCGTTGAAAGTTAGGAATCTCTTCAATTTAGTGTTGGATATTCAATGAGGGGGACACTACGGTTGTTGAGAGCTTTGAATTCTTCTTTTTAAGGAGCTCTCAACTTACTACTCTCTTTTTGCTTTTGTTCGCTTGTAAAAGGTATCTCTTGCGATTTGCAGTTGTGTTGTAGTAGAGCAGTAGTTCTTCTCTTTGTTTGGACTTCTCTTTTATATCTGGAGATAAACTTAAATCTCCAGACCCGTTAGACACAACGGTCCTCCTTGTCCAAATGAGCTTCTACTTTTTCCGTCCTTTCCGGCGTAATACAGTGTTTTTCAACCTACTTCGGGAAAGCTTTTGTCCTTGGTTGTACCTTTTGTCAGAACGGTAGTATTAGCAGTTGTTGTTAGAAATTTTCATGCTTAGCATTCTATCGGAGAATGTTGGGGACGATCTGCTAAGCCTTTTGATTGCTGAGCTCTTTTAGCAATCTGATAAGTACTAGCGAATGCTGACTCCTTCAGCATTCTGCTATCACTTGATATCTTGCTTCCTGATTGCTATAGCTTCTAGCAATCTCCTGAGCAAATAGTGAATGCTGACTCCTTCAGTATTTTTCTATCTCTTTTCTTCCGACTGCTGAGTAAATACTCATAGCAATCATTTCCTTCAGCATATGACTACTAACACCTTAGCAGTCATTCTTCTAGCATTTGTCTACTATCTCTTTAGAAGTCATCCTGTCTGTTGACTTCTCTAGAAATCTGCTTGACTGCTGTGAACGTTCCTAGCATCCAGAATTTTCGAAGTCTTCGTTTCAACTGTTAAATCCTTCAGCAGTCTTCTGCAAGCACTTCTAATCTATTACAACTCGAGATATTTCCTGCACATGACTTTACAAAGACTTGCTAGACTATCTAGAATTCAGCAATGATCAACCAAACTAACTAAGGCTTTGATTCAACAAAACCTTTACAATTTGATCCTAAAGGGAGATTTACAACATAAATCAAGGAATATTTTCCTAACAATTTCCCCATTTTTGGTGCGATCAAAGTCTACTATCAATTGCTGAATCTAAGATGGAAAAATTTCTGAGTGTATAACAAATTCTAAGTATCAGAGCTAATCTAGCAATCTAACTCGGAATTTAACCAACTTAGTTCTTAGCAGGGATTGGTTTCAAAATAAATTCCCCCTCAATAAATGCTGGGAAATATTCTCGATTAAAACATAAGTAAAATGCTTCTTAGGAATTTTCTAGAATCTAGCATCCAATTCAAATCAGCAAGCATTTACCACAAATCGCATGACAAATAACTCACCATCCACATGCAATTTCGTTGAATACACAAATAGTGTATATCAACTAAGACATGCAAAAATTCAGAAGTGGACAATGAGTAATTGTCTAGATCTAATTCAGTTTCATTCATGATTTGAGATTTTACAGTTACAATGAAACCGAAACAGCAAAAAGATTACAAGAAAAGAAATCTTGCTAACATATTCAATTCGGCTCAAGAGTCGGGAGCAGGCTTTTTGTCATACTCATCGAATTTGCTCATGGCCATCTGCATGAACTTGTCATATAATGCCTTGTTTGCTTCTCGTCAGCAGCCTCCCTCTCCAATTTTTTAGCAAGTTTCTCCTTCTCCATCTCTATCTTCCTTAGCTTCAGCTCCATCTCCTTCTTTTTTAGCTCCTCCTCAACAAGTCTCCTTTCTTCTTCGGCAGCAGCAATTTCATCATCTTCTTGCTTCCTTTTCTCAGCTTCAGCAATTCTCCTTTCTTCCCCCTCTTTGATTGCAGCCAAAAAGGTAGAAGAAAAGGATTGAACACTCTGCACAAGCTTCTGCTGAGAATCAGCTACTTGTTCTTTCATCACAGCCAGATCTGTCTTTACACCAGATACATCTCCTTTCACCTCTGCTACTTCTCCTCATACTTCAGATACTACACTCCGCACATCCTCTACTTCTCTCCTTACTTCAGTAACCTCCATAGCCACTTTCTCAGCAATGACTATGGGAATTGTAGTGGATAGGGCATGTTGAAGTGCAAATTGAACAACAACATGAACTAAGGAGTGAAAGTCAGATGAGCTTACAGAACTTACAGGCAGGGCATCCAAGGAAGAAGTTGCTAGCATCGATTCGCCGCCTGTAACAGACTCGGCTTCTTCCATTTGAATATCAACTTCGCCTTGGGCCGCCATGTACATAGCTTCTTCGTGTATGCGCTCAGCTTCCTCTCCTTTCCAGGCCTTCGCTTCTGCCTCTGCAAGTACAGCAACTCTTGCTTCATTGGCATGGGCCTCCAAGTACTGAGCTACATCTGCTAGTTGCTCGGCTTCCTCTAAGTACCAGACCTCTTCCATGGCCTTAGCAAGCTCAGCAGCTTTAGCTTCCTCTAGCTCAGCAGCACGCGCAGCGCTTGTCACCTCCAGAATGTCATCTTCTACGAAATGAGCAATCATTTTCTCCTCGGGATTTTGAGAGATGACTAACTCTCGGCTCTTATTCTTTTCAAGATCCTCTTGCTCACGCGCAGCAGCCATCCTGGCCAGCAATCTCTCCTTCTTCTGAGATTTATACTCAGCTTGACGCCTTCGGTATTCAGCAACTGCTTTGGCCTGGCGCTTAGATAGTATAATTCTAGCATCAAAATGACCATCTAAGAACATCCGGTGGACTCGGATAGCCTGAAGTCTTGCAAGGACTTGCTTATCAGAGAATTGCTTGGTCCTGGGTACTTGATCGATCCAATCATTTGCCCACTTCTCTTCCTTCCTCCAGAAGTTGAGCCCCTTGGTTGTTATGACCAACATTCTCTCCTCAAAGCATAGTTGGTGCATGACGTAATTAAAGAATTTCCATCATCTGAACTCAGTGCTTAAGAACTTCCCTTCTTTGGTCGTCGCATCCAACTCAACATAAAAGACATTGGCAATATGTCGCTCTATCTCAGCCAATACAAATTCTTCAATTTCATAAAACATAGACAAGTGTTCTGCGTTTACCTCTTCCTCAAGAAAGACGGGAGCTCACCATTGTGCTATACAGCTTATCTTGAATCTGCGCCTTGGGAGTCCTTTGAAGGGAACTCGCAGCATCTCGTCGGTGCCGGTCGGAATCTTCCTTAAGAATCTGACATCATAAACATCCTCAGATTTGCCATCGGAATCGGAATCCGAATAATATGAGGCTAAAAATCCTTGATCATTTTCTTCGCCCTCCTGCATCGCCTAAGTAGATGAGGGAATATCTGTGCTAGGCCTTGCTTCAGCATTCAGACCCTCTGCTCCTCCACTGCTGGCCCTCTCCTCAGCATTTTGTGAAATGCTAGCATTTTGCTCAGCATTCGGTCCTGATTCGGAAGTCCAAACAACCATATCCTGACGTCCCTCAGGTGAAATATTGTTGCTAATGCCTTGCTCAGCAGAAAGCTCCTGGATGACAAGGCTTCCCTGGCCTTCAGGATGTGCAGGAGCATCAAAGACTCCTGCCTCCAACAACGTGTTTAAGTCTTTATCGGACAAGGCATCAAGCTCTGGCAAAGGAGTGCTGGTGGGAACCCGAATAGCTTGCTTTCCTTTTCTCTTAGCAGCCTCCTGAGCTTCATGCTCTACTGCTAGTCTGCTAGCTTCCTGTGCAGCACGCTCTAGCAGCTGGGCAGCTTCCTTTGCTTCTAGCTCGTCAGCAGCGGCCTTGATTTGTTCAAAATTTCTATCTCTTGAGTCGAAAGTGATCCTTTACATTTCTTTCTTGTACTTCTTCCTCTCCTGCACCTGCCTGTTCAACTTCCTCTTCCTGTTGTTCTCCCTTATAACCTTCAATCTTTCAGATAGTGGTTGAGCGGAGAGAGGACTCACTTTCTCTGGATCTGTAGCAGCAGGAGTTTTATCTGAAGCTTCTTTCTCAGCAGCTTCTTTCTCAGCAGTTTTGACAAGCCTCCTTCGTGTCTGCTTCTTCTTTTCAGGAGAAGCATCGTTCGTTCTCTTCCTTTTGGGTATCGCAGCTGCAAGCTGACCCAAAATCTGAGCAGGTTGTTCTTCTTGCTTCTTAGCAAGAATTTCATCTATCTTCTCTGCAGGCAGATCTCCAAGATTCTCGATGTCAGCGAGATCTTGAAAACATCTCTCGGTCTCTACGACCTTTTTGGCAGCAACAATCTCCTCAGCAGTCATGGAGATTGCTTGCTCCAATTATTGAATGACTAGAGTAGCATGATCCTCATCATCCTCAGAAGTAGGATCATTGGGATTGACATTGGACTTGCCCTTTAGCATTCGTGGGCGGGACATATCGGCAGGGGTCGGCTGCTTTCTTGTTTGTGGGATGAAGTCAGTAGGGAGCAACGACTCACCCCTATCAAGCTCGTCTTTCTGAAAGATGGTTTCAATAAGCTTGCTAATTTTCAGTCCGAAATTAACATTGGATGTGAAAATCCCATCCTTCTTGATCTTCAAGTTCTTCTTCGCGTGGTCTAACCAGCGCTCGAAAAAGAACTGTGCCCAGTTCCCTTGAACTCAATCAACTAACACCATCAACACGGTGTATTTCTTCACCGAGAGTTTTGTGTACGACCCGGCGTCGCACTGGAACATTTTAATAACCAAATCAATGAGGAGTCTGAAATCCTCCTTAAACTGATTTGTAGCGTTGCTACCTTCCAGGGATTCTTCGCGTCCTCTTTCAGGTCGGGCTTCTACCATAGTTCCCACCTGGCCTTCATCTCGTTTGTATTTATAACTTTTTAGGTGGCAATATGTTGGCTGGAGTTGCAAAGTCTGAATGTCTTTATAAGAACCTCAACAGTCATAGTAATGAGTGTTCCAAAAACAGAGGTTATGAACAACTTGTGATCATCTGCAATAACTGCTCTCGCATAAAATTTGGAAACCATATGAGGGTGAGACCTTAGCAGTTCAGCGGACAAATATTGAACTACCTGCTCCTTAGCCAAGGTGTTCATTACCCAGTCTGGAAAATGTACAGCAACAAGAGGTGTGTAGAGGATCCGGTCCTTCATAATCTGAGCCGCTCTCTTCTGCGGAGTGGAGAGCCCAGACTGCTCCTTCTTCCGAGCAAGAGTAACCAGGCGAGCGTAAATATTTGAATCATCGGTCTTCCTTCTTGACGATCATTGTAAAACCAGGTGCATGCCTTTCGTGAAGAGGCGTGCCATCGATAGGACGTAGGTTTAACTTAGGAGGATTTTCAGGGGGAGTATGCTTTTGGGTAGAAGTAGAATTGGTAGACATTCTTGAGAAATTGAAAGATTCAAAGGAATTTTGAGAGTTTGAATGTATGAGGGCTAGGGATTCAAAGATTCAGAATTCAGAAGGTTTGCAAATTTGACGAAGTGTGATTTGAATACCTTCTGAGTGCTGGATCTGACGGTTGGGGGTAGACCGCTTCAGATTCAATTGATGGTTTAGGAGATTCGAGACTCTTTGTATGGTGTCCCACGCCCAAAAACGCTCGAGTGCTTTTGATGTGTCGCCTCCTGGTTCATCGCAGCCAGTTGCATGCATTAAATGCATCGTATCACGTACACTTAGTGGATTTGAAATTCAAAAAGTTTGTGCTTTGACTTTCGAAGATTGCTGAGAGCTTGGACTCAGCAATCTGCTAGCATTGGGATCCTTAGCAAACGCACAAACTGCTGAGAGCTTGGACTCAGCATTCAAATCCTAGCATTCATATATTGACTGCTGACGGCACGGTCTCAGCAATCAATCTCTAGCAACCGTCTGTCCCACTTATTGCTACTTGCTGAATATTATAATGTAGCATTCTGACAAAATGCTGAGAGCTTGGACTCAGCATTCACTCTCTAGCAAACGTCTGATCCACTTGTTATAATATAACACTCCTTAGGAACTGCTGAGAGCTTGGACTCAGCATTCCCCACTTGTTGCATATTACATAGTGTAATATCACACTACTTAGGATCTGCTGAGAGCTTGGACTTATTATCCAATTGCTTAGCAATTATATCTCAGCAACAAAAATTCTGCACATCAAAAACGTAAGCTGGGATACATTTCTCTCCATCTTCTCCGAAAATCCAAGAAATTAGAAAACCAGAAAGAATGAGAGTTTGAACGCATTCATCCCCATCCTTTTCTAACTCCATGAGGCCTAACTTCAGACATAACTTTTTAAATCTGGCCTCAGCAAGTGGCTAAGTGAAGATATCAACAAGCTGATCTATGGTGCATATGTATTGAACATCGGTATCCTTCTTCTCTTGATGATATCTGATGAAATGATGTCGGATGTCAATATGCTTCGTCCTGGAATGATAAACAGGGTTCTTTGTAATGCACCTAACACTGTTGTTATCGCAGTAAATTGGCACGCATTCTGGAGGAATGTCATAATCTTGAAGTTGCTGCCGAATGCACAACACTTGCGCACAACAACTTGTGGCTGCTACATATTCTGCTTTGATTGTAGACGTCGCCACTGAGTGTTGCTTCTTGCTAAACCAACTTATTAGCTTGTGTCCAAGGAATTGGCAGTTGCCACTCGTGCTCCTTCGATCAATCTTGCACCCTCCAAAATCTGAGTCTGAATAACCACTGAGTGGTAGCCCATCAGACCTTGGATACCAAATTCCTAGACCTTCAGTGCATTTGAGGTATCGGATTATCCTCTTAGCAGTATCCAAATGCGACTTCTTGGGGTTTGCTTGATATCTCGTGCAGACTCCTACGGCATAGGAAATGTCTGGTCTGCTAGCTGTTAGATAAAGCAAGGATCCGATAATACCTCTATAAAGAGTAGGATTCACAGGTTCTCCTCCTTCATCAAGGGAAATCTGGTAGCTCGTGTTTATGGGAATCCTCATGCTCTTCGTCTTCTCTGGACTATACTTAGCAATGAGATCTCTTGTATACTTCTTCTAATGGATAAAGATCCCTTCACTCGATTGTTGAACTTGAAGTCCCAGAAAATAGGACATCTTCCCCATCATACTCATCTGGAAGTTACTTTGCATTAGCTCTGAGAACTTCTCACATAACAGTGGATTGTTAGAGCCAAAGATAATGTCATCGACATATATCTGCACAAGTAATATGCTTCATTCATTCTTGATGCGAAAGAGAGTCTGGTCAATCTTCCCTTTCTTGAAACCATTGTCCAGCAAGAACTTAGACAAAGTTCCATACCATGCCCTTGGTACCTGCTTCAAACCATATAAGGCTTTCCTGTGCCTATAAACTAGGTTTCCTTTTTCGAAGCCCGGTGGTTGCTCAACATACACTTCTTCTTTGAGCTCACCATTAAGAAAGACAATTTTCACGTCCATCTGTAGGACTGAAATCTTATTATGCACAGCATATGCGAGAAACAACCTTATTGCTTCAAGTCGGGTTACTGGAGCAAACGTCTCATCATAATCTATTCCCTCGCATTGCATGTATTCGTTGGCTACAAGACGCGCTTTGTTTGGATGATTGTTCGAGATTCATCCTTCTTGTTCTTGAAGACCCACTTTGTTCTAATGACGCTTTGATGCTCGGGTCTGTCTACAAGATCCCACACATGATTGCGCGTAAATTCTGCTAGCTCTTCCTGCATAGCATTCACCCAATCTGGAGATTGTAGAGCATCTTCAATCTTTGTAGGCTCTTCATGCGAAATGTAGCAAGCTAGCATCGCATTTCCTTGTCGCGTCCTTATTGGATCATTGACGTCATCAATGACAGCATCTAAAGGGTGATCATGTAGCCATCTCGGTCTTGGATTGCTGATTGCTGGAGTTGCATTGCTAGCATCGCCTGCTGGATTGTTCTCTGCTAGAACATTCTCCTCAACAATCACCTGAGGTTCAGCATCTTCCTTGGCAATCTCCTTAGCAACGCCCAATCTTCCTTCAGCAACTCGTCCTTGATTTGGGATATCTTCATCTTCTACATCAATCGATCCCAGAATCTCCAAATTATCATTAAGAGAAATTTGGTTGGTAGCCTCAGCATGATCATTAGCATCATTGGCCGGTTCAGCAGTTTGGTCACCTGTTGAATGCGCCTGAGATGGATTACAATCATTCATTAACTTAGTCGGATCAATCTGCATATTTTCGAAAGAATTAAAGATATATTGACCATGGACATCATTAGCCTCATGATTGTCATCCTTTTTCTCTCTCAAAATCCTGTGCACTAGAGTAGACTCATAAAAAATAACATTGCATGTTATTCCACAACTTGAGTCGTCTTGTTTAACACTCTATAGCCCTTGTGAGAAGGATGTCCATATCCAAGGAACACACTTTCATCAGATTTAGGCGAAAAAGTGTTAAGCTTTGACTTCCCATTATTATGGATATAACATGTCGAACCAAAAGCATGAAGATGAGTCAGAGAAGCTTACGACCGTTATACACTTCATAAGGAGTTTTGTTGAATCTTCCATTGATTGCACTCCTATTTTGAGTGTAGCAGGCCGTTATGACTGCTTCGCCCCAATACTTTGAAAGGGAAAATGTTTGGACTCAGGCCTCACATAGGTGTTCCTCCTATGTGGTGTGTACTTAGGATACTGTGTTCTTACAACATGGTATGCAATCTGCTTGCCCTTATTAAAGGTAGGATTTGCTATCCTAGCATTGGATACACAATGCTCAGCATTAATCCTAGACACTGCTGAGTGTGGCCTAGCAGACATCCTCTGGGTACTCTGCTGAGATCCAGCAAATGTATGCTTAGCAGGCATTCTCTGGGTACTCTGCTGAGATCCAGCAGATGCATGCTTGCTACGCCAATCTTTCTGCTTAGCAGTTGACGACTCAACAATTGTCTTACCTTTACCTTTCTCAGCATTGGCTTTTCCAGCAGAAACAAAAAAAATCTTTTTCTGCTTAGAAATTCAGCATTTCTACTCAAGGCTTCCTTAGAGGATTTTCCTACGGCTTCACCATAACCAAGACCCAATCCTGGTTTATCAGAATGTTTTCTTTGTTCGCTAACAATGGCACTTAGAACTTCCTTGATGGATGTGTAAGCACAAATTCAATCCTCTTTAGGTTTATTCTTCAAAGCTAGATTCTCTTTTTCAATAATTTGAAAATTTTCAGTAAGCTTAGAGTTTCAAAAGTTCCTCACTATCAGACCTTAGTCTTTCGACTTCCTCGGTCAATGATATAACTTTATTTTTGAGTGAGGTGTTCTCTCCCACAATAGCATTTTTTATAGAGTATATTTTTGAGAACTCTACTGAAAGCTTAGTGAGATAATCATCCTCGGAATCTAAAAAAGAATCCTCTGATTGATGCATGATTATTGAACTAAAAATGCTAGTCGAATGTACCTCCTGAGCATCGACTGCTAGAGCCGACTCAGCATACTACTCAGCTTCAGCATCCTGATCATCAATGATATCCACCATTAAGACCAGCATGGCCTCCTCATCATCCTCTTCTGAAGAGTAATATTCCTCTTCATTGTCAAGAATGTTGGGCACTACTGTCCTTGTCAGCAGTGACTGCTTTGACAGCTCTCATCTCAAACCTTTGCTTGAGGTGCTCTCTTTCCTCTTTGCTCATCTTAGGACACTCGTGCTTTAGATGATCTGATGAATTGCATTCGAATCACATCCTCGGCTTTCTTTCTCCTGGGCGCGAGGATGATGTGAGCTTTGCTTCTTTGGCTTCCTTCTCTACTTTGTCTTCCAGCATAAGCTTTTGAATCTTTCTCATCTGCTCTTCGAGCTCACTAATCTTGAGATCTACATGCTGTGAGATTGAGAATTCACTAAAAAGAACACACATAAACAATAAAACAGTAACAAGAACAAAAGGTTTATAGTTGTTCGATCCTTAAAGATCTACGTCTACTCCTTAGTCGAACACTGAGAATTCACTAAAAAGATATGTTCAAGTACAAGGATTCGCCTATCTCTTGTAGCAAGTGGTGAGCTTTCGAGCCAGCCACTACAAAGCTATCCTCCGTTACTTGGATCTTTCGGTCGGCTGTTGCGGCTAAGTCAAGGGTGCACCTTCATAAAACTTGGCTTTACTGCAATTGAAGCTTTATAGTTCCTTCCGAACTCTCCTGGGGGTTTGGCAACAGCCCGTCTTAGTCAATCTCTTATCAGAGTTGTGATTGCTGGATGCTTCCTAGGATGGAAGTTATCCCAATGATTAGATTCTTGAGCAAAGTCAAGGAATCTCTTCAATGTAGTGTTGGATATTCAATGAGGGGGACACTACGATTGTTGAGAGCTTTGAATTCTTCTTTTTAAGGAGCTCTCAACTTACTACTCTCTTTTTGCTTTTGTTCGCTTGTAAAAGGTATCTCTTGCGATTTGCAGTTGTGTTGTAGTAAAGCAGTAGTTCTTCTCTCTGTTTCGACTTCTCTTTTATATCTGGAGATTCAAACTTTGAATCTCTAGACCCGTTAGACACAACGGTCCTCCTTGTCCAAAAGAGCTTCTACTTTTTCCGTACTTCCCGTCGTAATACAGTGTTTTTCGACCTACTTGGGGAAAGCTTTTGTCCTTGGTTGTACCTTTTGTCAGAACGGTAGTATTAGCAGTCGTTGCTGGATAGTTTCTTACTTAGCATTCTATTAGAGAATGCTGGGAACGATCTGCTAAGCCTTTTGATTGCTGAGCTCTTCTAGCAATCTGCTAAGTGCTAGTGAATGCTGACTCCTTCAACATTCTGCTATCACTTGATATGTTGCTTCCTGATTGCTATAGCTTCTAGCAATCTCCTGAGCAAATAGTGAATGCTGACTCCTTCAGCATTCTGCTATCTCTTTTCTTCCGACTGATGAGTAAATACTCCTAGCAATCATTTCCTTCAGCATATGACTACTAACACCTTAGTAGTCATTCTTCTAGCACTTGTCTGCTATCTTCTTAGTAGTCATCCTGTCTGCTGACTTCTATAGCAATCTGCTTGAATGCTGAGAACGTTCCTAGCATCCAGAATTTCTGAAGTCTTCGTTTCAACTGCTGAATCCTTTAGCAATCTTTCGCAAGCACTTCTAATCTATTACAACTCGAGATATTTCCTACATAGGACTTTACACAGAGTTGCTAGACTATCTAGAATTCAACAATGATCGACCAAACTAACTAAGGCTTTGATTCAACAAACCTTTACAATTTGATCCTAAAGGGAGATTTACAACATAAATCAAGGAATATTTTCCTATCAAATTGGGAAATGTGGAATCGATCTATTTCCTAACCATATATCAAAAATGGTTTCACCCGTTCATGGTGGCCGAGTTTTATGTCAACTCGGTGGTTTCCCATGATAAATGATATTTTGGATCTTCGGTGATAGGAGTACCAATCAGGGTTCACTCTGATTTGTTGAGCTATATATTCAAATTAAAGAACAATGGTGCTCAAGTTGCTGATAACTCTCACAAAGAGTTATCTTTAGATCTCTTCTTATATACTTTGGATGTTATTTTGAATAAGATTGTTCTCATTTAGAGCCCTTTTTGGTCTTATTTACATCGTTGTGATCATTGCACTCTGTTTTAGTTATTTCGAGCTTTAATAAGTTTTTGCAAGATTTTTTGTGATGTTTTTGACCAGGTTCCAAATGCTAGAACTCACCTACCGCTTTATGGCCAATGGTCATGCTTGAGAATGGGAATCGCAAAGGGGCAAGATGAAGAGGATTTTCTCTCTCCAAGACCACTTGAAGACAAAGATCAAGTATCATTTTGATCTTTTCTGCCGATGGGACAGATGTCACAATGGAAGCCGAACTCTTATCTGGGAAGAACAATGACACCTCTACACATGGAAGAATCTCAAGGAAGTACGGAAGATCAAGGGTGATAGTGAGAAAATGAGGAAAATATCAAAGAAAGGGAGTACATTTTTGGAGGAGGGCAGCGCGGAACACACACAGAATCATACCGCACAGGCGGAGAAGAAAGAGTAACAAGCTTGGAAGAGAAGGCATCGGCGATTAGAGATCATCACTGATAGTTTGAATTTATATTTTGAGTTGTACTTATGGTGAATGATTTCTTATTTCATTTTGCTTTCTTTGCAAGTATGAGCTAAACCCATTTATGCTTGGGTTGTGGAACTTTACTTACGATTGATTATATGTTAGAATTATGTTTTGCATGTTCTGAATTTGTCTTTAATCTTGTTTAATCTCATTTTTTGAGCACAGAAGTGGAAAGAAACACATCACCTATGGAGACCGAAAGGAGAAATAGACCGAGAAGATCATAGACAATTGTGTTATTTGCATAGACATATGTGATAATACAACTTAGAGAGCACCATTTAGGATTCCATCACTTGAATACTGTGGAAAGCATAGGCATATGATGCACAGTGGGAAGGTGTAGACCTTGTAGAGCGGAAGTTTGCTAGGCAGATTCTGTGATGGTTCTAAGGCTCAGATAAAATCGAGACATAAGCTCTAGCATATATGATAGTGAGAGTAAATTATTATCTATAACCCAAGTGTACTCTTCATTATTGTTATCAGTTCAGAAGTATTTGATTATATAGTGGAACGAAGAATTCTTACTGGTTTTAGTTCTATTTGGGATCGTAGTATATGCTTATTTATGCTTTGAGTAGAAGTTAGTGACAATTACCCTTTATTTGCAAGTAATTCTAAGTGCACGATTTAACTCACACTCTCTAGGGTTCGATATCTGGTCTCGAGGACTGTATTACTTGTCGATTCCGTATACTTGCACATAGTTCTATAGGTTCACAATAGCAAAACAATAAGTTTTTGGCGTCGTTGTTGGGGAGTGTTTAAGATTAAATATGAATGCTTTAGAATTGCTTGAGTAATATAGTATGTAACCCGACCTGAACGCTTTTGGAAACTAAACATTTTCTTTATGCAGGGTGTCAGTAGTTTATGAGTGAAAAGATTGAAAAAGAACTATTCCCATTTGATCCAGAGATTAAAAGAACTTTCAGAAGAAACAGAAGAAAATAGAGAAAGAAGAAGATGGCAGAACAAATCCTGAAGAGCTGGAGAATGAGAATCACAGAGCTATAGTGAATCGTGCTGATGACATGAACAAAATTATCAGACAGTATATGGCACCAAAGTTTACTGAATTCGATCCAAGGGTAGTGAGACCTGAAGTACAAGCACAACACTTTTAGTTAAAACCTGTAATGTTTCAGATGTTGCAGAGTTTGGGGCAGTATGGAGGACAGGCCACAGAGGATCCACATCTGCATCTGAGATCTTTCTTGGAAATTTGTGTTAATTTAAAACTGCAGGGAGTCACACCTGAAACCTTATGGATGAGGTTGTTCCCTTTTTCTTTGAGAGACAGTACAAAAACTTGGCTTACCAACCTACCACCAGGATCTGTAACAACCTGGAATGAGTTGGTAGAAACATTCCTACTGAAGTATTTCCCTCCTACCAGAAATGCTCGACGCAGGAATGCAATCATGGTGTTTAAACAGGTTGATGAATCTGTGAGTGAGGCCTGGGAGAGGTTTAAAGAGTTGTTAAGAAGGTGTCCAAATCATGGAATACTCTATTGTATACAGATGGAGATCTTTTACAATGGGTTGACTGGGAATTCAAGAATGATGATTGATGCTACTGCAGGAGGAGCTCTGCTGGACAAAACGTACAATGAGGCATGTGAGATTCTGGATAAGGTAGCTGCTAATAACTACTACTGGGCAAACTCTAGAGCAACAGCCATTTCTACTCCAAAGGCTGCAGGAGTACTGGAAGTTGATCCTATAAAGGCTCTTACTGCACAGATGGAAGCTTTATGAGCAACCATGAAAATTATAGAGAAAAACACCAGTCAGCATATGGTTACATCAATGCCAACAGAATCTGCAGTGGTTTTGATTTGCATTTACTATGGGGAAGGTCACCAATTTGAGGAGTGCCCTTCAAACCCAGCTTCCGTCTGTTACATGGGAAACAAAAATCAACACTATTAAGGGAATAAAAACAATCCTTATTCTAATACTTACAATGTAGGGTGGAGGAATCACCCCAATTTTTCCTAGATCGGGCAAGGAAATCAAAATGCTACAACACCGGAACAGCATAACTCTTTCAGCAAAGGGGGTTATGGCCAGCAGCCAGCCAACCAGCAGCAGAGTTTGGAAGCATCACCTTAAAAACCTGAGAAAAACATGGAGGAAATGATGAAAGAGTTCATGGCTAAGAATGAAGTAAGGCTAAAAAGCTAAGATGTCTTGAAGAGCCAAGCATCTTCTTTGCAAAATCTGGAAGTCCAAATGGGTCAATTGGCCAATGATATCAGGAATAGGCCACAAGGAAGCCTACGTAGCAACACAAAAAACCCTAGAGGGGGAAATGAGCAGTATAAGGTTGTAACCTTGAGGAGTGGAAAGCAGTTTGAGGAGAGACAAGTTGATACATCTCAGCAGAAAGAGGTAGAATCTCCTGAAGATAAAAACCAGGCTGGGGTCAGAATACAAAGAGAAGGAAAGACACCTATCTATTAAGGAGACTTATCCTTTAGTTAATAAGGAAATGATATCTCAGGAAAAACTAACTGAAGTTCCTGAGGGTAATGCATTCAATAGTAAGAGAAAATCTGTGGAGCATGACTACAATCCACCACAGCCACCATTTCCTGGAAGATTCAAGAACAAAAATAAGAGGAGCAGTTTAAAAAGTTTCTTGACATGTTAAAACAAATCCACATTAATGTACCTTTGGTGGAATCATTGGAACAAATGCATACTTATGTTAAGTTCCTGTACGACATTTTGACTAAAAAGAAAAGGCTAAAGGAGTGTAAAACAGTATCCTTGTTTGAGGAGGTGAGTGATCCCTTGAGAAGACAGATCCCAGCTAAATTAAAGGATTCAAGGAGTTTTACCATTCCCTGTTCAATTGGTGGAAGGTATGTAGGAAGATCACTCTGTGACTTGGGAGTCAGTGTGAATTTAATGCCATTGTCAATCTTTAAGAAGTTGGGCATAGGAGGAGCAAGACCAACAACTATTACATTGCAACTTGCAGACATATCCACTGTGCATCCAGAAGGGAAGATTGAAGATGTGTTAGTTAGGGTAGATAAGTTTATCTTCCCTGAAGACTTCATTATTTTGGATTATGAAGCAGATAGAGAAGTACCTATCATTTTGAGAAGACCTTTCCTCGCCTCAGGCAAAACCTCGATTGATGTGGAGAAAGGGGAATTAATCATGCGATTGCATGAAGAACATGCTACTTTTAACCTGTATAATAATATGAAGTTACCAGATGAGTCAGAGAACTGTTTTACTGTTGGGATTTTGGAATCGATAGTGGAGGAATATACTGCAGACATTCAAAAAGAAGGATTTGAGAATGAATGAATATCTGAAGAAGATGTTGTAGCATGGGTAGAGCATGGCGCAAAGTTTGGGGGGTACAAACCCAACTTTGAATCATTAGATCTTATGAGTAGGGAACAGAAAGAACCAAAATCTTCCCTTGACGAACCTCCTGAGCTAGTGCTCAAACCTTTGCCAGAGCATCTGAAATATGTGTATTTAGGAGAAGCAGATACTCTAACTGTGATAATTGCTTCCAATTTAAACGAGGAGGATGAATAGAGACTAATGCAGATGCTTAAGAAGCACAAGCAGGCAATTGGATGGACAATATCAGATATAAAAGGGATCAGTCCTACCATCTGTAGGCATAAGATACTGTTGGAAGATGGGAGCAAAAACTTAATACAGCCACAGAGGAGGCTTAATCCTAACATGAAAGAAGTTGTGAAAAAAGAGATAATCAAATGGCTTAATGTAGGAATCATATTCCCCATTTCAGATAGCTCGTGGGTGAGCCCAGTACAATGTGTGCCTAAAAAGGGGGAGTAACGGTTGTGCATAATGAGAAGGAGATGATAGCTACAAGGATAGTCACTGGGTGAAGGATTTGTATAGATTACAGGAAATTAAATGATGCCACCAGGAAGGATCACTTCCCACTGCCTTTTGTAGATCAGATGTTGGACAGTTTTGCTGGCCAGGAGTATTATTGCTTTTTAGATGGGTATTCTGGTT
Source organism: Plectranthus barbatus (assembly GCA_026898455.1). NCBI lineage: Eukaryota > Viridiplantae > Streptophyta > Magnoliopsida > Lamiales > Lamiaceae > Plectranthus > Plectranthus barbatus. The sequence continues at coordinate 263,540 of JAPKLW010000245.1, read as the reverse complement.
ACCATCAAATTCCAATAGCCCCAGAGCATCAAGGATTGACTACATTTACATGTCCTTATGGGTCCTTTGCATTTCGAAGGATGCCATTTGGCATTTGTAATGCTCCAACAACTTTCCAGCATTGCATGATTGCAATATTCTCTGAGATGATTGAAAATGGACTAGAAGTGTTTATGGATGACTTCTCAATGTTTGGAAAGGATTTTAACACCTGTTTAGGAAATCAAGAAAAGGTTTTGCAATTATGTGAGAAGTCACAGTTGGTTTTGAACTGGGAGAAATGTTGTTTCATGGTATAGCAAGGGGTAGTTCTAGGACATAAGATTTCAAGCAAAGGCATTGAGGTGGATCCTGCAAAAATTGAAGTTATTGACAAGATGCCAGTTCCAAATTCAGTGAAAGCAGTTAGAAGTTTTCTGGGTCATGCTGGTTTCTATAGAAGGTTTATCAAGGACTTTTCTAAGATTGCCAAGCTACTTTCAGAACTGCTAGAACAAGACAGGAAATTTGATTTCAGCAATGAGTGTATGAAGGCATTCATTAGGTTGAAAGCTGCACTTGTGACAGCTCCTGTGATGCAACCACCAAACTAGAATGACCCTTTGAGCTGATGTGCTATGCAAGTAATTATGTTGTGGGAGCAGTGTTGGGATAGAGAAAGGATAAAATTTTCAGATCCATTTACTATGCAAGCAAGACAATGGATGGAGCACAGAAGAATTACACTACTACAGAAAAGGAATTATTAGCAGTAGTGTTTGCTTTTGACAAGTTTAGATCCTATCTGGTTGGAGCCAAGGTGATTGTGTTTGCGGATCATTCTGCAATCAAATATTTAATGGCTAAGAAAGATGCAAAGTCAAGGATGGATACTTCTTCTGCAAGAGTTTGATTTGGAAATCAAAAGATAGAAAAGGAACAGAAAATCAGGTTGCTGATCACTTATCAAGATTGGAGAATCCATTTGGAGTGGATGACACAGTTCAGATAAATGATAACTTTCCAGATGAGCAGCTTATGGCTTGCAAAGAGGATGCACCTTGGTTTGCAGATTTTGCAAATTATCTTGCCACAGGCAGAAAACCATATGGTTTGCATGGGCAGCAACTGAAGAAGTTTCTACATGATGCAAAGTTCTATTATTGGGACCCCAACTTTGTTTAGGTTGGGACCTGATCAGATATTCAGAAGGTGTGTTCCAGAATACAGGATTCCCTACATTTTGAGTGAATGCCATGCTTCAGCATACAGAGGACATTTCGGTGGACAGAGAACAGCAGCTAAAGTGCTGCAATCAGGATTTTATTGGCCAGGAATCTTCAAGGATGCATTTGAATTTGTCAAGAATTGTGATAGATGCCAGAGAGTAGGAAATCTACCAGCCAAAAATGCTATGCTTCTAAACAATATTGTGGAAGTGGAATTATTTGATGTATGGGGAATGGATTTTATGGGTCATTCCCATCTTCTTTTGGAAATGAGTATATCCTGTTAGCTGTTGACTATATGTCTAGGTGGGTGGAAGCTTGTGCATGTGCTCACAATGACGTTGCCACGGTTATAAAGTTTCTGCACGAGAACATTCTTACAAGGTTTGGAACCCCAAGGGCAATAATAAGTCATGAGGGTACACATTTTGTTAACAAGAGTCTGTTGCTATGCTAGCTAAATACAACATCAACCACAAAGTCTGGACAGCATACCACCCACAAACAAACGGGCTAGATGAGTTGTCAAACAGGGAAGTCAAGAGTGTGCTGGAAAAGGTGGTGAACACCACAAGGAAAGACTGGTCCAAACACTTGGATGACTCACTATGGGCTTACAGAACAGCCTACAAAACACCATTGGGGATGTCTCCCTACAGGCTTGTCTTTGGAAAAGCCTGCCACCTGCCTTTAGAGATGGAGCACAAAGCATATTGGGCAACTAGAAAACTTAATTTTGATCCTAAGGCAAGTGGGGAGAAGAGGATACTGCAGCTTAATGAACTTGAAGAACTGAGGCTGCAGAGCTATGAGAATGCCAAGATTTACAAGGACAAAGTGAAGAGATGGCATGACAGTAAAATTGCAGACAGAACTTTAGAAGAAGTACAGCAGGTTCTACTTTTGAATGCTAGATTGAGGTTATTCCATGGGAAGCTGAAGTCCAGATGGTCAAGGTCATTTACTGTGGTCAAAGTTTACCCTTATGGAGCTGTGGAACTGAAGGATGAAAGCACAGGGAATGTCTACAAAGTCAATGGACAGAGAGTGAAACATTACCATGGGGGAAGCAAGGAGAAAGGGAAGGCATCTACCCAAGTGCAGGAGCCTTGTCAGTCGAGGTAAGCTAAGCTATCATGAGGGTTAGATGAAACATGTGGTGATAGTTTAGGATGTTTACTTTAATTCTGCATTTTATTTCATGCCTAGTTAAATTTAACTTTGTTTTGATAATATCTTAGGAAATTCGATGCTACAGCCTGTGAGTAGCATAGGTATAGGTTAGAATAGATTTTACTTAAGTATAGTTAGGAAATTTTTTTAAGTTTTTAGTTCCTTTTTAGTTTAATGTTGTTATTTATATAAAAAAATGAAAGGAAATTACAGGATGGTGAGTGGATTAAAATTGTCGCATAGGTAGGCGTGGCTCAAAAACAGCCATTAAGAGGAGAGAGATGATGACATAAGAATGTATCCCCTATCTCTATGAATGAAGGTTTTAGAAACTTACCTTTGAAATTTGAAAAGAAAAATTGTGTCTAATCAAGGGAAGTCGAAGGGTTTCCTTATTATTTGTACCGATTAATGCTTTAAGAAGGTATATGTATATATTGTACATACTGTGAAAGCAACCAACACCATTACCTTCTTAAGCATTCGGGCAGAGATTTTGGGAAGATCCTGTGGTGAGGATCAGAGTTTTTGTCGTTAAACAGGTATGCTTTCTTCCTTTGTTCTTGGTATTTTATTTTGGACGGCCTAATTCCTTAAATACTGCTGAAATTTGTGCGAAAAAGACAAGAGAAGAGGACAAACCTTCATGCCAGAATGTCGAGTATGGTTTTCAAATTGTTGTTACTTCATGTTGTCGAACTGCTTTTGTCTGTTTAGCAAAGACTTATGTGACATGATTCTTAAACTAGTGGGGCTAATATTCTGGGTGAAAAACATATTTACGGTTTATGTTGATCATTTCTAGTCGCATGCAGTAGTTTTGACAATAAATTTTGACAATCTTCATGTTAGGGAATAAAATTTATCTCTGCTCTGTGATTTTTGGTTTATCTGTTAGTGATGAATTGTGGGTAAACTCAAGGTTTGGGAAAGTGATTTAATTTGTGCTGCAGATCTGAGAATTAAATGTCAAAAATTTGTTAAAGACATATGCAGTAGTTTGGCTTGCTGTAGGTTTCTAAACTTGAACTATCTGCAGATTCAAGTATGAGGACGAAGCAAAGTGGTAAGAAGCGACCGGGCATGGAGATTGAGCCCTCTGAAGCAAGTCCGGAGAAAGCAAGCCCAGCCTCACCAAAGCCCAAAGGAAAACCAAAGGCACAGAAGAAAGAACCCGTTCAAGGGTTGAGAAGGTCCAGTAGGGCTTCTGTGTCCATTATGGCCCAAAAGAATGCTAAACTACCTCCTACAAGTGCAAAATATCCTGTTGTGATTCCTGATGCACCCAAGAAGAAGTCCAAAACTGAGAGCACGAAGCCAAAGAAAGGAAACTTGATGGACCTGGTTGAAGCAGCCACTTTTAAGATTGAACCAGAATTTCTCAAGGGGTTTGATGACCAACCAGATGAAACTGAAGAAGGGAAAGACATTTCTGGTAGTGAACCCGAGAAGTCTGAGGAGTCTGATCTGAGTGCTAAGAAAACTACACATGATCAACCTGAGGAGTCTGAGAAGGAACAAGAGCCAGAGGATCAGGAGAAAGAGGGTGATGATCAAGAAGAATCCGAAGAGCAGCAATAATCTGGTACCAATGGGGAAGAAGCAACAAGTGAGAGTGAAAATGTAAAAGGGAAAGAAGACTCTAAGATCCAAGAGGAATCTGAGAAAGCCAATGCTACAGCATCTGAAAAGCCTGAGTCTAAAACCGCTGAGCTACCAACTGTTGAGAAAGAAGATGCAGTTGTGCCAAAGAAGGGTACCAAAACCAAGAAGAGGAAGCAAGAAAGCTGCTGGGAAGTCTGCTTGATGAACAGGGTCATTTCTGAACCCACTTAGCTTTTGCAAAACAATTTCGTATTTTGGTTATGTTTATGTATATGTTTGTTTGCCGCTTCGGTGTTTAGTTTTTGTTGTTAAGTGTCTGAACTTCATGCTAGTGCCATGTTAAAGCATGAAGTTCATTTGTTCATTTTAATAAAAGTCATAATTCTAGTAGTTGTCTCTCCTCTCGCCCAATGATGTCTCGTTTCTTATCTTTTCTCTCTTTGCATGATTGGTGATGATCACGTTTGTTAAGGGTCAATCCCCGTTTACTTTTTGATGAATAGCTTTGTACATGCATGGCTGGTTTGCAAGGCAAAGTTCTCATTTGTCTCTGTTTTTTAAAATCTGATATGCTAGACGTATGCTTGAGCTTAGATGGTAATACATCATGGACTATTGAATGTGAAATGCCATCTACCCTAAGTTTGAACTTGATTGAGACAAAGTAGGAATAAGCTTTACACTTAGAAATGATTAAGGTCGTCACTTTATCTTTGTGCTTTCAGATATTTTTGTGATTCATATGAATTTACCTTTGCACCTAGATCTTGAGTCTGAGTCTATTTTCCTTTAACATTGAGGACAATGTTATGTTCAAAGTTTGGGGGGTAACACTTCTACTCAAAGTGTCCTTTTGAAATATCTCTCCCCTGAAAATATAGAAAGATAGGCAATTTGTTGGCCTAAAAAAAAACTAGAGAAGAGAAGAGTACGAATAAGGTTGTCCTCTTTATTATGTATTAAGTCAGCCATACGTTATAGTGTATATATAAAAATAAAAATAAAAAGAAGAGAAAAATTGAAAAACAAAGGTAGAATAAGTTCAATGTTAGAATAAGAAGGACAATGCCTCTAGACTCAAGTCAGTGTACCTAAATTTCCTTACCTTGAGCCTTGGCCTAACATTAGAAGCCTTGAAAGTCCTTTTGATCTAAGTGGAGTGTGAATTCTATTAGTGGAGAACAAGAGAAAGCAAACAGGTAGAAGAACAAAAGTGGCATTGATGAGCATGAGGACTCGAATAAGTAGTTAAACTTAAGCTCAACTATACTTTAGCTATCTGGAAAGTTGATTGTTCTTTTTGAACTTTGATTGCCAAAACCGATGAATGTATTAAACTCTGAGAAGAAAGAGGACTGAAACTTGACAATCTTGAGAGTTGCCTTTCATGCTTTCTTTTTAAACTTTTGTTGAGGGATTTTTTTAAAGAGGAGATTGACTAGTTTGGCTTATTACTATTCAATTTGAGTAGTACTTTTAGTTTTGTTTGGTTGCTTGAGGACAAACAACATCTTAAGTTTAGGGGGTCATAACTCTCATAAAGAGTTATCTTTTGATCTCTTCTTATATACTTTGGATGTTGTTTTGAATAAGATTGTTCTCATTTAGAAACCTTTTTGGTCTTATTTACATCGTTGTGATCATTTGACTCTGTTTTAGTTATTTCGAGCATTAATATGTTTTTGCAGACTTTTTTGTGAAGTTATTGACCAGGTTCCAAATGCTAGAACTTACCTACCGCATTATGGCCAGTGGTCATGCTTGATCATGGGAAACGCAAAAGGGCAGGTTGAAGAGGATTTTCTCTCTCCGGGACCACTTGAAGGCAAAGATCAAGTATCTTTTTGTTCTTGTCTGCCGAGGGGACAGATGTCACAATGGAAGTCAAACTCTTGTCTGGGAAGAACAATGACACCTCTACACGTGGAAGAATCTCAAGGAAGAACAGAAGATCAAGGGTGATAGTGAGAAAATAAGGAAAATATCAAATAAAGGGAGTACATTTTTTGAGGAGGGTAGCGCAGAACACACACAGAATCATCCCACACGGGCGGAGAAGAAAGAGTAACAAGCTTGGAAGAGAAGGCATCGGCGATTTAGAGATCATCACTGATAGTTTGAATTTATCATTTGAGTTGTACTTATGGTGAATGATTTCTTATTTCATTTTGCTTTCTTTGCAAGTATGAGCTAAACCCATTTACGCTTGGGTTGTGGAACTTTACTTACGCTTGATTATATGTTAGAATTATGTTTTGCATGTTCTAAATTTGTCTTTAATCTTGTTTAATCTCATTTCTTGAGCACGGAAGTGGAAAGAAACACATCACCTATGGAGACCAAAATGAGAAATAGGCCGAGAAGATCGTAGACAATTGTGTCATTTGCATAGGCATATGTAATAATACAACTTAGAAAGGACTAGAGTTTAGGATTCCATCACTTTAATACTGTGGAAAGCATAGGCATAAGATGCACAGTGGGAAGGTGTAGACCTAGTAGAGCAGAAGTTTGCTAGGTAGATTGTGTGATGGTTCCAAGGCTCAGATAAAAGCGAGACATAAGCTCTAGCATATATGATAGTGAGAGTATATTGTTATCCATAACCCGAGTGTACTCTTCATTATTGTTATCAGTTCAGAAGTATGTGATTATTTTGTGGAACGAAGAATTCTTACTGGTTTTAGTTATATTTGGGATCATAGTTTATGCTTCTTTATGCTTTGAGTAGAAGTTAGTGACAATTACCCTTTATTTGCAAGTAATTCTAAGTGCACCATTTAACTCACACTCTCTAGGGTTCGATATCTGGTCTCGAGGACTGTATTACTTGCCAATTGCGTATACTTGCGCATAGTTCTATAGATACACTGTACCACAACAACAGTTGTCAATTACCATCATGGAGTTCGAGAGTAGATGGAAGGACACTGGAGGAACTGGAACTCCCTAAAAGGTGACCACCAAAACCATAGAACTTGACATTTTCTATAAGTTCTTAGGTGATATTGCCATCTGTATGCTACAATGTGAGGTGGGTTCACACTCAGAACTAAGCAAGAAGAAATACTCAGTTCTGATGGCACTCGATGGTGAAGTGTGTGAAAATTGGGCTAAATTCATCTTCGAACGATTGCTGGAGAATGTGGGGAGGAACTATAGGGCTTTCGTTGTCGTGAATTGAATCACTTAATCCAAGTGAAACCAGGATCGTTCATGGATGTCTAAATAATTGTCAATCGATAAAACCGTAGTATACTCCTATGAATTAAATGTGATGGCTAATAGGATTACCTTAAATCCGTAAGATCTAAAACAATCTTCGGGTTGAATACAATCTTTTGATTCCACCACGCGATTCGATTAAATCTGCGGAATAAGGGATTAGTATAAAACACTAATTTAAAGATTTAATCAAATAAATGAATCGAAAGAGAAGAAGAAAGGGTCTGTTCTCCAGATTAGATCTTCAGATCTTTATCCCAATGTTGTTCAATCCTGCTAGTGGTGAGGATTCCACAGGACTGTGATGTGCAAGACATAGTTGAATTTCTTCTTCTCCCTTTACACAACTGGCGCCGCCCCTTCACTCTCTCTCTCTATCTATGTTTTATGTATTTTTCAACTAATATAATTTGAGAGAGAGTGATTGCTATTTATAGACCTAGGGTTGAAACCCTAGTGGGCACCTTCAGCATATTATTTAGGCCAGATCTAGGACCTAATGCAAATAATAAAGTGGGTCTATGAATTAATTAATTCCCATGTACACAACTCATGACATAATTAATTAATTAATATTAATTTTTTTCGCCACAGAATTAATACTGACCTACGCCTTTATTACCACGTTATAAGAACGAGTTGCATTTACTTGAAGAATCCCCATATTTAAGGTTACTGGACATTCATTAATAAATTTGAGCTTCTGACAAGCTTCACACAATTAATTAATTTCTTATATTTCTGAGCAGTACCACTCAAACCTTATCACTCGTGATTGAACTTAATCAGACTGCAAGACTTTAGCACGATGAATGTTATTGAGTTCCTCAGAGGATGTCCCCATTGAAGGGATTCGTGAACTGAATCACGAAGTCCGTTAGCCGAGATCGTTAATTGGAATATCAAAATAAATTTCTATGCCTATGATTATTCATAGCATGCTCCTATTGATTCCCGCGCACAAAGATTATTTCCTAATAGATAAAAGAAATTAAATCTATGAAAATTAATAGATAATTTTTGAAAAACAAGAGGGAGAGAAGAAAGAAGACGATCCTCAAGATCTGATCTTCTGATCTGTATCCGAACTCAATGCGAATATCTAATGAAGATTCCCTTCGTAATCCTTGCCCAGTTGAGAAGCAGAATTTCCTCCTCATTTTTAAGATCTAGTCGATCACACACAGCTCCCAAATTCTGGTTTGTTGTGTTGCAACTTATGATCTTGTGGTGTGTTATGATCTGAGAAACTGAGGCCTATTTATAGGAAAATTCTTGACTTCTATTGGGCCTGAGTTTTCATGGGCCAGACCAGGGACCAGAATGCAAATAGCAAATAATGCCTATCAATTAATTAATTCCTATATTTAACCCAGAATACAATTAATTAATTAATACTGATTCATTCCACCAGAGAATCAATATTGTCCTACCTATTTGCTACCACGTTTTGAGGTACGGGTTGCATGGGCTCGATTTATCCCCACATTTAAGGTTACAGACATTTGTTAATTAATTTAAGCTCTGACAAGCTATTTAATTAATTAACATAATATATTCCTGAGTCAATCCACTCAAACCTTTTCACTTATGCTTGAACTTAATCAGCCAGCAGGACTTTAGCATAACGAACCTTTTGAGCTGCTGAGGGAATGTCACCATCCTATACTGGATGTGGTTACCTAGTTCCAGTACCAGACAGTCATACACGGAATGCTATCACCCAAGATACAGATATACAGGCTCAACTAGAGCCTTTCAATGCAACTCAAAGTGATTCACAATTTGCATATACTTTCGTAACTTCATTTAGGTTTAGGATCTCATCAAGCCATAGAGATATAGATTCTTTAAATGTCAGATAAAAGAATCGATCTCAACTTAGGTCCTTATCAATGTGTGCCCCGCACCAGCATACCAAGCCATCCAAGATAAGATGCTTATTATCGCGTATGTTGCAGCCTACACCGACAGTTTATCCTGGAACTGTCTCAGCTGTGATAACTATTTATATCTCGCTAGGTCAAACAATCCATACGATCTTCCATGATCTACTACACACTTTATGATCTCCCTATCGACGAGATAAGAGGATAAGAGCATTTGCGACACATGTTCGTTAATTGAGACAGGAGATGAACATACAACATTAATGATTCCCAGTATATTAACCAATCGACCTTGTACATAATATACCAATCATAATGCTTTCAGTATAAAAATCAATCACCCATCCTATTACTTGGATATGGTAACCTAACTCTAGTCGTCAGACCATTCTACACGAACTGTTGTCACCCAACATGCGGGTATACGAGCATGTTACTCAGGCTCTCCACCATGGCAAGTCAAAGCAACAGTCAGCCCGTGTATAATTCAGAACCTTCGTTAGGGTTTAGATTTAATCAAGAGATGAGATCTTGTAGTCTCTGAAGTCAAACAGAAGAATACATCTCACTGTGGTCCAGTTAATACGCAATCGCACAGACCAGCATATCAAGTGATCAAGACAGATCACTCATTTCCGACTATGCTGCAACCTACACTGACAGACTAATCCTCAAGTTGTCTTGGTTGTGACCACTATATTTATATCTCACTAGGTCAAGTGATCATACTGTTTTCTGCGATCTACAACACACCATATGATCGTTCCTATTGGAGAGATAAGAGGATATCGTTGTTTCTCACATGTAAGTTTGCTTAACAAATAGGAAATAAAGTTGAATGTATACATACTCTAATAAATGCTTTCATTATACAAAAACTAATAATCTCCCACTTATACTCAAAGTATTACATCTGTCATCTAGAGTATACCATGTGTCTATCTAGCCTAGCTATTACATCAACCATTGTTAGTGGTAGGCATCCACCTTAGACCTAGCCCACAAATTTGTCTTTTGTAAGCCTTCTGTGGGAAGTACTTTGTGAATGGATTAGCTAGGTTGTCTCTAGTGTCAATATTCTTGATCTGCACATCGCCTCTCGATAAGATCCCTCGTATGATGTGGTACTTTCTCTCTATGTGTTTGCTCACCTTGTGAGTCCGTGGTTCTTTCGAGTTTGCCACTACACCAGCATTATCACAGTGAGTTGTGATACTCTTAGGCAAACTTGGAATCACATCAAACTCTAAAAGGTAATTCCGGAGTCATACCCCTTCTTTCGAAGCTTCAGAGGCAACAACATATTTTGCCTCCACAGTGGAGTTAGCAATGCATTTCTGCTTTGCACTCCTCTAGGATATAGCTCCACCTCCCAAGGCAAACACATAACTTGAGGTCTTTTTCTTCTCATCCTGGTCTCCTTGGAAACCCAAATCTGTGTAACCCACATGGCACAAATCCTCACTTTGATAAACCAGATATTAATTTCTAATTCCCTTCAAGTACTTGAGGATGTGCTTTGCCGCAGTCCAATGCGTCTGTCTTGGGTTAGACTGATATCTTGCTATCATGCCAACAGCATAACAGATATCTAGTCTGGTTAAAGCATAGCATACATGTGACTACCCACCACAAATGTGTATGGTACAAGGTGTTGGAATTGTATACATAAAAGCATTATGATTGGTATATTGGGAAACATTATGATTGATATACTGGTAATCATTAATGACTTGCAATAAACAACTCCTGTCTGAATCAACAATCATACGATGCGAACAAATACATCCAATTATCTTGTCGATAGGGAGATCATACGGTGTGTAAGAGATCACAGAAGATCATATAGATCGTTCGACCTAGCAAGATATAAACAGTTATCACAGCTGAGATAGTTTCTGTTTTGGCTGTTGGTTTAGGCTGCGGCACACAAGTCCATAAGTGGTTTATCTTGACTGCTTTGTGTGACCGGTACATCTTAATGTATTGATAGGTTCAACAGTGATATGAATCATTCTAATTAACATGTGAATGAGTAAAGATCTCGGTAACTTGGTCGGATCTAAAGTCTATTGAAAGCTGAGGGGCACACACGGGTTGACTATAACTTTGACTTGCTATGGTGGAGAGTCTTACATGTACTCGTATATCTGCATCTTGGGTGATGGCAGTTTGTGTGGAGTTTCCTCATGCTGGATTTAGATAACCATATCCGTTTCAGGATAGTGGCATTCCCTGGGAAGCTCACGAGGTTCGTTATGCTAAGTCCTGCAGGCTGAATCATTGATCCAAGCATAAGCGATAAGGGTTGAGTGGTACTACTCAGGAATAATAAGAGATTAATTAATTACAGCTAATTGTCATACGCTGAATTAATTAATAAATGTCTGAAACCTTAAATATGGGGATTAACCAAGTCAATGCAACCCGTTCCTAATAACGTGGTAATAAAGGGGTAGGTCAGCATTAATTCTTTGGTGGCATGAATTAATGTTTATTCATTAATTATGTTCTGGGTTGAACATGGAATTAATTAATAGGAGGCCCACTTTATTATTTGCATTTGATCTCTGGTCTGGCCCAACATTGCTTAGAGCCCATTAGGGTTTATTAAACCCTAATAGCCCATTCTCCAGATCTATATAAATAGATAAATCTCTCATTTTCCCACATAAGTTTGAAGTTTAAAAATCAGAAACCCTAGAGAGATTGAGAGAGGGTGGGTGGCTGTAGATCCGGTAGAGTATCCTTACCAGATTTTTGGATCGAGCAAGGGAACAGATCAGAAGATCATATCTGTTGGAACAAGTCTCCATCATCGATCTAGATCTGTAGATCAGTCGCTGGAGTTCAGGTATTCCGTAGATCCATCCCTTTGCAATTAATTTTGTAGGAGCATGCTTAGGTTCGCCTGATTTATTTAATTTATATTTATTTCGATATCCTAAGAACGATCCTTGGCAAATTAAAGTGGCAATTCGCGTTGTCTATTGTAGACTCGATTCCTACAATTGGTATCAGAGCCAGGTTCTAGTTCTTAGGCTCTATCATTGATAAATTGAAATTAAATAAATATGTATGTTTGTGGATGGATTTAAAATTGTCGTGGATGTTTTTGTTCTCATGGCCCCTCTCTGTTTTGGTTTTTTTTTTAATCGCGAGAAAATTTGCGATTATATTGGTAGGAAAAATATGTAAAAGACTAGATCTATTTTGTATTTTTTTATTCAATCTGTAAATCGAGATGAGATCAAGTATGAAGAATCAGCGAAAGAGTTAAGCTGCAGTCTCCGGTGGGCTGGGCAAGAAGCAGTCGCGCGCAGACGGCAGGTGGTGGTAGCCGGCGACCGTGCGCAGGCGATGCACGGTAGATCACTACAGCAGCAGCCGCACGCGGTGGCGTGTGGCGGAGGTTGTCTACGCAGCAGCAGGTCGCGGCTCTTCCTCCTTGAGCGTGCAGTGGCACCGGCTCCGACCAGCGCGGGTCTCTATGGGTTAGCAAGGGCCGTGCGCAGGCGTGCACGGCGGTGGAAGGCAACGTGGTGGTTGCGCATGGCAGACGAGCTCAGCAGCGTGCGCGCAGACAGCAGCAGCGGCTGTCGCGCGTGGTGATGCATCCCAGCAGCTTCGTTGCTGGTTAGGAGGGCTGCCGGCGAGATGGCGCACGTCGGGAAGGTAGCAGGTGTGATGTGGGTTGGCCCAAGATCAAGATTTAATTATTTTGGATGGGCCAGATAACCCTGGTTCCCAAATTCCTAGCCCACACTGTTGTATTATTCCAGCCCATAATTGCAGATTTCAAGTTAAAGAGTGGGAGCCCAGTTTGAAGATCTGTATTAAATAAATCATTGTAATAAATAGATTTAGTTTTTTATTTACCATGTAATTGCATCAAGGGGCCACGAGAGATTTTATTTGTTTATTTAATTATTTTCTCGTATGATGTGATTTATTATGTGCGCACTAGTAAATAATAGGAAAGCATGCTACTGCTTTTATTATTTATTTTGAAGCATGTCGTAGATAATAGGAAAGCATGTTACTGCTTTATTATTTACTATTAAAAGCATGCTTTATGTGATTTATTTTATGTATTAAATTATGTCTATAAATTCCGGAATCATGTTGGGAAATATGATGGAATTTTAGATGTGACAAAATTTATGGATCATAAAATAATCTGTGCGCATAAGAACCTTTTGAAAGAAAAAGACTAAGCAAGATTTTTTAATTAAAATCAACAAGACATCCACAATGCGGTCTCTCATTAGAAGTGGGTAGTGAAGTGAGTAGACGTCTACACGACCGTAACCTGCTTACTTTATTTGTTAATAAGTTCTAATAGATGAGATTTCTAAATAAACATTTAAACATGTGAGAAGTGGACAGTGAAGTGAGTAAACGTCTACACGACCGTAGCCTACTTATTTTATTTGTTCATAAGTTCTCTAGGATTGTTTTAAATGAGATAACAAAGGTTGTAAGAGGCATGTGTCATGGGTCTAGTACGTATGACAAATCGTCCTTTTGACTTCTGGAGTTAGAATTGTGGTCAAATGCTTAGATGTTGCATGAGTACTAACTCATTAATGATGTCCCTGCTCAGATAGGTTGAACATGGTCTTAATTTTATCTCCGATTATTAATTTCATTTGCCGGCGAATACCTGGCATGGATTGAATTTAAAGACTGGAACTTCAAAGAGCAGTCTGGTTAGGTGGTCTACTGTAAACGTCTTCGAAAGGAGCTTGCAGTAGATGCACCTAAGCAATTGGGGAAAACAATTGTATTGGTTTATCAAAAGGTTACAATGCATATTTGTTTCAATGTTCTGCATGTATGTTCATACTTTAATCAATTATTGTTTTCAGATATGACTTTGAATAATGTCATAAATATCTTGGCACAAAATCAATTAACTGGTCCGAATTTCCTGGAATGGAAGCGCAACTTGGATTATATCCTAGTTGCAGAGGAACATCAATATGTTCTTAACACTCCGTGTCCAACTGTCCCCACTGCTGAGTCAACTGATGTGGAGCGGAACCTCTATGACAAGTGGGTCAAGTCTAATAATGTAGTAAAGTGCTACATGATGACCACTATGTCTAAGGTGCTTCAGCAACAATATCAGCACTATGACAAAGCAGCTGAGATTATGGATAATCTCACAATTACTTATGGGGAATTGGATAGAGCTGTCAGATTTAAGCTCATGAGAGAGATCGTGAGTTGTAAAATGACTGATGGTAGCTCAGTGAGGGAGCACGTTGTTTCCATGAAACCTCATGGATGAACTGACGTTCCATGGAGGAGGTATTGACGGGGAAGCCCAGGTCGATATCATACTCAACTCACTTCCGAAGTCTTTTGAGAACTTTAGGCTGAATGTTGTCATGAGTAAAAAGGAGTACACTCTCAATGAGTTCCTTAGTGACCTCATGGCGGTTGAATCAGTCACGCAACCTGAAAAAGCAGTCTTGGTTTCTTTCGGTAGTCGCCCTGCTTCATCGAAAGGTGCTAAAGGGGTGATTGGAAAGAAATTGAAGAAGACAACCTTTGGAAGCAAAAGTTCTGGGAAAAAGAAGACTCTGACACTGGGGAAGAAGGGCAAGTGTTTCACATCGAGTTTGTGAATCCTGTAGAGAGGGAAAGATGACAACCAGGCCTTTTAAGGCAAGTCAGTCTCGAGCAAATGATGTTTTGGAACTGATCCACTCTAATTTATGTGGACCGATGTCTACGCAAGCTCCTGGAGGATTTAAGTATTTTGTCACTTTTATTGACGATTACTCGAGATACGGGTATGTTTACTTACTTCACTATAAGTCTGAATGCTTTGAGAAATACAAGGAATTCAAGGCGGAAGTAGAGAAGAAGTTAAACAAGACCATTAAGTCATTACGATCTGATCGTGGTGGTGAGTATCTCAGTGACGAGTCCTTGCAGTTTTTATCGGAGCATGGGATTACATCCCAATGGACCGCACCGGGCACTCCTCAGCAGAATGGTGTGGCGAAAAGAAGAAATAGGACTCTTCTTGAAATGGTTAGATCTATGATGAGTTAAGCGAACTTGCCTGTTTCGTTTTGGGGCCACGCGTTACTAACAACGGCGTACCTACTGAACCTGGTACCTTCTAAGTCAGTTCCTACAACACCCTCGGAACTCTGGCATGGGCGAAAGCCCAGTGTGTCAAAGATAAGAGTGTGGGGTTATCCGGCATATGTTTTGTCGAAGGAACCTGATAAGTTAGAAGGTAGGTCCAAGCTAATGCTATTTGTGGGATACCCCAGACAAACGAAAGGTGGTTTTTCTACTATCCTGAGGATCAGAAGATCGTTGTTAGCACCAACGCAAGATCCTTGGAGGACGAGTTTCTAAAAAACCACAAATCCAAAAGTGATATCATTCTCCAAGAAATTGGAGATGATGATGCGCTTCTATTGGGTAAACCCCGTGGCAGATTAAGTGTACCTCTCAAAGGTATAGAACCAATTGCACGGTCACCAGTGCAAGGATTTGATCCACAAGTAACTGCACCAACTGCTGATGCAGTACCAGTGCTCCATCGTGGTGGGAGGGTACCTCACCAACCCGAGCGGTATATGTTCGTGGGAAAGTCTTCGGACTTGATCCTGGAAGACGGATGATAAGTTAGGATTTTCACCAACTTATCTTATTGTTCTTTGACTGATTGTGTAGTGTTTAGATCGTTTTTGTACTTATTTTCGTGCATGAGTTGGTTTTTGTACTTGGAATGTTGTGTTTGATGAATCGTGCAGGTTTCTAGTCGAAAAACAGAGGAATCAGGATCTAGTGCTCGAGACCTCGTCGATCGACGAGGGCCCTTAGTCGATCGACGAGGCATGTTGATGGACAAGCGATCGACGGAAGAAGAAGGCATCGTCGACCGACGCTGTTTAGAAGCGGTCAACGAGGCAGAAGACTGAGACACGATCGACGAAGATCAGACGCGATCGACGCGCATGCGGAAATCCTGTTTCTCATCTGATTTGGAGATAGATGCATATCTAATCCTAGATAATGCTAGATTCATCTTTCATCATTATAAATACTCATGTATAATTCGTTTTTCAGAAGGGAGTGTGTGTTTTTAGAGAGAGAAAGTTAGAGCAAGTATTAGAATATTAGAGTTGAAGAATTTTTATGTTTGAAGACAAGTTTCTCCGAGAAGACTTCCGGATTCCAGTTTTTATGCAATTCAGGTTGTATTTTTCTATGATGAATATTAATC